>CP092866.1:127843186-128024572 GCA_030710605.1 Cordylochernes scorpioides
AAACTCGGACGTCCAGTAGATTTATAGCGGAGAATCCGTGCGGTGCTTCCAGGAGCCGCACCAGAGCCCGCAGCTCTGGCTGAAGTTGACAGCCACCCTGGAGGCCATGCAGAACTCTTCGAAGATCAGGAGCAAGAGCTCAAACTGAGCCTCGTCCCTGATGAATAGTACGATGACATCCGCATAGGCGACCACGCAACCGCGGCCCAAGATCCTCTCGAGGCGGCGTAGTAGGGGCCCAACTCCAATGCTGAAGAGGGCGGCGCTGAGACGGCAGCCCTGCCTCACCCCGTTGAGAAGCGGGAAGGCCCTGGTGTAGATATCTCTGACCCGGATGGAGGCGTATGCTCTACCTTAGAGGACAGTAAACCACCCGAGGAAGGCAGATGGTAGGCCCAGATTCTCCAACAGGGCGAACGGGTAGCTCCTGCTTAGGGTGTCGAACGTCGACTTCAGGTCCAGAGAGATGACAGCCAGCGGCGTATCATGTCTGGCTACCTCGTCGTCTATGTTGTACACTTGCGCAATGTTCCAGAAGGATGACCGTCCCGGAACGGCGTAATTCTGACACTCGAGCACGAGGTCTGGCAGATGACGACGCAGACGGCCCAAAAGTACGCCGCTGAGGACCTTGTAATCGGTCGTTGAGAGGCTGATTGAGTGAAATGCCTGTAGAACCGGACCACCGTGCGACTTCGGCAGCAGGATGCCGTTGTTGCGTCTTGAAGATGGAGGTAATGCCCCGCGGAGTCGAGAAGCCTCGAACATCCTCCTAAATAACTTCGGCAAAAAAATCTTCAAAGGCTTTGACAAACTCGCAAGGTAATTCGTCCCATCCTGAGACAGGGCCGTTTAGAAGGTGGTGGATGGAGTTGCGGGAGATTTCAATGAAAACGAGCTGGTCCCACTCGTCAAACTCCAAAGGCATCACTTCAGCTAGGAAGTCGGCGATCGCTTCAGCCGAGCATGCAGCTTGAGCGAAGCGACTGCTTAAGCGCTCTAGAAGAAAACGCCTAAGCTGGCCCCCGGAGATGACGATTCCGTCGTCGATGAAGGTAGAGGGAGAGCGACGTCTGGCTCGGAGGGAACGCCCGAGGTCCGACAAGGAAGGATAGTCGGAGTGAGCAGTGTCGTCCTCCAGTCTCCGCCTCAGGAAATGGTTTGCTCTCTCGATGTATCCACCGCCGGACACAGCGACGGCAGGTGAGAGGGACCGTATCTCTGCGAAAAGATCTACCTTGATCTTGGCCATTGTTACCATAACATCGAGATTGAAAGATTTTCTAGGTCTTCCAATATTTGATCGATGAACGTTTCTATTCGATCGACAAACAGGTCTGACCGTAGCAGCGGGAAGTCTTGTAGGAGCTGGGTCTCCTACTTGGATCAGGACGGCACGGTGGTCCGAGTAGGCGTAGTCGATGGTTTGGTAGTGGGTGACGCGGTCGCAGAAGTCTGATGGAAGAGAGAGAGAGAGAGAGAGACCACCACTTTTAATAACTGAGGAAATAGAAGCTTCAATAATTCACCTTGAATCATATTAAAGATGCAATCTCAATGAGCACATAAAACTGGCCCAAACCTCCACAATCAGTGTGACTTCCCAGGGATAGTAAGGCAAAAAATAAATTAATAAATGGTTTATAAATTAAGAAGGAAATAACAAGAAACACAGAGAGTCCACTTGACAATTTTTTTTATTTATTTATTTATTGTTACAAAAGCACGAAGTCCAAAGGACTATTGTGCTGTGCTAGTATTATTTACATATATATGATTAATTATTTACACGATGGATTAGTAGTGTTTTGTAAATTATTGTACAAATAGTTCTAAACTTAACAAAGTTCTCATAAGATAGAGTATATACACAAAGAGAATTTGGTAATGTTTCAAAGTATCTACATACAATTTGATTAGTCAGAGGGCAAGATAAAAGAAGATGCTCTGGTGATTCAACATCTAAGCGGCATTCACATGTTGGATCATTGATAGCATTCAGTTTGAATAAGAAACTTAAGAAGGGTCCTTTGCCAGTTAAGAATAAAGTAGTGAATTTATCAGAAGAAATGAAATTTGGGACAGCAATTGGAAAGAATTTCTTGAACAGTTCATTAGATTGAGAAAGATAAAACTTAAATTTTAGATCCAGATATAGTTTGTTTAATTCTTTTTGAAGGGGTTTTTTGAGTGTTCGATCTGTGAGAGAATTTGTCATATTATACTTTGTTTGTAATAATTCAAGATAATCGGACAGTAAAGGGGTTTTCGCTAGTATATGTGTGATGTAAGAAGATGAAGTCCTATAAGCATGAATGCATCTAATAAGAATTTGATATTGTATAGAATTCAACTTGGATCTTTTTGCTGCAGTGATAAAAGGAAACCAAATATTTGATGCATAGCTTATTGTAGAGCGTATCATAGCTTTATATAGGATCAATCTACGCCGAGTATCAATGCCCCAAGTACGTGCACATAATGAGAATAATATATTCTTAAGTTTCGTAGCTTTCATAATTATATTGTCAACATGTGTTCCAAAATTAATCTTATTCCTTTGTCTATGATTTTTAAAAATAACTCCCAAAATTTTAACAGTTTCTGATGGTTGAATTATTTTTCCATCAAAATTAATGGGCAATTTTTCATAGTTATGTAGATAGAGTATACCTGTTTTGTTTGGACTTAGTGAAAGTTTTACCTTTTTACACCATGCTTTGATTTTTATTAAACATTTGGTAATATTAAACTGAAGATCATAGATGTTTGAACTCCATACCACAAATGTCACATCGTCCGCGAAAGCAATTACTCTAGCAAAACTTTCGTTAAAAGATAAGTTGAAATCATTAAGTAATATATTCCAAAGAATAGGAGAAATAATACCACCCTGGGGACATCCCTTATTTATCTTTTTTATACACTTTACATTAGTATATTTAAACTCTACACTCCGGTCTTCAAAGTAAGAATTAATTATTTTTATAAGTACCGCTGGAAAATTTGCCTTGTCCAATTGTTGGAGAATTGCCGGATGCCATGCGTTGTCGAAAGCTCCGCTGATGTCCACTGTTACTATTGCCGTATTTTCTGTTTCTCTTTTCAGAAGACTTAATTTAGTTATTTCTTGTAAAGCAGAGATTGTTGATTTTTCTTGTGTAAATCCATGTTGAGCAGGATGCATAACATTATTACTATTAATATGATTTAAAAGTTCAATATGAATTAGACTTTCAAAAATTTTACCTAAATTAGAAGACAAGCTTATAGGGCGGTAGGCTTTCGGATCTTTATAATTTTCTTTATTAGTTTTTTTTATAATCATTACTGCTGACTTTCTCCAGGCCTCCGGATAATAATTAAGTCCCATACAAGCATTGAACAATTTTGTTAACACAGGAGATATATGATGAACTGCCGTTTTGATCATCTGATTGCTTATATGATCTATTCCTGGAGCCTTGCCATTTTTAAGTTTTTTAATTATTGAACAGATTTGAATATTATCAAAATAAATGATTTTATCATTAGAAAAAGTATAACTCTTGTCTCTGATTAATTTATGATAGTTTGTGTCAGAAGATTGACAGTCATTCGGAAATAGAGATGATAAAAGATTTTTCATTTCTGATTCGAGCACATCTTGAGATACATCTAGAATTGGTAAATCAAAAGACCTAGGAGAAATTTTTTGTTTAAAAGTTTTGTAAGTATTACCAAAAGGAGATGTATTTTCAACTTCCTCCAGGAATACCCTCCAGCTTACATTTCTTGTTTTTTCAATAATATTCATATACTTATTTCGTATTTCTTTATACATTTTTTCATCAACTAGCTGTCTATTAGACCGTTTACCCCGATAATATAGATTTCGAACATATTTAAAATGATTTTTAAAAAGTTCCAGTTCATCCGTCCACCAATTAAATGGATTATTATTTAAATATTTTGGTTTTAATCGTAGAGATGCATATGCAGCTTCAATTAATATGTCAGTTATGAGAGAAACTACACAGTTTATATCGTTTATATTTACTATTTTACCTAATTTCATCATTGCCTCATTTATCCTAGACACATTGATTGCCTGCTCATATTTTTGCCAATTGGCTCTTTTTTCTTGAAAATACCATGTAGAATTATTTTCATGTAATAAACTTTCTGTTTCCAGACTAATGCAATCTCAATGAGCACATAAAACTGGCCCAAACCTCCACAATCAGTGTGACTTCCCAGGGATAGTAATAATGTTACAATAATTGTAACAACAAGGAAAGGTATCAACTGAACAAATTTCAAAGCGAAATTCTGAACAAAGGCTGGCACAACTTCATCAATATAATTGGTCAGTCGGAAAACACCAAAGATATTTGTAGAGACATCAATAAAGTTGCCCTAAGAGCCATGGATATTATACTCCTTGCAGTCACCTCCTCAGTTTGTGTGTATGCTAAAGCATTTTACGATCGCATTTAGAAGCAGTTATCGTTCAATCCAGTAAACAGTATTACACCTGCAGATGGAAAACGCAATCACTAAACGATGCTATCCAGGGTTCTTAAAGCCCTCTCCATCACAACACCAAAATAAGTCAAGACAATAATTGACAACTTTCATTGCCAGAAAGCACCAGGCGTAGAATGTATTCCAAACACAACATTGAAACATCTTCAATACAAACACATATCCTTCTAAACTCAATCTTAAATTCAAATATATATATATCAATGTATACATAACTAATAAGTACTTTATTCATGATAAAATTGTGAAAAACGTTTTAAAATTACTAAATATATTTCTCACAATGAGTTATTTTTTATTTTGAAATGCTAGCTTTCAAGTGATAATCGCTCTTCAACGGGCTTAATAAAACATCGACTATATCCTACAAGAAATATTTACAAATACATTCACGCGCAGCGTAAATATCCACGCTTCGCGTGAATGTATTTGTAAATATTTCTTGTAGGATATAGTCGATGTTTTAAATAAGCCCGTTGAAGAGCGATTATCACTTGAAAGCTAGCATTTCAAAATAAAAAAATAACTCATTGTGAGAAAATATTTTGTAAATTTAATAAGTACTTTCACAGTTTCTATAAAACTGCAATAGTTAGTCCAATCCTCTAGTCCACCAACTTCAAAAGAAGCTGGTGACCATCGACCAATCTCTCATTACTTCCATCATTTGGAAAAACTTTCGAAATGACGGTGCAGTCACGCCCTTATATAAGAGCTTGAACAAACAAGGCCAATTCGAAAGGAACAGTTTGGCTTTAGACCAGGACTTGGTACAACCAATCAGATTACAGTCACAGTGGTGAGAGTATTGCATGGGCATAATAACAATTGTGTGCAACTAGAAAACTACTCTTTGATATTAGCAAAGCCTTTGGTAAGGTCTAGCACAAGACTATAGTAAATCAAATGTGAGCTCCCCAAAGACCTGATTCAGCTTTGGTAACTAACTTCTATAATATTGTTGCACCAGGCTGCGGTTTGGCAGATTCTTCAGTCTTGATTCTCTCCTCAGACGCGTCTTACATCTTCCCAGAACGTGTCTCAACCATTCTACAAGGTTAAACCAGTCAATAATAAGACAACTATATATTTAGGTAACACCTAGAATATCTCTTTATTTATTACATCAAAGTTTAAAACAGGTGGTGTAGTCAGTGTATCAAAATACAAATGTTTTATAGCACATCATATTTTTTATAGTAATAATCTGTTTTATAAAAATAAATAAATATATAATTTAAATTTTAAATATATTAAAAATAATATTATAAATAATTTAAAAAATACGTGCATTAATCATGATGCAACAATATATACAGAGATGGAAAACTACCTATTCATGTGCCACACCGATAACAGCGAAGTCCCACAAGGTTCAGTACTCAGCCCGGATATCTTCAACATTTTAATTGATAACCTTCTACCACATGTTCTACACACCTGAATCCAACTCTTTGAAGACGTCATACCATTCAGTCTAAGAACATAAAAAAATCTGAGAATCTTTAAAATTCTGCAGATTAAATAGAATTTGGTGCCACACATAACATTGGTACCATTTGATTGGCTGGGATTTTGTATTTTTTTCATTGCATATTTTTGGCTTGTTTATTCTATGGATTCATCCCATGTGTGATCATTCAGCGGTTTCTCAAAATATTTATATTTCACCTGCTGAATTCTGAAGTTTCCCAGAATTTTTTTAAATGTTCTTAGACTGAATGGTGTGATATCTTCAACATTTTCATTGTTAGCCTTCCACATGTCCTACACACCTGAATCCAACTCTTTGAAGACGTCACCCCATTCAATTTAAGAGCATAAAAATTCTGAGAATCTTCAAAATTAATCAGATGAAATAGAAATATTTTGCGAAACCCCTGAATGATCTTAGGATGAATCTAGAGAAGAAACAAGCCAAATATGCGCAGTGAGAGAAGATACAAAATTCCAGCCAATCAAATGGTACTATCCTGTAACTATCACATTCATGGAGAAAATTCAATGCCTGGGTGTAATACTTTACCAACGCCTAGCTTACAAAGAACATGTTTAAAAGCAAATTAAGAAGAAAAATTGAAGATAAACAAAATTGATTTATTAAACTATATTTAAAAAAAAACTTGTTTATATATATAATATACATTTAAATATCATAGAGAATATATAAAATAAAATATAATTTTTTTACTTAATAGAATGTATTGTCTATAATAGTTTATTGTTTCTGTATTTGTGTTTTAAAGTTTGTTGTGTCTTACTAAAATTCTAATTAATTTTAAAGTTCGCGGATAGTGGACAAGGATTAGGAATAATTGACTTAAGCAATAATGGAAAAATGGATGAAACAAAAGTGCTACTTCGGACATTGGTTCATATGAATAGAGAGAAGGAATGTTTACTTCCAATGTGATTTCTAAGTCTAACGTCGGCACAGGATGAGAGTACCATAAAACATCCATAGAATCCTTCAGCTCAGTGGAATCTGATAAGCAGCCGAGTTCAGTGGAAATAATGCCGAGCACGATTTTTAAAATACATATACAGTAGAACCTCACTTTAGCGGATACCCCGCTAGCGGACACCTCTCTACAAAGGACAGTTTTCATTTGCTAAATTACCATTTTTACTATTTAGCAACTCTCTGGTAAGACGACACCTTTCCCTAAAGGACACTTTGGCTCTGCAATTAGGGGTCCTTTACAGGGAGGTTCTACACTTTAAAAATGATAATAAAATAATTAAATAATAAAAAAAGTAAGGCGTTGGTCTTAAAATCAAAAAAGCATATTTCGACCACGGTCACATGAGATTTTTAGATAGCAGAGCGCCATCTCTCTCTATCTCTAGTGGAACAGAATATATATTAATACATTAATTTTTCAAAATATATATATATATATATATATATATATAGAGAGAGAAACTAAAATATTATTTATAAAATAGGTTATAAAAATCGAGAACATACATGCATAAAAAGATGTATAGTCTCTTAAAAAGATTAAAATTTTGTACTCCTATAATAAAAAAAAATCAGGGATAAACAAATTTCAGAATATGATAATAATAGTGCGTGTGTTTTAAGTGAAAAAAGGAAAATATTTATAGGACAATTGATAAAGAAAGGGATAGGCAGACGATGCAAAAATACAAGAAAATAAAGAGAGAACTTCAATGTCATCCAATCAGTTTGAGATGCGAATATCACAGAAGCCATATCGCGTGACAATCTGCTGCTTCATATTTCGGTCGAGAAACAAAACATAAAGCCATCTATATTTATCATCATCACCATCAGACGGTCGAAGACGCCTCAAGACGCATGCGTCAATTCTGCTGCTGCTGAACCACGGTCGAAATCAAGATGGCGACCATCGTTTGGATCTCGTCTGTTTTAGCAGCTTTTGCTATATCCGCATCTGCTTTTGAGGCAGCTTTTCAAGGTAAGTCCCTTTAACTTTTTATAGCCATAAATTAATTTTGAGGCAAGAATTTGACAATTTATTGATCGAAAGAAGCGCCTGCGTGGGCGTCCTCTTTTACAGTATCTTTCGGCAACGAAGTTTCCGTCATAACGCTCTTACTTAAAATGCAAAAGGTTAACCTCTTATAGACTTCGCTTTATAAATTCTATAAAATATACTCCGTAGATTAAGAAAAAAATTCAAATTATTTTTTAAATTAAGGTGTCTCCATAAATAATATTATACGATTAAAAATGATTAAAATATCATAAAGCTATTAAGAATTCTATTTTAGACAAAAAATCCTTATAATGCATTTAAAATATCAAGCATCAAGAACTAACTCATGTATGAACGTTATGATGTTTTCTAAATATTAATTTGTTGATTGATCTTGATTCTATTTTAGCATGTGGTTTTAAGGAAATTTAAGCTCTGCAAGTAAAAATATGGCTCCATATGTTGAAACATGGTATACCAAAGCAGATACAAGTGACAATACCCTCATCTTTTGTACACAAATTATTACAAACCCACTAAATTAGGTAATATTTTTTAATATAAATTTATTTTAAGGAATATATAAATTAAAAAAATATTATAAAATAAATGTTATATCTTACCGATGAAAGATAGAGAGACGAAAATAAAACGGTTTGGCAACACGGGAAAAATGGCGTAACACTAAAATCAAGGCCATGAATTGAAATAACGTTGTTTTTATAATATTTTAAAATAAAAATATGAAAAAAAAAAACTCAAACAAATTTAAGCAGAATTTACATTTATTTTATACATGTAAATTTTATGATTAAACTAAACATTTAAAAATAATAAAAAATACAAAATAAAAAGTGATATAAACCTTTCTCTCTGTGATTTATTTAAATCATATTTTTCAAAGAGTAAAAATGATTCAATATTATTTAAAGAATATTATTCAAAATAATAAGTTTTTAATATAAATTTTAAGAACATAAACTGGTGTCCAAAATTATGTGAACAAATGCAAAATGTAGATTTTTTTGAAACAAATACTTTATAAAATTTATGAAATTTGGTATACTTATAGTGATTATAATATTAGAAATAAATACAGCCTTATGGATTAAAACATAAAAATATGAACCATTTTAAAATTATTTCAAATATAGATAAAACTGGGGTCGCATTTCTCTAAGATTCTCTAATTCTAAAGATATATTGGACTTTTGATAATATGTGTGTAAATAACCTCTATTTCTTGTATAATTTATTTTGCTCTAAAATGTAAATTTAAATAACTTTCACTCTCTCTCTAAAAATAAATAATTTGTATATATATTTATTAAAAACTATGTACATAAAATAAATTAAACATTTACATGCAAATATCCACATAGGATATAGCGTGTGTTTTGTAATAAATAAATAAAAATTTCTCTAAGAAATAAGGAATATGATGATGTGATGGTGGTGGTGCTTATCTCCATGGTTAAACCAATTCCTGAAGTCCACTCCTCACCAATTTTGAATATGATGTCAACTATCACAGCTCTCACAACGAGATTTTCTACCGATTAGGGGGTTTTGTCTTGAAGCAATAAATTCCACTTCTCCTAAATAGATTTTATTTCGAGGGGTATAGGTTATGGGAGGGGAAGTTGACAATTCCAGTATGTTTTTCTAAGGTATCCCAGCCATGTTCTATTGAATACAGATCTGGAGACTTGTCTGATAAATTCAACTCTAAATATACTCACTGTCGAAGAAATAATTGACTAACACTCCCCTTTGTAGACAGTCAATTATCAACCTTAAAATGAATTGGGGCCCAATAACAATCTTGAGTGATTCATATAAGGCTCAAGAATCTCGTTTCAGTATACTTGATCAGTGAATAACTCCATAACTTTAAATAAAAAGACATATATTGGATCAAAATACCATTTATTTTACCAATAATTTAGTTGGCTGAACCTTTATCAAGGTTAGCGTTCAGCCAACTGAAATATTGGTAAAATAAAATGATATTTCGATCAAATATATGCCTTTGTATTTAAAGATTTATTTATGGATTTCTCTATTTTCAAAACTCCATAACTGTTAAACAATTCTACTCAACTGTTGAACAGTCAATAACACAAGGTAATAAGACCATGTCCAAACAAATTTATAGTGTGTGGCGTTTCTGTAACAGCGTTGAGACCTTCATCAGGCAATAAAAAGTTTTTATTCTTTTGTCTGATGATGGTAACAACGCTGCTACTGAAAATCCACACTCTATTTATTTGGAGATTTGGTCTTATTACCTTGTAGTTCTAATCTATAATCCAAATTGTACCTTATCAACAGTTAATAGTGATTAGGTACAATTTGGATTATAGATTAGAAACGTAAAGTAACAAGACCAAATCTAAAAAACTAATTAATGTTTATTTATTTGAATTTGATCTTGTTACCTTATGTTTGAAGAGTCAATGTTCCTCACTCAAACTCGTGGAGAGGGGTACATCTGTTCGAAATAAAGCCACACCCAGATCAAAAGATTCCCGTCCTCAAAACGTTCTCTTTATCTGATGTTAGTGGGAGGGAAGTGGGTCCCAGATTCTGGCTAAAGACTCTTCGAGTTTCAAAATAAAATATAACGATTGTTTTCAAAAATCAATAACTGCAGAATATTGAACTCAGAATAGACTATTCTGGCTAAGATTAATTATGAAAATTGGATATTTTCAAAACCCTCACATATAAAAAAAATTGAAAATTCAAAATAAAATAATACAATTTTTATACATTTATTTTACTATACTATAGTACTATATACTGCAAAATATTATAAAATATATTTTATATCTCATCGATGAAAGAGATAGAGAGACGAAAATAAAACGGTTTGGCAATACTGGAAAAATGGCGTAACACTCTAATCAAGGCCACGAATAATTAGAAAAACAGATTGTTTTACTTCGACAGAATGCTCTAAGGGAAAATCTGAACAGTGCCATATCTGAATGGCTACTTAAAAGAACATTTCACTACAGAGATCAATAATGGTGTCGCGTTCAGCGGCGCACACACACAGCGCCCAGGCTCTATTTTGCCCAGACGCCCGAAGTCTCTTATTCTGGTCCCGGGGAGGAAAAAATCCGTGGAATCTCAAAGGTAGAGAAGAGCGATTCCCAAGAAGTCAAATCTGCGGAAGTGTCTAAGGCAGGTATCAACCAAGGCGTAGACCTCTCGAGAGCGGGCCGAGAAACCACACGACTCTAACCAGTCAACTACTTTATTTTTGTCACGAATATATATACATATAAATATTTACATATGGCAAATATGTTTCTTATAATGGATTAAATTTACATATATTTAAAAAAATATAAATCTATAAGAAAAATAACATTCTTTTCCCAACATACTCCCACCTTGAGTTTTTCTACAGAAACTCAACAAAAAAAAAAATAGTTGGGAAACGACCGTTCATTCCAGTTCTTTAGGATTGGGCTATCTTCGTAGGGTCTTTACTGGCTTCTCCTCGGGAGCCTCCCCGGCGTGGTTCCGACTGTATACTCCTCAAGGTACTCCCCAGATCGGCGGGTATCTCTAAATTGTAGAGCCGTTGAACCGGCCTAATCTGGACGCCCTTGCTGGTTCTCAACTTGGCGACCCTCACAGGTCCATCTCGGCCAGGGTAGACCTCCACAACTCTCGCCAAAGGCCAATTGACTCGCTTAGCATTATCTTGTCCAATCAACACCAGATCTCCCACCTTGATAGGTCTTGTCTTCGAGCGTCTTCTAGTCTCTTGCCTTAAGAATCCAAAATACTCTGTCCGGAATCTCTTCCTCAGATCTTCTCTTAACCTTTGTCTAAATCGGTATCTCTTCTGAAGACTAGCCCTTTCAATAGAGTCCAGATCTGGAACTCCTATTTCTTTGAGGTCGTGTAAGAACAAGGCAGGGGTTAATGGACTAAGATCTTCGACATCTTCAGACATGTAAGTCAATGGACGTGAGTTCATCAAAGACTCTGTGTCACAGATAATGGTGTAAAGTTCCTCAAATTCCAAACGAGCTTGACCAAGAATCTTCCTAAGGAGTTGTTTCAGCAAACCAATCAATCTTTCCCACCATCCACCCCACCATGGAGCCGACGGAGGGATAAACTTCCAATTAATATTTTGCTTGGTACTCTCTGATTGGACTACCGCATTGTCTAGATTCCCTAGAGCTCTGCTCGCACCACGAAAATTGGTACCGTTGTCCGAGTACACTACATAGGGGCGTCCTCTCCTTGCTACAAAACGTCTGAAAGCTTGCAGAAAGTTCTCGGTTGAAAGAGAAGTCACCAGTTCCAAATGGACCGCCCGATATACGGCACAAGTAAATATAACAATCCACACCTTTCGCCTGTTCCTTAAAACAAGTGGTCCAGTAAGGTCTATCCCCACTACCTCAAATATTGAGGCATCCCTTACTCTATTTTCAGGTAATTCCACGGATTCAACAGAACCCGATTTAGCCGTGAACCGTCTACACTTAACACATTGATGTATGACCCTTCTTACAGTCCTCCTGAATTTCAAAATCCAATAATCCTATCTTAATAAATTCATCAGAGTTTGAAGTCCCACATGTCCCCAAGTTTCATGCTTCCATCTAATGAGTAAACATACCAAGTCATGATCAGAAGGCAACAATAAAGGCATTCGAAAACTTTCCAGATCTTGTCTCCTACTTATTTTAGTTTTGACCCTCAACAATCCCAAAGAATCGCAGCATAACTTGAAATCCTTCAACCTCTTGTCCTCTGGTCCAGTGAAGGATTCCCGTTGGATAACTCTCACCAGCATCAGTTCCGCCCTTTTAATTTCATTCACAGTAAGATCACCTTTCACTCGCTGACCTATTGTTCCTCTCGCATTTGTTAAAAACCGGTTCATCCAGGCAGTTACTCTCAATATCTTGTAGTAGTTTGAAAAGCGATAGTAGTACTGATCTTTTTCCCTTTCAATACATGTTGATGTTAAAACAATCTTTCTCTTTTCCGAGTTCACAATATCTGGGTCAGGGTATATTTCCCTATGGGGCCAATCTCTTCTTGGTCTTCTCAACCAACTCGGGCCCTCCCACCACTTCGATCTCTCCAGAGAATCGGCTAAGCACCCCCGTGATGGTAAATCCGCTGGATTCAAACATCCTGGTACATGATACCAATCCTCCGTCTCACTGAGAGATCGGATCTCCATAACTCGATTCATTACAAAAGTCGCCCAGTTATCTTTTCCCTTGATCCAATGGAGTGCATTCATGGAGTCTGTCCAATAAAATCGCTCCATGTCTTCAAATTTTAGGTCCCTCACAACGTTGTTCACCAAGCGGGGCCCCAACCAAGCATGCCAACAGCTCCAAACGAGGAATGGTAGTCCCCTTCAAAGGAGCCACTCTCGACCGAGCCTGTACTAGTTGACACGTTACTTCCTGTTCGCTCTCGATGCGTAAAAAAATACAAGTGGCGTAGGAGGCCTTAGACGCATCACAAAAGACATGAAGAGTAGTTCCAATCCGGTGTTCTTCTCTATAGCAAAGCCATCTCGGTATGGCAATAGATTTCAGAGACTCCAATTTGGCCAGCCACCTCAAAAACTCGCAAGACAAGTTTTCAGGCAGAGGCTCATCCCACGACAATTTTAACAGCCACGTTTCCTGTAGGATAAGTCTCGGAACGAGGGTCACTGGACAAGTGAAGCCCACCGGATCGAAAATACGGCTTGCCAAGGAGAGTACCTTTCTTTTGTTTATTGGCCCCTGTATTTCCAAATTCTCCAAAGAACAAGCCAAAGTGTCCTTTTCTTGATTCCATGTCATGCCCAACAACCTTCCTCTATCAGACCTAGGACCATCACACATTATACTGGTAACATTGCTTGTCCAATCACGCAAGTTGAAATGAGCAGAGGCCAACAATCTCTGTGCTTCGTCCACAAATTTTTCCATATCTGTGACTTTTGAGAAACTAGCCACACAGTTATCGATGTATAAAGACTCCCTCAATAATTCAGCTGTTTCTTGCCAGTGTTCAGGAGCCTTGTTCAAGTGGTGAAACAGCGTGGCAAGCAGGAGATATGGACTCGTCGTGATTCCGAAGACAACTCTCGCATGACGTAAAACCATCACATTTCCCTCTTTGTCATACCAGAGGAATCTTAGATAATCTCTGTCTTCCTCCCTAATCCCAATTTGGAGGAAGGCCTTCTCTATGTCCGAGGAGACTCCTATCTCGCTCTTCCTAAATTTATTCAAAATTCTTGGGATCGTTTCTATCATATTCGGACCTCTTTCTAGACAATCATTCAGTGAAAGTTTTCCCTTCTTCTTCGCCGAAGCATCAAAAACTGGTCTTACTTTGGTGGTTGGACTATTCTCTTTAAAAACTGGCCGATGTGACAAATAGTGCACGCCTTCACGTTTATTGTCTATAACCCTTTCTATTATTTTATTCCTTAGCCACTTTTCGAGAATATCTTCATATTCTGCCAAATTTCCGGTATTCACAAGATGTTTCCTCACGTTTGCTAATCGTTTTTCGGCAACATCTCTATTGTCCGTGAGTAGTTCTCTTTCGCGAATCCAAGGAAGGGCAACCTGGTAACGCCCCTCACAATCCTGTGAAATAGTACGTGCAAAATATTCTTCCGTTTCTTTTTGTATCGAGTCGTCTTGACGAGCATCTGAAATACCAATAGCCTCTAATCTCCATAAATTCTCCAAATCGCTAGTCAACAGTGAAGTTGTGCAAAGTCCACTAACGCTAGTTTCTTCTTCTGTGGCCGGAATCTTGCCCATTAAAGTCCAGCCCAACCTCGTTTGCACCGCCACAAGCCCAGAAGGAAGTATTCTATGCTCTCCGGTTAGTAATTTTCCAGCAATATCTGATCCTATAAGAATCTCAAGAGGTCCCCTGTGTAGATCAGTTAATTCTATGTCATGAGCACTAAGATCTTGCATCCATTTACCCTGATGGACCCTGGGCACGCTGTCGCAGATAACATCTTGGCTCAGTGCTTCAAAATTACAGCCATAAGATCCGTCTAAATTGCTCAACCTGATATCATAAACTCCATGTTCGTACAACTCTGTGTTCGATCCACCAAACAAAGAGTGGCGAAAAGACTCTTTTTGGAACATTCATATCCCATTTCTTCCGCCGTGTCCTGGAGTACATAGGACCTCTGAGATCCCGTATCAATCAAAATTCGTCCCATTCTTTCTTTACACTTTCCTCTGATAGTCACTCTCAGTGTGGGCAACAACACCACAGGCGTCGTCAGATTGGTCAAAGTCTCATCCCTCATCATCCCTCGGGCTGGAGTAGCATTCTGGTTCTTCCTGGGGCACATAATCCTTGAATGTCTCAATTCCCCACAGCTGGTGCAACTTGTCTTAACTTTGCAGAATTTGCTCAAATGACCATATTTCAGGCATCTGAAACAAGCCCCTTTCTTCTTTAATTTTCCCAATTTATCTTCCAATGTCAAATTTTCCGCGAATTCGCACTTTGTACTTTCATGATCTCTTTCACAAAAGGCGCAATTCTTCCTCTTATTCACTGCTTCAGAGGCATTCAAAAAACCAACAGCCGTGGGCAGGGGATTCCTCTCATTTCTTCGATACTTCACGATAGAGCTTTGTGACTGAGGGTGCTCATTTGATGGTTGGCCGGCTGTTATTTCGTCCTGCGTACCGAACGTGCTTTCTAATGCAATCAATTGTCTCTCCAAAAATTCAATCAAATCTCCAAGAGAAAAAGCTCCTGTGAATTCCCGGTGTAATTCAAGCTTTAAGTCTGATGGCAATAGCTTGAGGAGTAAAGGGCACAATAAGTTACCGTAGCTTTCAACGACAACACCCAATGACTCCAAACTTCTAATCTGCACCAGGATTCTGCCGTACAATTCTCTGAAAGCCCTCACGTCCTTTGTCACTCTAAGTGGTTTCAAGGCCAAGAGGTTGTTCATATGCACGTCGATCAACCTTTCCCCTTTTCCGAAGCGTTTCTTCAACAATTCAACGGCCTTATCGTAATTTTCCTCAGATAGGCAAAATCCTTCCACAGTTTGGGCCGCCGTTCCACCCAAGTAGGCTTTAAGATAGTTAAATTTATCTATCTTGGTCAAGTGTTCATTCCTATTGATTGATGAATCGAAGGCATTCCAAAAATTTAACCACTGGCTAATTTCCCCGTAGAATCTTTCCATTGTCAATTTGGGTAACTTAACCATCCCAGTTAGAGTCGGTCGACCGATTTCTCCTGGATATTCCTTCTTCGTGGCAGTTGCAGTTTCCCTCTGCATTCCTTCCGCTACCACCAGACTTCTTTTCTTTAACAAATATTTCCACGCCACGGCCTTTTCCCGGTATTCCTCTACCATCTTTAGATCTTTCTCTAGATCTTTGATGTCAATCAGCTTACCGATTTCTTCGTCTACCCGCCTCAGTTCTTCGTAGACATCCGAAAGCTGCCCCAGCAGTTCCTCGTGGTCACACTCCTTGTGCACGTCATATTCCTCTATTCTTTTCCCGTACTTGGATAAAGACGTGCGGAGTATGGTTCTCTTCTTCTTGAGTCTCTCTAGCGCTTCTTCTCTCTCCATCTTCTGATCCAAAAGGGTTCCAAATATAGGCACGGCTTTCTCCTCGCGTCCCGGCTGGGATGCCAAATGTCGCGTTCAGCGGCGCAGCGCCCAGGCTCTATTTTGCCCAGACGCCCGAAGTCTCTTATTCTGGTCCCGGGGAGGAAAAAATCCGTGGAATCTCAAAGGTAGAGAAGAGCGATTCCCAAGAAGTCAAATCTGCGGAAGTGTCTAAGGCAGGTATCAACCAAGGCGTAGACCTCTCGAGAGCGGGCCGAGAAACCACACGACTCTAACCAGTCAACTACTTTATTTTTTGTCACGAATATATATACATATAAATATTTACATATGGCAAATATGTTTCTTATAATGGATTAAATTTACATATATTTAAAAAAATATAAATCTATTAGAAAAATAACATTCTTTTCCCAACAAATGGAGTTTGTACAGTCCTGGAGGATGCGGCGGCCATTACGGTTGTCTCTCCACGGGAATCTCCAGCTTACTTCGAAATAAAAGTTTACCGCAATAAAGTTAACTCAAATGTTTCAATGCCTCCAGAAAACAAGGTAAAATACACTTTTTTAAAAGGTAAATACAGTAGAACCTTTCTGTAAAGGACACCTAATTGCAGAGCCAAAGTGTACTTTAGGGAGAGGTGTCCTCTTACTGGAGAGTTGCTAATTTGTAAAAATGGCAATTTTGAACATGAAAACTGTTCTTTGTAGAAAGGTGTTCTCTAGCATGAGTGTCCTCCCATGGAGGTTCTCTACTGTAGTACAAATTTCTATAATAAGAGACTAAACCAATCCAAGCTATGCTCTTTCTTAATAATTTTAATTTGAGTTTTTCAAAGTTTGCGTTTCTTAAATTGAAGATTCTGTATTTTCAGCAAATGATAAAATTGCCACTATACCATATCGAGAATATTGTAACAAAGTATTTATTATTTTATTAACAGAGTATAATTTTTTATGTTTATATTTTGTTACTCTGTAAACCTCCCTCATTGTTTATCTTTTGTTCATCATTCATAGTTTGTTCTTGCCTGAAATTAATTGCTGTGTCATCCCGACATATCGAGAATATTATCTTGATTTTACATTGCTCTCTTGCGATGTAATTACATTTGTTCCATATCTTTTAAAGCATTTTAAAATAAACGATGGAATAAACATCTCACGAGAAGTTTTCAGAGGTTTTTTAATCCCCCCAACAACCAACAAGTAGACAAAGTATTAAAGAAAAGAACAGGATTAGGTAAAGAAGAAATAAGAAATTAAGAGGAACTAGAACCTAATGGTTGGAAAGAGAGGATTAAGTTAAGAAAATCTGCAAACATTCTCTTCCATAGCTCAACAGACCCACTCGTTCCATCAATAATTTTACTTTTTCTCTCTCTTTGCTAATAAGATGTTTATATTGCTAAATTCAAGCTATAAAGATGCATACATATTTATAAAAGCAAACAGCAAGTAATTTGTATTCTTAGACAATAGCAAAAAGACATACTCTGTGAGTAATTTGTACAAACAACAGATCAGACTACAATTGAAATAATGGCCATTCGATCAATGACTGAGCTCTACTCACAGTTTTGGTGTTATGTGCACAAGGCCGGCCGTCCGTTCTTTTTATACCCCGGTATATTCGGACCCCGGTAAATCGAGAGCTGCTGTACATTAGAATCTCCCAGTAAAGTTCATCTAAAAACTTGTACAATTCTCGTTGCTCATGAAGAGCAATATATCACTGAAGACTGAATTAGTAATTAATAGGCTAATCCCTTAATAGAATGTTCAAATCTATAAGCTTGAGGGATGAGTTTCTTTTGCAAATAAAAGAATGCAAAGAAGAAGGGCGTTGCCCGAAAGTTCGAAATAAATTTATTTGCAAAAGAAACTCATCCCTCAAGCTTATAGATTTGAACACTGAATTAGTAAATTCGTTATTATTATTATTTTTTACAAAAGTGATTCATCAAATGGATCGTCCATAGAGAAATCGTCAAAAGTGAGACAGATACAAGATACTTGTATTAATTTTATTATTATCGAAAATTCGTCAATGTTTAACGTGATACATGACACCACTCTATGGAGAGAGACAGTCGTCGTAAAGATGATATCGAATATCTATCCTTTTTTTTTTATTTATCCCTAGTACACGTGGATTCAAATATAGACAAAAACTGAGGTCGCATTTCTCTAAGAAATATAATGTCAATTATCACAGCTCTCACAACGAGATTTCCTACCGATTAGGGGGTTTTGTATTGAAGCAATAAATTCCACTTCTCCAAAATATATTTTATTTCGAGGTGTATATGCCATCATAATCATGGTGGGTAGTGAGCGACTGCTTTTACTGTAAGTACACCACATGTTTAGACATGTGAAAAGCAGTTCAACTTTTCACTTACAAATGTGACAGAGCCCTGGTTGGTTACTTGCACTCGCTGGTGGGGTTGGAATTTTGTGAGAATCGGGGGCCATTGAAGCATTTTTTTTTTAATTATAAAAAAGTGCCCAATGCGGGATTCGATCCCAGGTCGTAGCGGTCCAAAACCAATGGTTCAGACCATCCTTCCTCCGACCCTCTCTTTCCTTGGCATGTATCCACAGTAAAACCTTGCTGTAGCGAACACAAAACGAACTTTTGTCACAATAGCCATAGTGTTATGTACACTATATTTTGACATTAGAATTTGGAATATTTTAGATTCGTTATAAGGAAAAGTTCGCTATATCCCCGATTCGTTTTAGCGACTGTTTACTGCATTGCTAATCCTAAGAACTTATCCCTAGTGCTAGGCCATGACTGTCGTTTTTTAAAATACAGTTAAACCTGTCTATAGCGCCCCCTCTTGGGACTCACCAAAATAGGGTGCTATAAAGAGGGGATGCTATAGACAGGTCCTTTTTAATGTAAATCGCATCGTGCTACATATTTAAAATCAGGCGCTATAGAGAGGGAGACGCTATTTAGAGGGGCGCTATAGACAGGTTTAACTGTATATTATCCCTAGTACACGTGGTATAGGCCATGATAATCATGGTGGGTAGTTAGCGACTGCTTTTACTGTAAGTGCCCCACATATTTATACATGTGAAAAGCAGTTCGACTTTTGCAATTACAAATGTGACAGAGCCCTGTTTGGTTACTTGCACTCGCTGGTGGGGTTGGACTTTGGAGCATTTGACATCGTGGCGGATAGAAATGTCATTATATCTGTATTCAGCATGTCGCAGAAAGTCTCTCGACTTTAACATGGGGAATAGCCGAGATTATCAGCTACACTATCTGGTTTTGGATTGGTTTGATCTGGAATGGCGGTTGGCGGTTGGTCTTGCTAAATAAAGAAATTGAACCAGAATGAAGCAACTGTTGTTATCAGGATCTGCTTTGAGAATAACACTGGAGAAGTAATCATTGGGATTTCAAAAATAATCATACGCGTCTAAAATAGTTTCAATTGCCTTTAAAAGATGGCGCGCTAATGCATCATCTATAATTATTGGGATTGTTGGATATACAATATGGAAGACCACGGCGGAGTTCACATAAATTGTTTTTAAAATTTATCAGAAAAAAAAAAACTAACTCAGGTTGATTCGAATTCAATTTTTTGTATGACTTAGACGGAGATTTAGAACAAATATAACCACTTCTATATTTAGAACTTCTTGTCAAGTTTGCTAAAGCATTGTATAGAAGACAAGATGGAATAAACATCCCCAGAGAGGTTTTCAGATGTTTTTTTTAATCCCCTCAACAAACAACAAGTAGATAAACCATTAAAGTAAAGTGCAGGATTAAATAAAGAAAAGAAATGGGAAATATAAGAGAAACTAGAAGCTAAGGATTGAAAAGAGGGGATTAAGTTGAGGAGAAAGTCTGCAGACAGACACTCTCCCATGGCTCAACATCCGCCCCATCAATGATGTTCCGATGGATTAAGCAATTTTCAAATGGCGCTGTGAGAGGTAAAGTATTTGAACTCAGGCTGGCAACACAGGTCCGCGCATCGATCCTGTAATTACATTAGGTCCCCTCACCCCGTTGCCATGGAGACCGCGGCCGCAGGGGGGTTGGTGGCCACTTATATGGTCCCTAGCTGGAGTGGTTGGTATCCTCAGGGGGGGCTTGAGGACTCAATTTGTCTGAAGCTACTTATAAGAATTTTACCGGAGGTTGTAATTATTTCTTAAAGGCCTATCCACATCTATACCTGCTCTATGTGAAAGGAGGATACTTACATGGTGGTCCCTAACTTTTAGTTAGGTATTCTCAGGGACCAAGCCAATTCGACATCAGTACTTGCTGTGTGTGAAAGGAGGCCACTTGGTGGTCCCTAGCTGAGTAGTTAGACTTATCAGGGTCCTCGAGAAATCACCTGCCCGCCGTACGAAGGAGAAAAGCCAGTATCTACACATCAACATTTCTTTCAACCTCTGACAGACAAAATCTGTGAAACAATTTCGCAAACCAGTGATTTTTTATTCGAAAAAAAAAAAAAAACTTGATTGAATATTAAAGAACTATTACATAAATAAATTTCGATTTAAAAATCTAAATAATGAAATTTGGAAATTAATTTTAAAATGGCTTAGAATTTAATTATCATAATTATTTTGAAAAGGACACTATATTTTTACGCGAACAGGTGAACATTTCCGAGGTTAAAATTTGCCGGTCCAACGGTTGAAAGTCCCTGTGTACCTGACAGATGCTCCAGTTGTGTCTACTGTTCCTAAATTTCAAATAACCCAATACACCATCTCTCTTCGAAATCCTTACGGGAATGTACTCTACTACGTGGAAATTGCAGAGTTTCCAAAAAAAGCCAACTCCTATATATCTATATAACATACCAAGATTCTATCAATTACTATTTTTGTTTATTCATTTATTATAAAATCAGACGCGATATCTCCACAAGGGATGCTTACGTCAAGAAACAACACTAAGATACTATATTATATAAACAATTGAATAATTACAAGGTTTGAGTAGAGTTTAAAGAAGAAAAGAAAGGAAAGGACATTAAAATCATGTTTGAATTTACAACCAACTAGTGAAATAAACACAAACAAATATACCAAGTTTGGCAATTACGGCTTTTTTTTAACCAAGAGAGAAAATCATAGATATATTTACTATTTTTGTTGATCTAAGACATGTTCAATACAGCTGGCCGTCATGAGGGATGACCGCTACAAACAGATCGCTAGGATTTCTGTGCGCTCCGCTGGGAATTTACAAGATTAATAAGGGATGACTAGAATAGATTTGTGAACAATATAACCTTGATATTGTAACGGGATTTGTGTTTGACGTCGTAGCTCTCGTAGTGAAAGTCTGCAGTTTACATAAATGAAGACGTAGATCTCGTCAGTACCACCATTGAAGTAAAACTGCTCCCAGCAATCGTTCTGAAGCAGAAGATCTCTCAACAACAGTTCTCAAAGCAGGAGACCTCTCAACAACCGTTCTCAAAGCAGGAGACCTCTCAATTACCGTTCTCGAAGCAGGAGCCTCTCAACGACCGTTCTCAAAGCAAGAGACCTCTCAACGACCGTTCTCAAAGCAGGAGACCTCTCAACGACCGTTCTCAAAGCAGGAGACCTCTCAACGACCGTTCTCAAAGCAGGAGACCTCTCAACGACCGTTCTAAAAGCAGGAGACCTCTCAACGACCGTTCTAAAAGCAGGAGACCTCTCAACGACCGTTCTAAAAGCAGGAGACCTCTCAACGACCGTTCTAAAAGCAGGAGACCTCTCAACAACCGTTCTCAAAGCAGGTACCTCTCAACAACCGTTCTCAAAGCAGGAATCCTCTCAACAACCGTCCTCAAAGCAGAAGTCCTCTCAACAACCGTTCTCAAAGCAGAAGTCCTCTCAACAACTGTCCTCAAAGCAGAAGTCCTCTCAACAACCGTTCTCAAAGCAGAAGACCTCTCAACAACCGTTCTCAAAGCAGGAGACCTCTCAACAACCGTTCTCAAAGCAGGAATCCTCTCAACAACCGTCCTCAAAGCAGGAGACCTCTCAACGACCGTTCTCAAAGCAGGAGACCTCTCAACAACCGTTCTCAAAGCAGAAGTCCTCTCAACAACCGTTCTCAAAGCAGGAGACCTCTCAACGACCGTTCTCAAAGCAAGAGACCTCTCAACAACCGTTCTCAAAGCAGAAGTCCTCTCAACAACCGTTCTCAAAGCAGGAGACCTCTCAACGACCGTTCTCAAAGCAGGAGACCTCTCAACAACCGTTCTCAAAGCAGAAGTCCTCTCAACAACCGTTCTCAAAGCAGGAGACCTCTCAACGACCGTTCTCAAAGCAGGAGGCCTCTCAACGACCGTTCTCAAAGCAGAAGTCCTCTCAACGACCGTTCTCAAAGCAGGAGACCTCTCAACGACCGTTCTCAAAGCAGGAGGCCTCTCAACGACCGTTCTCAAAGCAGGAGACCTCTCAACGACCGTTCTCAAAGCAGAAGTCCTCTCAACGACCGTTCTCAAAGCAGGAGACCTCTCAACGACCGTTCTCAAAGCAGGAGACCTCTCAACGACCGTTCTCAAAGCAGAAGTCCTCTCAACAACCGTTCTCAAAGCAGGATGCACGACATTTGTCATCCTTTCTAGCCATATATACATATATGTTGTATATCTCAGGAAATATTAGGCAATTTTTAAAATTTTGAAAAAAAACTTGTAACCATTGACAGAAAAAAGTGATTCACCAATCAGCCTCCAAGCACCAAATATATCAAGACCTTCCCCATTCAAGGAAATTACCAAAATAAACTTTACTGTCCGCGAAAACCATGAAAATAAAATATTACAACCACTAAAATCCTTGTTTATAATACAAACAATAATGATAATGACACAAGAGAAAAAAAATTAACACTTTTTCATTTCAATTCAAGCAATTTCATGCTATCCTAGTGTCCGGCTTAGCAGTGTTGAATCATTTCAGCGGTCGCTAGTTTAATCTGCCACTGATGAGCCAATCTCTTTCCATATTTCTCATATCAGTGAGGGCAATAGGAAATTATTTTATTTAAAAAACATATCGCTAATTGTCTTTATTCCTATAGGAAGATGGCGATTAATATTCAATTACTGCATAACTGTCTTCTTCTATGTGAATTATTTGCATAGACAATGGTCGATTCCATATCATAAGCCTAGCCTCTGTGTACTTTCTTTAACTATTCCCTCACTGGGGGTTGCTTAGTACAACTGGCCAGCTAGAGAAACAGAACAGTATTTTTACAATGGAAGAGCCTCACTCTTTTACTCGACTAAAAACAATGGTAGAGAGGTTTGGTATATTACAATGGCCAAGAACTGATGAGAGGAATCCTTATTGATGAGATTTTTTTTTTTATTTATTGTTACAAAAGCACGAAGTCCAAAGGACTATTGTGCTGTGCTAGTATTATATATATATATATATGATTAATTATTTACACGATGGATTAGTATTGTTTTGTAAATTATTGTACAAATAGTTCTAAACTTAACAAAGTTCTCATAAGATAGAGTATATACACAAAGAGAATTTGGTAATGTTTCAAAGTATCTACATACAATTTGATTAGTCAGAGGGCAAGATAAAAGAAGATGCTCTGGTGATTCAACATCTAAGCGGCATTCACATGTTGGATCATTGATAGCATTCAGTTTGAATAAGAAACTTAAGAAGGGTCCTTTGCCAGTTAAGAATAAAGTAGTGAATTTATCAGAAGAAATGAAATTTGGGACAGCAATTGGAAAGAATTTCTTGAACAGTTCATTAGATTGAGAAAGATAAAACTTAAATTTTAGATCCAGATATAGTTTGTTTAATTCTTTTTGAAGGGGTTTTTTGAGTGTTCGATCTGTGAGAGAATTTGTCATATTATACTTTGTTTGTAATAATTCAAGATAATCGGACAGTAAAGGGGTTTTCGCTAGTATATGTGTGATGTAAGAAGATGAAGTCCTATAAGCATGAATGCATCTAATAAGAATTTTATATTGTATAGAATTCAACTTGGATCTTTTTGCTGCAGTGATAAAAGGAAACCAAATATTTGATGCATAGCTTATTGTAGAGCGTATCATAGCTTTATATAAGATCAATCTACGTCGAGTATCAATGCCCCAAGTACGTGCACATAATGAGAATAATATATTCTTAAGTTTCGTAGCTTTCATAATTATATTGTCAACATGTGTTCCAAAATTAATCTTATTCCTTTGTCTATGATTTTTAAAAATAACTCCCAAAATTTTAACAGTTTCTGATGGTTGAATTATTTTTCCATCAAAATTAATGGGCAATTTTTCATAGTTATGTAGATAGAGTATACCTGTTTTGTTTGGACTTAGTGAAAGTTTTACCTTTTCACACCATGCTTTGATTTTTATTAAACATTTGGTAATATTAAACTGAAGATCATAGATGTTTGAACTCTATACCACAAATGTCACATCGTCCGCGAAAGCAATTACTCTAGCAAAACTTTCGTTAAAAGATAAGTTGAAATCATTAAGTAATATATTCCAAAGAATAGGAGGAGAATATGAGATAGAACATAACAACATTTTATAATTTCAGTTAAGTCAAGAGGAAATTATTTTTTTTTATTGGAAAAAAAGTGTACGTTTTTTCTTTTTTAATATATTGGTTGTGACTTTGCATGCCTCTTATATGTAAACTTGATAAACAATTTAAATAATTATATTGATTCTTCTAATTAATTGTTACAAAGATGGAATATATATATAATAAGATAGTAAATAAAGGGTAGATAAAATTTAGAGGAATATATATAGTTGTGTATGTGTACAAATATCTTCAGCAAGGAAGGCTTCCCCACCTTGAGAGAGTACTCCTACACACAAGGTCTTCACTCCTCAGTTCCACGCCGAGGAAGTACTAATGTAAACTTGATAGAATGCTCACTATATATAGAGACACAATAAAATAACATTACGATGCACTAGCGCGCCATCTGTTATGAAAATTAGAAACTATTTTAGACGTGTAAGATTCTTTTTGAAATCAAACAATTTTTACTGCCCCCTTACTGCAATATGAAAAAAATAATTACACAGGTCTACAAAACTCAAAATAGTTGTACCTTATAGCATATATATATCGGGATTCAGAAAAAAAACTCTGAGAGATATTTGATGCACAGGGATATTTATCACTGTGCATCAAATATCTCTCAGAGTTTTTTTTCTGAATCCCGATATATATATGCTATAAGGTACAACTACTTTGAGTTTTGTAGACCTGTGTTATTTATTTATAATTATATGTAATTCTACTGTCCTCAAAGCTTATGTCCATAGTTCATCTAAAATACCCATTCTAAGAGTCTAGCAACAGTATCACTATAAAAGGAAGTTCCAAAAATGCAATATAACAGCGGTATGGTAGATTAAACTGGCGAAACCGCTGGGAGGGTTCACCACTGATGAGCCAGGTCCTCCCATTAATTTTTCCATTGTAGTAAGGGAAGTAGAAATTGTTTAATTTCAGAAAGAATCTTACGCGTCTAAAATAGTTTCTAATTTTCACAATAAAATAAAACACAAAATGTCTCATCGAAAAATATTCCTTCACTTAGTAAGCAATGATTACTTCACTTTGTGAATTTAGTTCTGTTATCTTTTACAGAGTGTTCATCGAGATTCCATTGGAAGGGCAGGCAGGCTGGTTATGAGTTCTTTCTCCTCGTGTCTGGTTGACCATTCTGTCTATTGATCTGTTCTGACACGGGGCACATTCTCTAATAAACACACATGTTGTGAGATCTCGGGCCCATAACCCTGCTACTCAGAGTAACTATCAGCTAAATAATAAATCTCGGCGTTCAAAATCGCCGTTAAATAGGTGCAATAATGGGTGACACGCACTCTAAATGTCGCCTTAGTTCGTGACAACTGCCGCGTGCCTGACACCTGGTCCCAAGGACAATCGCACTTCAGGAAATTTGGAACTGGGAATCACAGAACATCTACAGGTCCAGAAACCAATTAACTACCCTCTCACTCGGTGTTACTTAGTACAATTCATCATCTAGAGAAACGAAACAGTTTTTTTTTTACAATGGTAGAGCGGTTTGGTATATTACAATGGCCAATCACTGATGGGCGGATTCCTCATTGATGAGCCAGATCATCACAATCTTTTATCATTTCAGTTAAGTCAAGAGGAAATTATTTTATTCTAAAAAAAAATAATATCCTAATTGTTTAGTTTCACCCAATATCTGCCACTACTTTTATATGAAAAAGTAAAAGTTGTATAAGCTTATGATTTTGCTTTGTTTTTAAAAATGAATCGATGTTGGTTCCATATGTTTGAATTGAATATTACACCTTAGTTCTATATATTTTATTGCTTAAACAGGAACACAACAAAACAAAAAAGAAACTACAATTACAAAATGATTTGATAACTAACTAAGAAAAAAAAAGTTTAATTAAAAAGGCATATATTGGATCAAAATATCATTTATTTTACCTATATTTCAGTTGGCTGAACGCCAACCTTTATCAAGGTGTTATAACATTTTAAAACACACTTTAAAATGTTATAACACCTTGATAAAGGTTGGCGTTCAGCCAACTGAAATATAGGTAAAATAAATGATATTTTGATCCAATATATGCCTTTTTAATTAAAGATTTATTTATGGATTGCTCTATTTTCAAAAAATATATAATGATGATGATAAAAAATTGAATATGTCTGCCAGAAAAATGCTTCTATGAATTAAAAAAAACAATGGTTGCCTGTAAAGTCGGTTTTACGGGCGAAGATTTTACGTGACAACGGTAGAATATTTATTGATATGAATATAATTAAATTGCACAATAGGAACAAGGAATTGAATGAAAATAAGAATTGCACAAATTTTAACTATAGAAATATATTTTGTTTACTAAAACATTGTACATGTAAACTTAAACTTAACTAATTCCTATTTGAGTGATTTTGTTGAGGATAGGACGATGATAGGAGAAATATGAAATGAAAGGAAGTGTTTCTGCTGTAATGTGTCTTGCGAAAGTCAAGTCGATAGTTGTTCCTTTTAACGTAGTTGACTTAGAAACGTTTGATACGCAATCAAGATTATACGTATTTTTCATGAAATTAAGAAACGAGTTGTCAGGCTTTACGTTTTTGTTAAAATCACCACACAGAAGAATCGGTATACTAGAATCAACTTGCACGAACGGTGGCACGTACTGGCTGTTGTGAATGTACGGACCGAGTCCTTGCCATAGTAACATTCCAATATCCTGCATACTAGCTCCTGGATGAATATATACAGCACCGAGTATAAACTCGAAGCTAGTATTAGCGGCGAAGCAAGTAACTTGCAGTACTTTAACAATGGCATTATCATGTGGATCATCGTGTAACCACAGTAAAATGTGAGCGTGCGGACTTCCTCTATGTTGAAACTCAATGCGAAGGAAATTATTGTGTATTTATAATATAACATCCGAGTAACATACGCCCGAATATACGCCCGAGTCTGAAGTTCTTGCATTATACAGCCATTATGGCTGTATTAAAACATTTACTTATATTAGATGTTAAAATTCTTGCTCAACACAGTTTAAATAAAGTTTTCTTATATCTGCCACTTTTTCTTAATATTTGTAATTTTAAAGAATCAATTCGAAAATCAAAACATTTATTCAGATCGAAGGTTCAAATTTTTGCTAAATATATTTGAAACTATTTAAAATTTGTAAAATAATAATAAATTAATTAATTAATTTTAAACTAATAATTTACTTAACACTATCAACATTTATCAATAGTATGACATAACCTATAAACTCAGTTTCTCAACTTTTGTGTCAATCTAACAATTAATCAATCAATCATAGTTTACGATAATGAAATATCAGTGTACAATTATTTACCTTTATTGTTGTAGTTGTTGTAAATGACGAATCTAAGCACTCCACATTTTCACTACAGACACAGCTGACGATACTTTAACCACACGTGTGAACTTGCATTATGACGCTTTCTTGTTTTTCCAACGCCAAGAACGTTCGAGAAAGACAAAGACAGAGACAAGCATGCGCCGATTCAATGCGCCTAATTCTCTAGCGCTGCGCGCGCAGCTGCGCGCGCAGCACTCTCGTTCGGTGACTCATCGTAACGTTACCGGGCGTTACACTTTTTCATAAGTGACTCCCAGCCGCAACCTAATTTAAGACGTTGTCACGTCAAAAATAAGAATAATTACCAAATTAACATATAAACTTCAAACAAACTTTGGTATATCATTGTGGCAAGAAACATTTGAAAATTATATTACCGCTTAAATCCCATCTACGGTTACGGCGAAGCTACCCTCTGATTGGAAAGTTATTTCCCAGAGAGAATAATGAGGCGTTTTCCTCTCTTCCAATTATCATCTAGGCCGTTTTTCATATTTCAGCCTATCCGACTTACATGAGAAGTAATGGCAGTTTGGTCAGTCATGATGCTACAAACATTTGCTCCTAAAGTTGAGGCCATACAGGTGGCTACAATATTTTATAAACATTCTCCATCAAGCAGTAAAATGATTCACTAAGATTTTGAAACTTGTCTGGATTTAAAATAAAAACTGTTAGAGATTTCAGCTCTGTCGGGATTTTGGTCTGTCGGGATATCGACCATGTCAGTATTTTGGGCTATTGGAAATTCGGCTGTTTGTGGATTTGTACTGTCGAGATTCTCGGGATTCTCTGTCTGGAACCCACTGGAAACATGTACGGGGTTAGCTTTCCTAGATTTATTGAGAGAAGTTGAAAAATATATATATTAAGGAATATGCACCTTGTTGTGCTGACACTAATCACTTACTTAATTGATTTAATTCGGTTTGTTGAAGATGGAATTATAATTCTAAAAATGTGGTAATTTTGTAAATGAAAACTGTCCTTTGTGAAGAGGTGTCTTCTTACCAAAGAGTAGCAAAATAGTAAAAAATGGTAATTTTGTAAAAGAAAACTGTTCTTTATAGAGAGGTATCCTCTTACCAAAGAGTAGAAAAATAGTAAAAATGGTAATTTTGTAAATGAAAACTGTCCTTTATAGAGAGGTGTCCTCTTAGCGGAGAGTAGCAAAATAGTAAAAATGGTAATTTTGTAAATGAAAACTGTCCATTGTAGAGAGGTGTCCTCTTACCAAAGAGTAGCAAAATAGTAAAAATGGTAATTTTGTAAATGAAAACTGTCCATTGTAGAGAGGTGTCCTCTTAGCGGAGAGTAGCAAAATAGTAAAAATGGTAATTTTGTAAATGAAAACTGTCCTTTATAGAGAGGTGTCCTCTTACCAAAGAGTAGCAAAATAGTAAAAATGGTAATTTTGTAAATGAAAACTGTCCATTGTAGAGAGATGTCCTCTTACCAAAGAGTAGCAAAATAGTAAAAATGGTAATTTTGTAAATGAAAACTGTCCTTTATAGAGAGGTGTCCTCTTACCAAAGTGTAGCAAAATAGTAAAAATGGTAATTTTGTAAATGAAAACTGTCCATTGTAGAGAGATGTCCTCTTAGCGGAGAGTAGCAAAATAGTAGAGAGGTTTTCTTCTAGCAGGAGTGTCCTCTCATGGAGTATGTACTGTACTAAATATGGGTAGGTATCAAATCGAGTGTATTAAGGTCCGGGACTAGAAGCTGGACACTTGTTTGCCGGACTGGATCGATGGACGTCGGCCAGAAGACATTCAAGTGGCCATCGATTGTCTGACATGGCGTCGTCCGACTTGCCGCAATGACCCAGTTGTTGGTCACATCGGTCGTCGTTCACAGGCACAACCTTATAACAAACCTCGGAACTCTTTTACATGCCATCATCTAGATACAAGGTAACAAGACCTAATTCAAATATATTAATAGTACGTGACGTTTCAGTAACAACATTATTACCATCATCAGACAAAATAATAAAGATTATAAATACAAGGTAATAAGACCTGTTGTTGTTGTCGTGTCCAAAGAAGAGCCTCAGATGTCTCCATGCATCTCCATCACAGCAGCAGCAATGTCCACTATCTAAATTAATAGTACGTGACGTTTCGGTAACAACATTGTTACCATCATCAGACAAAAGAATAAAGATAATAAATACACGGTAATAAGACCTAATCCAAATAAATTAATAGTGCGTGACTTTTCGGTAACAGCATTGTTACCCTCATCAGACAAAATAATCTAATTTATTCTTTTGTCTGATGATGGTAGCAATTTTGTTGCCTAAACGTCACAAACTATTAATATATTTGGATTAGGTCTTATTTTCTTGTATATATAATCTATAATCCAAATTGAACTTTATCGTCATCACCTTCAAATGCACAGACCATTTAATCAGAGTCAACATACAAATAGTTGAAGTTCCATAAGTTGGAAAATCACCTAGATTAGTTTATTATCAAAAGAGTTTCTGATTTTATATGTCTTTTCTGCTATCTCTATATATAAATGGCACTTTTTGTCCTTATTCGGGTAGTTGGCGTTCTGCACTTCAGGAACCTGGGGATTATAAATATCTCATTACCCTCGAATGAGTAATCAATTAATTAATTGATCCATCTGAACTGATCCTGTATTGAGGGAAACCTCGATACGCGACACCTAAAGTTGACATTACAACACAAGTAATCTCTCAGAATGTTTCTCTGACAAGAAGCCTCTCAGTATCCAAATGTGACAAGTTGGACCATGATGAACCATTTGGCGTGATTGTCTGCGCTCTAGATTATCTACCAGACATGTCTTCTGTCTGACTGGATCCTCAATTTGCTTTTAGCCACAAGAGGAGGCATTGGGGGAATGTGATTGCTTGTTCGTACCGCAGCTTTTTCGATTTCTATATCAGTGTCTTCTCAACAACAACAACAAAAAGGCTTTTATTAGGGCCCATTGCCCTGTATGGATTCGCCATACAACAACAAAATAATACAGTAATTTTTCCTCCCTTTCCCCATGTGCACGTGAGCCTTTGTTTAAAAAGGGATTTATTTACACATCTGTTCTAAAACTTTGCTCACTACCTCTTTTGTGTATGAATCTATTTACAACTGACAGTGTCTTCTCTAATTTTTAAATCATTATCTCAAATCATTTCCTTTTCCAAAGCATGGTTAGAATAGAATAGTAAGTAATTTTATAAAACCAAACCCTATACACCACTTTTCTTCTCATTCCTCCCTCATCGACAAATCACTCTTTTATACATAGGAATGGAAGACTCACTCACTCCGAATCATTTTCTTCGTGGAGCTAACGATGCTGGTTCATTCATTTTGAAGTTAATTGAGGCAAACAATCGCGAAAGGAGATTCATGAAAAACAGCTCCATAAATCGGGGGCCGGAATGTAAATAAGTGAAATAGTTATAAAATAGAAACCTGTAAATATAGTTAAGGATTTGAATTGTAATTAAAAAAACTTTTCTATACACCTATCCCCCGATTTACACGGTAGATACGTTCCTGAGAAAAACGTGTAAATCGGGGGATAGGTGTACACAGAAATAAAAATAAAATGCATTGACAGGTTAAAATATGTAGTCAGCACATAAGCTCGGAATTCCTCGTGAAATGTGTACACAGCGCATGTGTTCAATCACAGTAGCATTTAGAATAGTGCGATAAAAGCAAAAAAAAAAAAAACTTATTTGGAAAACCGTGTAAAAGCGAAAACGTGTAAAAAAAGTACCGTGTAAATCGGAGGATAGGTGTATTTACAGGTTTCTATTTTATATATTTACAATATACATCAGGATTTCTCACTGGACACACCTGGATTTGGTAAACTCTGATGTCCAAATGTAATGATTGCTCACAACTCACGAACCAGTCGAGAATGTTTCCCTCAGCTACCTAAACGAATTCAGAGAAAGATTCTTCAAAAAGTGATTTAGCAACTTATCCAATAAACCTAACTACTTTACTAACTTGTAATTCAGTTTCAAATCTATTTGGTGTGTGTGTGTGCATCTGCTCAATTTACTGAAACTTGCAACTATCCAGCTAAATCGTTTATTTCCAAACCCATTTCCTACTTGCGCATTGGCAGGTCTTAGTATCCTTCTCTTATTAACATTTTAATTTTTAAAAAAGATTTACTGACCGAAGTATCTTTAATTTGAAGAACTATGAATGCCGGTCAGACAGCTTCTATCTTTACGATTTTAATTTTTAGATTTCGGATTTCCTGTTATTATTGTAACTCATCACCTTTACATGTCTTAACCTATCCTATTGTCGTTTACCCAACTCTATACTAAATGGCCAGTCTTGTCTTTATATATTGGTCAATAAGATTGCTTTTTTTATTATCCCTAGTACACGTAGTACAGGCCATGATAATCATGGTGGGTAGTTAGCGACTGCTTTTACCGTAAATGCACAACATGTCTACACATGTGAAAAGCAGTTCAACTTTGTACTTACAAATGTTCCCGAGCCCGTTTGGTTACTTGCACTCACTGGTGGGGTTGAACTTTGCAAGAATTCGAGGCCATTGAAGCATTTTATTTAATTTGAAAAAATATCCAATGTGGGATTTGATCCCGGGTCGTAGCGATCGAAAATCAATGGTGTATACCACCCTTCCACCGATCCCAATGAGATTGTTAAATTTGGTAGGAAATTTGAGAGTCTTGAAGAATAACATCTGAGAACCTCAAGTATAATCTCTATCGTAAAGATAGAGGCTGCCTGGCCGCCAGCATTCATAGTTCTTCAAATAAAAGATACTTCGTCAAGTAAATCTTTTATTTGAAGAACTACAATCTCTATTTCTTGAAATTAAAGATACTTCGGCCAGTAAATCTTTTTAGTACCTCGACGACAAAAATCTTTTATCCTCGTCAGGAGCAAACAAAAATTAAACATTTAGCAAGGCGTTAAAAAATCTTTCTAAAGTTCCAAGAGCGTTCTCACGCGATGTTTAAGATTTTGTACAACATCTAAAGCACGAGTCAAAAATAAATATTTAACTCACAAAAGACTATGATCTTTGAAATAAATATAAAATAATAATAATATTTACAAAGATTTCCCAATAGTATATATAAATCGATATCTTAAATTTCTATGTATAATCTGACTTTAAGAACAAGAAGATCAATTTTCTGTCCAAAGAGCTGCAAAGAACTAAACGTTATCGATCAGATTTGGGAGGTTGAAATACCATATCAGCTTATTATAAGGTTGTCCCAAAAGTTCATTTTTTCTTAAAACGTTTCTTATTACTTGGCGAATAATATTATTACGGCGAATACATAATAATACATAATACAATTACTTTATACATAATACAAATACATTATACATAACGGCGAATAATATTGGTATTTCAATTTTTTTGCAAGTGTTTACGAACTTTTGAGACAACCTTGTACATTCTGAAAGCCGACCTGACAATTATTGTTTCAGCTTATGCCCCCAAGGTAGTTTCGATTTCATGAGAACCAACACAAGGGTCTAAAGAAATCGTCTCAATTGGCTTAAGAGTTTTTTTTTTTTGCTGGGCTAATTTAAAGGATGAAATACTGTTGGAAATTTAGCCGGGGGGTTAATCTTGTCTTGATGAAGTGAACTTTTCTACTTTAAAATAACTTGCAGCAAAATCCCCATCAATAGTTTGACCTGGTTCCTCAACGCTCTACACTACGGAGATTTAGGTTTTCATTAGACTCGACTTAGACGCCTCACCAATGATGCATGGAAATTTTCTGACAAATTTTCTATTTTAATTAAGGACACACACTCTCTTTCTAACAGGAGATGCTTTTGTATGTAGAGTTTGAAGATTTTTAAAAAGTTGGTAACATATTTTTGTCACTTCTACATCCTCACTGTATGAACCCATCTGTATTCATATGCTAAAATACATAGTTTTTTAAAAGAGAAATTTTAATACCTAAAAACCTTTTGGTTTATATATCGGACTTTTCAATAAATATGCCAACTGGATCAAATTTCTTAAATAAGAGAAATAGAAAAAAAAAAAAAAATTCTGTCCGAAGTAACTTTTACAAGGTTGTCCCAAAAGTTCGTAAATACTTGCAAAAAAAAAAAATTGAAATACCAATATGATTCGCCGTTATGTATAATGTCTTTGTATTATATAAAAAGTAATTGTATTATGTATTATATTATGTATTCGCCGTAATAATATAATTCGTCAAGTAATAAGAAAACACGAATTTTTGGGACAACCTTATATTTAAGAAATATGAATACCGGCCAGACAACCTCTATCTTCACGATGGATGAAATATTTGTAGAATAGAAACGAAGTTTCGAAATTAATATCAAGCGTATTTGGCACGATAAGAAATAGTCTTTTGTGTAATATCTTTCCAATAATAACTCCGTTGAAATAGCGAATATTTTTTTAGCTTCCTGCACAGAACACACAGAATCAGATTAATGGCAAAACATCAGAAATGGTAAATTCGAACAAAATGAACAACCTTCATGCCACAGTTTTGAGCTAAGACTTCATCAGTACCAAGAGGGCTACGGTTTCCTGACGTCCTACAAGAGGAGAGTTATAAAATCAGCCTTGATAGGTCTATTGCAAAGTAATAAAATCAAAAGATGCTGGTGGTAGTCCCTAGCTAGAGGATAGCTTTGTTTGGAGAGAGTTCAAGTTTGTATTATTTATTTATTGCCTCAACTAACGACAAATTCTGTCATACTTCATCCCTGACAAATTATTTGAACAAAGCCGCATTGTGGACGCCATCTGTCAATTAGAATGACGTGTTTGTACTAAATTTTAAAATGCACAGTGTCCCAAAATATACTTTATAACAAATGAAAACATTAAGACGCGAATGTTTCTTTTCACAAATAAATAAAACTTCTACTGTCCTTATTGCGATGAAAAAAATATTGGGAGGGCTTGTCTCATCAGTGGTGAACCCTACCAGCGGTTTCGCCAATTTAATCCACCAGACCGCTTCTCAGAGCTCTAATACTGTATTGGACCATTCTGCTTTTATATGCTACAATGAAGGGTGGAATCTTATAAATGGTATTTAAGCAAACTATGGACATAAGCTTTTAGAACAGTAGAATTACATTTAAGAAACATTCGCGTTTTGGTGTTTTCTTTTGTATTATATAGATGGCATGGCATTTTGGGAAGTAAAATTGTACTTTTAAAAAACTATGGAATTCAGCATATGAATACAGATGGGTTCATACAGTGAGGATGTAGAAGTGACAAAAATATGTTACCAACTTTTTAAAAAGCTTCAAACTCTACATACAAAAGCATCTGTTGTTAGAAAGAGAGAGTGTGTCCTTAATTAAAATAGAAAAATTGTCAGAAAATTTCCATGCATCACTGGAGAGGCGTCTAAGTCGAGTCTAATGAAAACCTAAATCTACGTAGTGTAGAGCATTGAGGAACCAGGTCAAATTATTGATGGGGATTTTGCTGGAAGTTATTTTAAGGTTGAAAAGTTCACCTCCTTCATCAAAACAAGATTAACCTCCCCGGCTAAATTTCCAACAGTATTTCAACCTTTAAATTAGCTCAGCCAAAAAAAAAAAAAAAAAAACTCTTCAGCCAATTGAGACGCTTTCTTTTGGATCTCATGAAATCGAAGCTACCCTGGGGCATAAGTCGAAGCAATAATTGCCAGGTCGGTTTTCAGAATGTACAAGGTTGTCCCAAAAGTTTGTAAACACTTGCAAAAAAAAAACAAACAATATAATTCGTCTTTGCTATGTAAAAACTCTTTAGGTTCAGGGTGAATGAATATAAAACGTTTTATATAAACACTTAATCACAACTACTCCGCAAGAATACCGTGTTGTACCATGTTTTGTCCTGTGGAAGGGTGTTCGTACCTGAAAGCTCGAGATTCAAGTTTTTTGATAAAATATATTTTTCCCTGGAAGCCTAATGTTTCTACTCAATACTTCGCAGAAAGTTTCTTTTATAATTTGTATTATAATTGGTAAGTTTTTTCGAGTTTAAAAACTCTTATACAGGCATTTCTTCTATACATATACATTTAAAAAATTATATATTTTTGTACACAGCTCTTACACGTGACTGAACTTAATCCTATCAGTCGTGCGTTAGGGCGCTGGTTTTAGATATATATATATTACATAAAGATTTTCTTGTTGATTTTAGAGGATTTTAAATAGATTTATTGATAATTTGCTTGATCCCGGAATACATTAACATGTGATATTGTTCTGCAGTCGTGGCAATAATTAAATAAAATTAGTTATCAAAAAATAGCTTTAATTGATCTTATGAGATATATAAAAATCATAATTTTATAAAGTAATGCCTGGCTTAAGAATATAAAAAATTAAAAAATATATTTACATAATTTACAAAAATATTTGAGCCGGTCAGCAGGAAACGGCAATATCTTTATTTACGGGGCTGCTAACCAAAATAAAATGATTTTTGAGCCCCAAAAGCCAGCAGGAAACGACAACAATAGAGTTTATATAGTGAAAACGGCGACCTCTGGTGGTCGATTTAACAGAGTTATTTATATATGAAATATATTTGAAAGATAATATTTTTATATAATATATATATGTCGTGATCGAATGGAAGGATGCCACCGTTATACTTACAATCCCCAAGAATTAGTTCCAGCCAAGTGAGAAGCGCACCCGCGACGTGCCGTAGCATTCGCCCGCGATGTCTGCCACGTTTATTTTCGTACAGTTTTTATAGATGGATGAATTTGCATATTTACATACTTATTTTGGGGAAAATAAATACATCTTTGATATTATACAAATTATGACATGTATATATTTAAAATAAATGCCTGTAGAGAAGCGTTCTTAAACTCGAAAAAACTTGCCAATTATCATAAATTAGAAAATGAACTTTTTGTCTAGTAGTTGTTATTAAGTATTTAAAATATTTTCTGCCAATTTCAATTATTGGAGGCAGACAAAAAAAAGACGTACTATTCCTGGAGGTAGTCTCTTACTAGAGGATAGGATTGCTCGAGAAGAGTTCAAGTTTGTTTGGATTATTTATTCATCGTATCAAAAACACCTTAGGTTCAGGGTGAATTTTCTGCCAATTTACAACGCGATAAAATATAAAGCGTTTTATTTGAATTTGTTTGAAGAGAACATTTATTGAATAACATTTAAAAGATACAAAATCCCCAGTATTAAATATTCTAAAATTTAAAAAAGAAGCAAACGAAATGAGAATTCAATTATTTATAAAAAAGTAAAAATACACATTAAAAAAGTTGGCTTTTAATTTTCTTAATTGAAAAATGCTCTCTTGAGGGAAATCAAAACCTCTTTAGAAATGGAAGTTTGAACAAAAAAAAAAAAAGAGATTAAAGTAGAAGGAAATTAACTAGTGAATAGATGAGGTTGAGGGGGTGCATTAGCCATTTTTACATACCCCCCCCCCCCCTCCTCTTCCTTTACCCAGAGCTCATTGCGGTTTCAGAGAGAGCTCTAATGTTTATTTTAAACCAGGAAATCGGAAACTCGTCCTTTTGAATTAGGCGGGAAATTGCTGCACAAGATGATAGAATTCAATGAAATGGAATTCCGCCATTTTTTGAAAAATAATATTTTCGTCCGTTAAATAATGCTTAATATTGAAGTCCGTATATATATTTAAATAAAAATAAATATATTAGATCAAAATATTATTTATTTTGCCAATATTTCAGTTGGCTGAACGCTAACCTTTATCAAGGTATTATAACATTTTAAAGTGTGTCAACAAAAAACTCAGCGCCTGGCACACTTTAAAATGTTTAAATACCTTGATAAAGGTTGGGGTTCAGCCAACTGAAATTTTGGTAAAATAAATGATATTTTGATCCAATATATGCCTTTTTATTTAAAGATTTATTTATGGAGTGCTCTATTTTCAAAACGATATATATATTCAATATCATTTTGAAAATAGAGCAATCCATAAATAAATCTTTAATTAAAAAGGCATATATTGGATCAAATAAATGATATTTTGATACAATATATGCCTTTTTAATTAAATATTCGATTATTTGTTTCAGTTTTAGTTAAAAACAGAATTAATTGATCATTTTAGCATTTTCTCTTTGGAAGTATTTTATTTATTTATTTAATTTTAAAATGTTTTATTTGTATTTTGGCCTTATAAGTAAAATACTGTCCTGTCATCGCTAACTGATTGTTTGGCTTTATTATATTGAGGTCTATATATTTCATTGAAAACAAACTGATATATATTAACTTTGTTATTTTGCGATACCTTTTAATGTAGGTCAATGTGTGCTTAATTCAATTAAAATAGTATATATATTGTGTATTGAAAATAGAGCAATCCATAAATAAATATTTAATTAAAAAGACATATATTGGATCAAAATATCATTTATTTTACCAATATTTCAGTTGGCTGAACACCAACCTTTATCAAGGTATTAAACATATTAATATATGTAAACAACAAGGAGTTTAATAAAGGTTTGATACCTTGATAAAGGTTGGCGTTCAGCCAACTGAAATATTGGTAAAAATAAATGATATTTTGATCCAATATATGCCTTTTTAATTAAAGATATATATTGTGTATTGAGAAATACAATTCTTGAATAATATATAGGACTATCTTTATAAGTTATGGAAATGTATATTTTTAAAGAAAAATATAATCTCCTGATTGTGCAACTTAAGGTTGCTGATAGCTTACGCCATCTGTTGGAATAAATATCAACTAAACGTTGATTTTTAATTATTCCAGAATAGGTCAAATAACTATTCTTGATTATTCAAGAAAAGCTAACCACGTACGCCTTTCGGGCTGTTGGCCCTCATAAGCGTGATGCAACCTGTGGGAGATGTGAGTGGGAGATATGATCTGTTGTTTTCTAGCGGCGGCTGGTCGTAAAACTCATTAACGACTTGTGGAAGTTCCACGGGAGGAAATGCCGTAATTTTGACCAAATTAGACCTCGCCTTGCTTGGTTTGGCTGACTCTCAATAAAACTTTATTGTTCTGTTTATGATTACAGGATGGCAAATCAGGAGCATTGAATTGTATCTACCTTTTGGGGATATTACATTATTTATCATTATGACAAATATGAAAAAAATCTAGTATATATTGGCTATATAATGCGGATTATGATTGTTAAACGACGTTTGACAAGTTTTAACGTAAAGGTTTCTTTTGAAGGAAAAATCGTAATTTAATTTTAAGGAGAAATAACGACTATTTCTATCTTAACTACCTAATTCATCCCTAAGGATAAAAATAATCGGTATTTCTCGTTAAAATTAAATTACGATTTTTCGTTCAAAAGAAACATTTGCGGTAAAATTGTCAAACGTCATATTGACTATATATTACTGAAAATATTTATTACTGTTGTAAAATTACCTTACATACACTTTCCTAGAAAAATAGATGACTATACATGGTGATATTTGAAATACACACACACACAAAGCTTTATTAAGACCACCGGTCTTATACAGATTCACCACAGGAAGGAAGCATAGATGGAGCTCCTATACTCCAGGCAACGCAGAGCCCAACAACAGCCTCCTGGTCCGACGCATGTCCAATGGCCACACGTTCCTTTGTGCATACGTCATGGTTAGCGAATCACTGAACAGGCGAGTGTGGAGATATTTGAAATACATTAATACTTATATATACAGTTTTAGAACATAACAGACTGAGATATGCTAGAGATTCCATATAATAGATATCTTTAAATGTTCTAAAAATGTATAAAGATAAAACTCTGGAATTTTCAATAAAACTTCGTCATCAAGAAGTTTGCTATATGTAGAAGATGGCGTGAGGTTAAATCCACACTATAAGATTTCTTTCAAAAAGAAAAACTTCGAATAAATTATAAGTTTTAAAACATTATTAATATATTCCAAAAAACAAATAAATATATTCCAGGCACATATGATATAAAACAAACTAACGACTATATTTGAAGTTGGTCAAAGAGTTTAAATTAGATTAGAAATACCTCTGGCAACACAACAATGGGGAGTTTACCATAACAATGGCGGAGGTGGGGACGATGTTGAGTGGGATTTTTGAACAATCGATTCAGCCACCCTGCATACAGATCCTTCTGTTGGCACGCCGTACACGACAAGACGAGAACTAATCTCTAGTCGCAGTTATTTTCCTCAATCCTTGGTGGGGAATTATTGAGGGATTCTCACACTATTTTATTCGAACGCTTGAATGATTTTTTTTTCTGCTTCGTGGCGTCAGCTTTGTTGCAGGATGTCTGCTGCTCTGTGAGAGTAGATAGTCGTCTGGTGCCACAACTGGTTTGTATTCTGTCGCCATCTTGAATAATAAATGTTGATGGGACAGGATACTATGTTTATCAAATGTTTTCCACAATATCTGATGGAATTTTGTTATTTCTCTTGGCAATCAAGCTGATCTACCTTCCAAGTCTTGACTACAAGACATTATTTTGAAGGCCGTTCGATGGTTTTGACAACAGGGACTTCGGATCGAATCCCTGCATTGAAAAGTTTTATCGATTATTTAAAACATTAAATGTCTCAAGGGATTCAAATTACACATGTCCAACATTGAGTGCAAACAACAAAACTTAGAGGGGCAGTTGATAAATCAATAAAAGACAATCACGTAAGCGTTTCGGGCTGTTGGACCTCGTCAGCGTGTTGCAGGCGTCACCGACTCTTGATGTAACCAGGGTTTCTGAACTCGCCAACTATCCGATTTGGTGACGTCTAATGGTGGTAGCAGACATCCAGTCCGTAATTTGAGGGTGCCGTTATTGTCGAACACTCTCTTGTCCCAAAGACCCGAGCCGTAAAGCAAAGCGACAATAATTATTATCTTGGTTATTTTCCGGCCTGAGCTGTAGGTGAGTACATATTGTTCCCTAATTGTGATAATTAATCGAGGAAGCATCCATTTGCATCTATTGAAAATGTTGTCCAAGAGGCGAACGAATGTGCGTGTGGTGTTAAAAGTTATGGCCAGAATTTTTTTTATGGTTGTTGATTAAAATAGATTGGTCGAGGAAGTTAATATTTTGGTAACTAGGAAGTTTGGAATTCCAATGAAAGAAGCAGGCTTGGATATTCATAGAATTGAAGGTCAATCCTTTTCCCCATCTGCTGAACTGTTGGAGAATTCTGTTAATCTCCTCTGTTGATAATCTACTGAAAGTTCTGAATATCAAGGTGAAATCGTCTAAAAAACAAATGATTTGGCAGTTTTGGGGATTCGGAAGGGAAAGAGCTTTCCTAGCTACAATGTTGAAAAAGAACGGGCTTAGCGGCGCCCCTTGTGGAACTCCCAGTACAGTGTGTGCGGTGAAATTGGATGTTTGGTAGATCACTTTCCTGTCTCTGACAGAACTTGCAGATAGTTGTATAAGCTCTTCAGGACAGTTGAGGTCGCGGAAGTCTTGAAATGATCGTATGTCTTTGAACCGTGTCAAAGGCATAGCTGATGTCCAAGCTTATGGCTACTGTCTTCTACCTTTGCTTCAGGCTGTCGTTGATAAAGTTGTTGAGTCAAGGGTTCCTTCCGCCGAACGCCCAGGGACAAAGCCAAATTGCATGGACGAGAACCAGCCATGCTTATCTAGTAGCCATTGCAGCCTCGCTAGGATGCATCGTTCAAATACTTTAGCTAAGGTATTGATCATAGTAACTGGACGATACTTGTCCAGTGGGTTGGATGAGGCTGAGTTTTGTTTGGGGATGAGAACCAGTAGTCCAGCTTTTCACGGGGTTGGGAAGTGTCCAAGACGCAGGTATTTGGTGAAGAGTTGCGATAGGAGTTCTTACAGTGCTGGTCCACCATGGAGTAGACGCCTACCTGGACTCATGTAGATGCTGTTTTATTGTCTAATTGGTCGGTGGCCATGTCCTTTGAAACTTTGTCTCGTAGCTGTCTCCAAACCCCACTCATTTGCTGTTTTCGTTTTGACGTCATCATTTTGAGTGTAAATACCATTTACATGGTTAATAGAGGTAAACATATTGAATATTACAATTTAAAATTTACTAAATATGTTACATATACAATTCCAGTATATGCTGGTTAATAAAAATGTCTGTTAATCGGGACAATTGGTTCAATGAGATCAATATATTGAACATCCATAATATGATTCTTAATTTAGACCATCGATATTTTGTCTCATTGTTGCAGAATATATTGATTGAAGGTAATATAGGTGGAGACGCCAGTTATGTAAATTTCTCTCTTTTTTTATTATTCAGCCAGAAGATTTACATATTTGTAAATATAATTCTGTATATAAGGATGTGTAAGTTTAATAAACGTGTGTCAGTTATAAATCGGGTGTTGGTGAATTATTGGTGTCATCAGTATGTTGTGGGCACTTTTAAGGAAGCAAATAGGCTTCGGTTGGAGACCAGAAGAAGTCTGGCAAGAAGATACAGTCAAGCTCTGACATAAGTAGTTAGATAAGGCCAGACATATCCAGGATGCGGCAAGCTTTCCGAGCTTAGTAAGTGAGGCAGTGATCGTATCCGAAACAACAGGGTTATTGCATTGATTTTAAAGGATTCACTTTAAATTGAAAACAAGCTTTTATTGTAGAAATAGTTACAAATTCTTTATTTAAAGAAAATTCCCACTACTTTACATATGATTCAGACAATAGATGGATTGATTTCACGTCGAAAGGAACGATTCCTCTTCCAAGGCCATCAACAAAGTGACCACATCTTTTGGTGCTTATAAGAGAATGGAAGCGTCGTTCAGACAGCGATTGAACGAAAGTTTCAATCAGAAGGAGAAATGCCTGGTGAATATGGCGAGTGCGATAGGACATCACAATTGATTTCTAACGAGTTCATGACTGTTCGCAAAGATAAATGTAGAGATTAATTTGTTATAATTTTGCGGGGGAAGAATATATACAAGAAGATATATTTTAACTAAATTAACAAGAAATCCAGGGACAGGTCACTTTTAACTATTCTTTATTCCTCAAGCTTTCGGTCTAATATGTCCAAGCTTATGGCTACTGTATTCCTCCAGTTCTGTAGGCCGTCGTAAATAAAGTTGTTAATTAAGTCAAGGGCTCCTTCTGCCGAACGCCCAGGGACGAAGCCAAATTGCTTGGACGAGAACCAGCCATACTGATCTGCTAGCCATTGCAGCCATGCCTGGAAGCATCGTTCAAATACTTTAGCTAAGGTATTGATCATAGTAACTGGACGATACTTGTCCAGTGGGTTGGATGAGGCTGAGTGATTGGCCCGAAAGCTTGATAAATAAAGAATGGTTAAAAGATACATGGCCCTGGATTTCTTATTGATTTTGTTAAATTGTGAAGGCAGGGATAAATATGTAAGAAGATATATGTATTAATGTCCCAATAGGGTCCCTCTCCCATTTAAAATGTATCAAACACAATGTATTTTACCTATCACTGCAGTACGAATAATGAATGTATGATACCACCAGTTTTGACAAATTCGAACAAAAGCCAACAACCTGTATGCCATGGTTTCGGGCTATGTTACTTATCAGGACAACGGCGGCTTTGGTTTCACAACATTCTGAGAAAGAGTTACGAAATAGGTCGAAATTTCTAAAAAATATGTTCAAGCTAACGTTGTGGGTAGGACCGACCAAAATATACATTATAAAAAGATAGACAGGTTAACTTTTGTCTGGATTTTCCGGAACTGGTGTTGTAGCTCATTCTTTATCATCAACAGTAGGTTCTGTATTACGGTGATGAGCAAAATAGGACGCCTAAACAGGAGAGGTGCCCTATTTAGACAGATTAATTATATTGCCACGTGGAAAATTAGGGAAGACAAAAATTTCAGGTGGAGACAACAATTTATTTAAGGAAAGGGCAAACTATAAATGGTAAACAAAAGATAAGCACAAGGGAAATTTACAGAGTAGCAAAATATAAACATAAAAATGACCACTCTGTTAATAAAAAATAATAAAATTAATAAAAACTTTGTTACAATATATATGAAAATTAAAAAAAGGTCAGGTGTTGATATTATAAACAAGTTTAGGTATATCCTAACCACTAAACTGAGCGTTTTTTAGATTGCAGAGCGCCATCTAGTGGAACAGAAATCAACTAAACGTTGATTAAACCTGTTCCCTGATATTTGGTCAACCCAGTTTCTTGATAAATTAAGTGGTCCTTCCCAGCAGACACCATCAAAAGTCTCAAGCTTTACAAGCTTGATACCTTAATTTGATTGAGTGGAGATAAGAAAGAAGAATAATAAATCAAGAAAAGCCAACCAAGAACGCGTTTCGGGCTGTTGTCCCTCATCATCATGATGCAGGCTGTACTTCTGCAACCAAAAATCTTTTGGTCCCATAGGCTTTTTGAGAAGTAAACGTTTAGTAATAAACGCTCTAATTAGTGGTAAGGATAGGCCTAATTTTAATGTCTTTAATTATATATATATATGTCATAATATATGCTCTTCCAGGATTAATAAAACAAACCTACAGTCAACGAGAGAGATGGGCAGCTAAAGCGAGACACTTTAGACATCACGACATTCCAAAGGGGGGGAAAAAGGGGCCCGCCCGTCAACACCTGGGGACTATTTTGGTAGTCGGGTGGTGGCCACACAGGCAGTCGTTCAGCGGACAGCGCTCTCGCTCCCTCTCTCTCTCGGATGGCTTCCAGATTCCTCTTCCAACTCGTCGTGTGATTATTTCTCTCCTCACCACATTATTACCACTATATTGTCACATATATATAATTACTTTTAATCTTGAAGATAGAGGTTGCCTGGCCGGCATTCATATTTCTTTAAAAAATAGACATGAGAACGCCCTTCTAATCTCAGAACAATTTTTAAAGCCTTACCAAATGCTTTATTTTTATTTCTCCTGACGAAGACAGAAGATTTTTGTTGATACGTTGAGAAAATACTAATTTAACTGCCCGAAGTGTCTATTTTTTAAATAAATACTTTTTAATCTGTTTAAAACTACATATATATGATAATTTACACCAACAACCCCATATTGTATATAAATTATAACAAAAATTTCATATTGTATAATAGAAACACATCTGTAAATGATTATACGCATTATTGACATGTGTCATTACATCATCATATGTAATGTACTTTGTACAAACTGAGGATAAATAAAACTCTGTTATAGATTAAGAGTTGAGCTAAAGCAAGAGATGGAGGTTCGACAACATCTAAAGATAGATAGGAAACTGTCAGGACGACACCAGTGTACAATTTCGCCATCCGATCTACGCTCTTATTGCATCTGCTGAAATGCAATACTTCCTCTCTCAGCAAAGATATATAAGACCTCCGTCCTAGCCAAAAATATAGTCACTTCACCATCAGCGGTAACCCTCGTCAGTTGTGTCCACAGTCCGCCTCATCGACCATGTAGAACAGTAAGAACTCTTCTATCTCCATCTTTCGCTCCTAGCTCAAATTTTATCTGTTCACGGAACTTTCCTAGTGCAACTGTGTCTTCGTTTTTTGTGATGAACATTCCCAAGCTTTCCACTCTGCCTCGACCACGACTGCCTGTACTCTGTGAGAACTGTTAAAGGTCTTCCAAGGTGCAGAGAGGTACTGGGAAAACTTTCCACATCCTGACTGTTCCTCTCGGTCAACACAGTATAGCAAGAGTCGACAGGATCGCTCATCACAGCTTAAGTCGACAGTATACCTCATCACATTTTTAGTCGACAGGATTCTACAAGAATCAACAGGACCTCATCACATATATACATTTATATAGATAGTGTGTGTCTGTCAGAAAATCGCTGATGGCTTAACATTTAATGGATCTATAAGATCTTTTTGTATTAAGGTCAGATCGAGTAAGGTTTCACTTCCGGATTTGCCTTTTTTGGCTCGCCGCCCGAACGTTCTTACTGGGTAAAATATCCTTTTACAACGTCGAAATCTGCGCATGCTTAATCGAAAGTGTAAAATTACATTAACCCTTCAGCGGTCGCAATGGGTAAAAATTACCCAGAAGGAACTTTTCGAAAATATTTCTATATTAAAAAATATATATATTTAAAATATATTCTCAGTACCTTTCTAAATCTATCTAAAGAATATTATAATAAACCTATAATTTTAATTTTATGACATATATTCATTTTATTAGCATGTTTGGGTCAATTTTACCCAGTGCGACCTTTTGAGTTCTCGTCAATGGGTAATTTTTTACCCAGCGCGACCTTTTAACGCTTTTGGTTTGGGTTTGCGTAAATAAGTTTCGAGTTACTTTCTGGCTTCTTGTTGTTTGGTTTTGCTGCCCCAAGTGCAATAATACAATCATTTCTTCCAACAATAAGGTAGGATTTATATTTTATTTCCTCTTTTTACATTATTTCACATAAAATGCTTTCAAATGCTGATTTTCTCCGTTATGATAATAATATTCCAAATCCCGATGATGAGGAATCAGAAACTGATGATCATATAGAAGAGAGGAATTGGAGTACAGACACTGAAAAGTATACATTATCAGAAGAAGAAAACAATGAGGATCCAAGCTTCAATTACTATATAGGAAAGGACCAAAAGACTAAATGGAAGAAAGCTCTTCCCCCAAAAAATGTTCGAACTCGCAGTGAAAATATTATCACCCATCTACCAGGGGTAAAGGGTGAAGCAAAAAATGCTAAATCGATATTAGATTGTTGGAATCTCTTTATAGATGACAATATACTTGAATGCATAGTTACAAATACTAACATTTACATTAGGAATATTCAGCAGAACTATAGCAGAGAAAGAGATGCTAATTTGACAAACCTACATGAAATTAAAGCTTTATTGGGAATTATTTACTTTCTTGGGGTCATGAAAGCGAATAAATTGAATACAGATGATGCATGGGCAAGAGATAGTACTGGATTTGAATTGTGTAGAATATCTTTGAATATATTTGAATTGTGTAGAATGTCTGAAAACAGATTCCGTTTTCTTCTCAGAGTAATTCGTTTTGATGACAAAGCTACAAGAAATGAAAGACTTCGTCAAGATAAATTAGCAGCTGTGAGATTGATTTTGATACTTCTGTAAAAATTGCCAAAAGCATTATTCTCCTTCGGAATATACACTGCGTGACATTGAAAATGGAACACCAAGAAATAGTGGCCAGAAAATTATGCAAATTTCAGGGTAGACGCGCCTAACCGAGTTATGCAAATGATGTAAAATGCGCAGCTCTCGTGCGCACTTGGAGTAAGATATAAGGCAGGAAATTGCAGAAAGGACAGTATTCGTGTCGTTATTTCTTCAAGGAAAATCATTGTAGAAATTTTGTTCTTGTGTCAAAAGACACGTGTAATAACAGAGAATGCCAGGTCATCGTAAACGGAGGCAGTTCAAGCAGACAGACGCTTTTACGAGGGGCATGGTGATCGGACTGAAAAGGGCAGGTTGGTCCATACGTCAAATCGCAGCTGATACACACCTTGGTGCGTCCACGGTGCACCGACTGTGGAGAAGATGGTTGGAACAAGGAAATGTGGCAATTTATAGGAATGCCGGTGCAACCAGAGTGACGTCAGCACGTGTGGATCGGCGTATCCTTCGACAAGCAGTGGCGGCCCCACAAGCCAATTATACCGCCATCCTGCAACTTGCGCAAGACACCCTAGATCATTCCATCTCGACCAGAACCATTTCCCGTCGATTGGTTGCTAATGGCTTGCACTCATGCCGTCCGCTAAGAAGACTGCCATTGACCCCACCGAATAGGCGCCAACGTTTGGAATGGTGCCGGGCTAGATCGACGTGGATGACGGAATGGCACAGGGTCGTGTTCTCAGATGAGTCGCGTTTCTGCTTGTCCAGTGATAGTCGCCGTGTACGCGTGTGACGTCGACGTGGAGAAAGGTCCAATCCGGCAGCAATTGTGGAACGCCCCACCGTGCGACAACGTGGAATCATGGTTTGGGGCGCAATCGCGTATGATTCCAGGTCACCTTTACTTCGTATTCAGGGCACTATGACGGCCCAACGATACGTTGATGATGTGCTGCGACCGGTGACACTCCCCTACCTTCAGGGGGTGCCCAATACCCTTTATCAGCAGGATAACGCCCGACCGCACACTGCTCGCATTAGCCAACAAGCTCTGCAAGATATACAGATGCTTCCCTGGCCACCGTACTCTCCTGATCTCTCACCAATCGAGCACGTCTGGGACATCATTGGACGCCGTTTGCATGCCTTGCCACAGCCGCGTTCAGAAGACGAACTGTGGCAAATGGTTGAGAGGGAATGGAGAGCCATCCCTCAGGACGCCATCCGTACTCTGATTGACTCTCTACCTAGACGTGTTGCTGTGTGCATCGCCGTCCGCGGTGGTCCTACTTGCTACTAAGCCGACGCCGTTCTCGCTCTGTATTATGACTATCATTTTGAAATAAAGATCACTTATTGTTTGTCCCTGTCTCTCTCTCTGTCTGCCGAGTTTCATCACTTTCTGGCCACTATTTCTTGGTGTTCCATTTTCAATGTCACGCAGTGTATAACGGTGGATGAAAAGTTTGACGCTTTCAGAGGGAAATGCAATTTCAGGCAGTATATTCCGAGTAAACACAATAAATATAGAATAAAATTATTTGCTCTCGTGGATTCAAAAAATGTTTTATACTTGTAACTTGGAGATTTATTCAGGAAAAAACCCTGAAGGTCCTTACAATGTCAGCAAAAGTCCAAGTGACGTTGTGGAACGATTGTGTGAGCCAATCAAGGGAACTGGCCGCAATGTAACAATGGATAACTGGTTCACCAGTTATTCTTTAGCTCTAAAACTTTTACAACAATATAGACTAATAATTGTTGGTACCTTAAAAAGAAATAAAAATAATATCCCCTCAGAGTTTGTCATCAGCAGAGGTAGAAATGTACACACTAGTGTTTTTGGCTTTCAAAGTGAAATGACACTTCTTTCATACAAGCCTAAAGAGAATAAAGTTGAACTTATGCTTTCAACTCTGCACCACGATGCAAATATAGATGATTCAACGGGAGAATTTAAAAAGCCAGAGATGATAATGTTTTATAATATGACAAAGGGTGGTGTAGATATGATGGACGAAATGACAGCTACATATAACTGTGCTAGAAATTCAAGAAGATGGCCCATGGTTATTTTTTATTCACTTTTAAATATTGGGGCAATAAATTCCCAGATAATTAATTTTGCAAATGGCAACGCATCAAAGGTTAAATCAAGACGTCATTTTTTGAAAACCTTATCCTTAGATCTTATTGAAGAGATGGTCAAAGTTCGCACAGTAAGCGGAAGAATGCCATGTGAAATAAAGGAAAAGGCATCCGATATTTTTAATTTGTTAGAGCCTGGTCCATCTAAAAAGCCAAAAATAGGAGAAAGACATCGATGCAAGAAATGCCAGAAAGAAAAAAAAGGACAGAAAAACTATTCAACATTGCCAGTACTGTTTTGCTTTTTTGTGTAAGGAACACTCTGTAATAATTTGTCAAGAATGTCATAAAGGACGAAACAAGTCCTAATTTCTATGAAAGGAAGTGATAACTTTCATACAAATTTATATTTTATAACCTATCTTCAATATATATTTTTATTTTCATAAAATAGTCAAATATATCATAAATATTTGATATTTTGATTTGTTATTAATAAAATAAATAAAATATGATTTTTATATCTCAGGATTTTATGTAAAGTTATTTAATAGACAAATCATTATTCTAACATAGAAAACAATAAAAATATTGGAAATAATATTTGATTTATTTAGGTTTTAAAAAGTGGGTAAATTTTACCCACCGCGACCTTTCAAGGTATAAAAGAGGGCGCGACCGCTGCCGGGTTAAGCCTCAGACAGACAGAATTCTGTTGACTTTTCAGCCGCCTTTTATTCAAATAAAAGAAGAAAAAAGCATTAACAAATTACATTTTGTGAAAAATAATAGCACAAACGTGATATTGTACTGGAATCAGATGGATTAAATAAGAAAAGGCATATCCTGATTGTATAACTAAAAGTTAATGATGGCTTACGCCATCTATCGAAATGAATATCAACTAATCGTTGAATTTGACTTATTCCAGCCTTTTACTTTGCCGGTCCTAAGCCCGGATGAAAAAGGAGGAGGGGGAGCAGTAACAAGCTCACTAAAAAACCTGGGCTCAGATGGCCCGGCTGATAGTACCCTGTAAGGGCTCCTAATCCAGGGATACAGGATGAGCAGCGTTTGTACTCCATGTTAGGAGCGGCTGCACATGGTTTCTGTTCCTCATGTCAGAGGCGGCCATTTCTTTTGGAGCTAAGTCGGCCTGCCACTGAGTAGTGCTCCCAGTCTTAATGACAAAGGGAGACACATTCTACTTCACCCAGTCATGATCTCAAGCTTGATACCCTAATATGATTGAGTGGAGATAAGAAAGAAGAAGACTTATTCCAGAATTGACCAAATATATGTACATTAGTATTAGACAGATAGAGCTTGTACCACGCTAATGAGGGCCAACAAGCCCGAAACGTGTACATGGTTGGCTTTGTTTTGGTTAATCAATAATGAGTATTTGGCCAATTCTGGAATAATTAAAAATCAACGATTAGTTGTTATTTATTCTGACAGATGGCGTAAGCCATCAGCAACTTTCAGTTGCACGATCAGGAGATGCCTTTTTCTAACTTACATTTTGTTCTTATGCAAATTTCGAGTTATTCTATACTGAAATGTTGTTTACAGAATACCTAGACAAATTCTCCATCAGTTAAACCAGAATGACGAAACGTGGAACAAAAAGGAAAAACAAACCCACCTTGAATATCAAACAAGCCAGACAAAACCTTCTCAAGAACAATATCCCCAAGGACCTGAGGACCCAACGACATCAATATAAATTATAATTGTAAATGAACAAATCCTGTACATCCCCCACGGTATATTGTAAATATGATGATCTAGGTTGCTCTTTTTGAGCGGTGGCACCTAATAAAGTTATTTGGAACTGGATTGGAGAGATATGAAGAGTCGGTGAACAAGCGGGTAACACCCTCGATTCCTGACAGTCATGAACCGAGATTGAATCCCAAGTTAACCTTCACATATTATTCATTATTTCAATGATCATAAACTAGGTTGCTCTTGTTGAGCGGTACCTAATAAAGTGATTTTGAACCGGCTACAGAATAAAGTCTGCCCCAAGTTATCATGGTATTGCCATGGGTAATGAAGGTAGCCACAGAATATAATCGCGAAGGCGATAAATTTGTAACCTCTAGTGATAGTCTTTCATAATTTTATAATGTACACTCACACCTGGAGCATGAAATCATGGAATTGGTGTAATCTTTACACAAGGGGATAAGAAACAACTCTCTCGCCAATATAGTTATTGTTCTTCTATAAATGAATAAATAGATTTTTTCACTCAAAAGAAGGCCATATTGATAAAACACCAAACCGTGAAGCCAATAAGACGGAAGCTAGCTAGAAAGATTCCTTGCAACAGTAAAAGCCGTTTACCCGAATTAAAGACTGAGTTGCCTGCCTTCAGGTCGGATTTAGGAGCGTCCTTCGGATGACCTTTGCCTGCTATTACTATATATTCACTTATCAAATTACGAAACTGTTTTAGACGCGTAATATTCTTGTTAAAAGTCATGACATATAGTATGTAAATATCTTTTTGAATGTATGACTAGGAATGTAGATTTCTATTGAATGTATAAATTATTATGTAAATTTCCTTTTGAATGTATATAACTTAGCCGTGTTGTCTAAATAAAGAGTTTCTTTTAGTAGAGCGAGAGCTTTACAGGTGTAGCCGCTGGTTTTGTCTTCCTTATTTTCTTTCTTGCTTGATCACCCGAGGCAGCCCAAACAATATCAAGACTTTGGGTAAAAGTTTTACTTGTTAAAGGAGGTTTCTTTAATTTGACCTCTCATACCTTAACATTTGTGGCGTCCCCGGGTGGGCTGCGTTGGCTGGTCAAGCAGAGGAAGTATTAGCCTGTCGAGTAGCAGAGGAAGTATTAGCCTGCCGAGTAGCAGAGGAAGTATTGGAGCCTGCCGAGTAGCAGAGGAAGTATTAGCCTGCCGAGTAGCAGAGGAAGTATTGGCCTGCCGAGTAGCAGAGGAAGTATTAGCCTGCCGAGTAGCAGAGGAAGTATTAGCCTGCCGAGTAGCAGAGGAAGTATTGGCCTGCCGAGTAGCAGAGGAAGTATTAGCCTGCCGAGTAGCAGAGGAAGTATTAGCCTGCCGAGTAGCAGAGGAAGTATTAGCCTGCCGAGTAGCAGAGGAAGTATTAGCCTGCCGAGTAGCAGAGGAAGTATTAGCCTGCCGAGTAGCAGAGGGAGAGTGAGAATCTGCGGAGCTCAAGGGAAAAGTGAAGCTCAAGGTTTAAAGGAGCTCAAAAAGCCCTTTGTTAAAGGTTTAAAGGAGCTCAAAAAACCCTTTGTTAAAGGTTAAAGGGAGCTCAAGGGAAAAGTGAAGCTCAAATAAGGATAAATAAGTTGAAGAGGCTCAAGTAAGGATAAAGAAGTTGAAGGAGCTCAAAGGCAAAGAAGTTGAAGGAGCTCAAAGGCAAAGAAGTTGAAGAAGCTCAAGGGAAAAGAAGTTGAAGAAGCTCAAGTTAAATCTAGGAAGACAAGACTAAAGCTAGCGAGGTGGAATGGAGGAGGTGAACAAGAGACGTCGTAGGGCGGTGAGAGGTAACTTTACAAAATTAATTAATGATTTAAATATCGAACAGAAAGAGCCTTCAATTGATAGTATAAGGGTGGATGCAAAATTCGATAGGATAGAGGTTCTCTATGTCGAACTTACGAATCTAAACGAGCTATGCCAGTCAGTCATATTAGCCAAAGATGAGGCTACTGACGAAGAGGTCGATAGGGAATTTGAGCAGTGTGAGGTTTACATAATGGAAAGATTTTATTTAAAGGCTAGAATTCGCGTTATGCGTGAGCGGGAAAGGGATGCTCAGGCCAAGACTTCTCAAATTCCACCAGGGGCGTCTAGTGCCTCTCCGAATTCAGATACCGATAATCAGAAAGTTATCAAACTTCAGACTACTTCTACGTCTCTATCGAAAAGCCCGGAAGAGTCTATGAAAGATGAAATTGAAGGCGTGGAAAAAGAGGATTCTGTAAAAACTGCTAGAGCTACGGATGTGAAGCCTGCTCTAGCTAAAGCTAGAATGCTAAAGGAAGCTTGTTCTGCTCCCTCTATAATAGATATTGAATATGAGGGCAAAAAAGGTGCTGTGAGTGCTATTAAGATAAAGGAAAGCACAAGGTCTCTTACGAAGGAGGAAACTGCTAATGAAAAATATGAAGATGCAGATTTAAAGAATAAGGAAGATTCTGAAGCTGAGTCCAAAGGCGATAGAATAGGGGATTCGGAAGCTGAAACTAAGGGCGCAGGAGTAAAGGATTCTGAAGCGAAGCCTAAGGGCGAAGGCGTAAAGGATTCTGAAGCGAAGCCTAAGGACGAAGGAATGAAAGATTCTGAAGATCAGCCTAAGGGCGACGGAGTAAAGGATTCTGATAAAGTGAATTCTAAAGACGGAGATGAAGTAAAAGAATCTGAAGGTCAAAAATCAGGAGATGAAGGCGACGGAAAAAAGGATTCTGAAGCTGAGCTCAAAGGCGGAGTAAAGGATTCAGAAGCGGCAGTTAAATGCAATGAAGTGAAGGATTCTGAAACTGCAGTTGATAGCTTTGTAGGTGTGAAGGAAGCTGAGGCTAAAGTTCAAGCATCGAGGAAATTGATGGAAGCAAGACCAACTGGAGATACGGAATCTAAAATAAAGGATAATTATAGGGAAACAGAATCCCAAGATTTGAAAACCATAAATAAATCTGATTATGCAGAGACTAAGGACGATAAATACAACGAGGGAAAAGATCATGATAGAAATGAAGCGAAAAATATAGATGTAGAACAAGGTACTGATTCAAAGGTGGGAGAAGAGTTAGATGAAGAACAGGGTACTGATTCAAAGGTGGAAGAAAAGCTAGATGTAGAACAGGGTACTGATTCAAAGGTGGAAGAAAAGCTAGATGCAGAACAGGGTACTGATTCAAAGGTGGAAGAAAAGCTAGATGTAGAACAGGGTACTGATTCAAAGGTGGAAGAAAAGCTAGATGTAGAACAGGGTACTGATTCAAAGGTGGAAGAAAAGCTAGATGCAGAACAGGGTACTGATTCAAAGGTGGGAGAAGAGTTAGATGAAGAACAGGGTACTGATTCAAAGGTGGAAGAAAAGATAGATGTAGAACAGGGTACTGATTCAAAGGTGGAAGAAAAGCTAGATGTAGAACAGGGTACTGATTCAAAGGTGGAAGAAAAGCTAGATGCAGAACAGGGTACTGATTCAAAGGTGGGAGAAAAAATTAGTGATCCAAAGGATTGGTTGAAGGAGGGGTTCATCGAAGGAATTAATGAAAATCCACCTGAAGTAAAAGGACACTATTTGTCCGGTCACCTTTTGTTAAGGAGCGAGTCCAAAACGACGCCTATACGGCCAGTATTTGACAACGCTTCCTGTCGGGGACACGTCGGACTCGCCTTAAGACGGTATTTGAAGAGGAGACCCATTCTACTGAGGAGAATCCCGGAGATAAGGATAAAATTTCGGGAGAATAAGTTCGGAATTTTAGCCGACATAGGAAGATATTTCAAAATGATATCCATTGAGGAGCATGATTGGGACTACCTCAGATTTATTTGGAAGAAGAGGATGGACGCTTATGGGGCAATCTCCGGTGGTGTGTGGAATAGGCCTCAAGAGAGGCGCCATTATTTACCGCATAGGCCGGTATTCAGGGTTGATGGTAAGACGACACCTCTCCGTCCTGTTTTCGATTCCTCCTGCAGATCGTATAACGGTCTTTCTCTGAATGACTATCTAGAAAAGGAACCAATGCCAGATGCTTCCAAGGCTGATTCCGAGAGGGCCTCTGCCATTTCCTCCCAAAGCAAGAAGTCAAAGGATGAAATCCATAGACCTGGATGTTGAGGCCATGGTGTGCAGTCTTTCAGTAACAGAGCTGGACAACCTCTTAAAGAGAGAGAGGGCAAGATGGTGGCTCAGGACAAGCTGGAGAGGGAGAGGGTGGATGCCAAAAAACTCCATGGAGGAATATATATATATACGAGATGAGGGCAGGCCTGGAGGAGTTGTACAGGCCTTACGTGACAGAGAGTGACCGGAGTCACATAATGTATGTCTTGAGGGAGAAAGAGAACTGGTTCTATAACGAGGGGGAGAACCAGATCAAGAGTGGCTATGTTGCCAGGGTGGACGGGCTCAAGGGAAATTGAAGACCCGGTGGTGAGGTGAGTCGGGGAGTATAGTGAGAGGTAGCCTGCTTGTTTTACAAAAAAAGAAAGGTGGGGGTATGTTAAAAGTCATGACATATAGTATGTAAATATCTTTTTGAATGTATGACTAGGAATGTAGATTTCTATTGAATGTATAAATTATTATGTAAATTTCCTTTTGAATGTATATAACTTAGCCGTGTTGTCTAAATAAAGAGTTTCTTTTAGTAGAGCGAGAGCTTTACAGGTGTACTGCCCTTACTGCAATGGAAAAATTAAAGGGAGGGCCTGGCTCATCAGTCTAAAATAGTTTCGTAATTTGATAACAGATGGCGCGCTAGTGCATCGTAATATTCACTTATATATTCTATCTACTACTATACTAAATTATTTTCTTCTAGTGATCCAATATGAGGATTTATAAATATTTAATATAGGGAGGTTTATAAATGATAACCAAACAGCTTCAGAGAGTAAATAAAATAAGAAACGCATTCTTGGAAGCTGTTTGGTTTTTATTTATATATATTGTAGAGTATTTTACTTTTCTAAATAGAGGTTTTATATAAGCCACTATATAGTATCCATACTGCCATTTTAAAATATCAGAATGGCCTGATTCGTTATATCGTTTTTGAATCTCTCTTCCATGGTCTGTGGACAAGACACCACCGCCACCAAAACCACCAAATCTCTTTTCAATTCTAAATATACATTTCTACAGTGTTCCATAGATAAAAATAATACCACGCCTCATTAAAGACCACGCTTTATTAGAGACCACGTCTCAATAAAGGTCAGCAATTCTATCTGGTCTATTCTATATTTAAACCTGCTTAGTCTATCAACAAGATGTTAAAGTTTCTCGGAATACCAAGAACTCTAAGTTTCCAGTTCTATAAGATGGTAGGCCGCGCTGATGGTCCTGCCAATATCTTCCATATTTTGTCCAGTTACTGTCAGTCAATCAGCTATGTGAAGGAAAATCCGAGCCAAAGTATTTCACGCTCAATGTTCCATTATCTTATAATGATCTGAAATAAAGATGGACATTGTGTCTGTTTACTTCAGATCTATTGTGATCTCTGTAGGAGAGATGGTGGTGGTGCCATAATTGATGACGCTAGTAATTAATATAATGAGGTAATGGCCCTTAATTGGATTAATTAGATCTCACGGGCCGCAGAAATCCAATTTGTCATGGAATCGCTTCGCTGACGTTGAGGCAGTTTGCTATTGGCTACCTCTGCAGCCAATCATATTGCGCCAATGTTTACCTAACCAGGTAGTCAGTGGTATCGGACATGCGCGGTAGAATTGTGTAAATTTGATCCAAATCCTTTTCTTGGGATATTTCTGAATTCTGATTGAAACCTCTCTAAACGCAATAATCAAATAAAAAAGCGTTAATTTTTAAAACATTCCTTCATTTTTTAAATAACCCCGTGTGTTAAATGAAGACCTAAATGTGTTATACAGATGTATTTATAAATTCAATTAACATCAATCGATCAAATTTGTAACAATACATTTTTTTAACAATGTGTTTCTTTTAAATAATATTATCAAATATTACAATATGATGCACTAGCGCGCCATCTGTTATCAAAATTCGAAACTATTTTAAAGGCGTAAGATTCTTTTGATATTAAACAATTTCTACTGCCCTTACTGCAATGAAAAATTAATAGGAGGGCCTGGCTCATCAGTGGTGAACCCTCCCAGCGGTTTCGCCAGTTTAATATACCATACCTAAGAGATATTCCAAGAGTCTTTCAACAGTATCACTATAAAAGGAAGTTCCAAAAAATGCAATATAACAGCGGTATGGTAGATTAAACTGGCGAAACCGCTGGGAGGGTTCACCACTGCTGGGCCAGGCCCTCCTATTAATTTATCCATTGCAGTAAGGGCAGCAGAAATTGTTTAATATCAAAAAATTATATTACGCTTTTAAAATAGTTTCGAATTTTAAATATTACAATATCTGCAGACCCTACTGCAATGATAAAAGTTGAATGAGAGGGTTCATCCCTGATAAACTAAGCTCTCTTATTCAAAAACTTTAATTATTGTAGTAAGATCTGTATATTGTTGCATCAGGATTAATGCGCATATTTTAAAAATTATTTATAATATTATTTTCCATATATTTCAATTTTAAATTTTATATTTATTTATTTTTATAAAACAGAATATTATTATGAAATAATATGTACTATAAAATAATTTATATTTTAATACACTAAATACCCAACTTGCTTTAAACTTTGATGTGATAAATAAAGAGATATTCTAGGTGTTACCTAAATATATAGTTGTCTTATTATTGACTGGTTTAACCTTGTAGTGAGACACGTTCTGGAAAGATGCAAGACACGTCTGAGGAGAGAATCAAGACTGAAGAATCCAAACCGCAGCCTGGTGCAACAATATATTGTAATATTGAGCGCACACTCTGTAATATTTATAATACAGAATAATCCGGCTATGATTACAGAATGAGGTTTAACAAGTTTTACCGCCAATGTTTCTTTTTACAGAACGAAAAATCGTAATTTTAAATATTTAAGGAGAAATAACGACTATTCCTATCCTTAGGGATGAAGTATGAAAGGATGAATTGTGAAGAGTAATGATGAACGGAATAATATAAGTAAAATAAAAGTGTCCAGGGTACATCCCTGGACACTTTTATTTTTCCGTTCATCATTACTCTTCACAATTCACCCTTTCATACTTCATCCCTAAGGATAGGAATAGTCGTTATTTCTCCTTAAATATTTAAAATTACGATTTTTCGTTCTGTAAAAAGAAACATTTACGGTAAAACTTGTTAAACCTCATTCTGTAAAAATGCACAAACATAAAGCCTTTATTAAGACACCAGTCTTATCCATATTCTCCTCTCTCATTGCAGGCTTGTAGTAATATAAGGTTGTCCCAAAAGTTCGTGTTTTTCTTCAAACGTTTCTTATTACTTGGCGAATAATATTATAACGCGAATACATAATAATACATAATACAATTACTTTATATATAATACAAAGACATTATACATAACGGCTAATAATATTATGGTGAATAATATTGGTATTTCAATTTTTTTGCAAGTGTTTACGAACTTTTGGAACTATCTTGTATTACATGAAACCTATAAAAATTCCGAAAAAAATGCGCTTAAATCTATACCATATCTGTTACATTGAATTCAGTTTAAAGTTCTTTTTAAATCACAATTATTTTTGTGTTACCAATTTCACTTTGAAGTTGTGTCCCTGGATTAGATCTCTGTAACGAAATTCCTTGATACAGACTCTTCTCTACCACTAATGGTCTTTAAATTGCGAACTTGTTGCTCAAATAGAGAATCCAGCCATATTAAATCTTTTGAAATAAGCAAAGAGAGTTGAGGATAAATTAAGAAATTCTCAATAAATCAAAGCTACGATGTTAAAGAAATCAGCGCCTGACATTGTAATTTCCACCAATAAGAGAGAGAGGGGATTGACATATTTGCTGAGCTCACAGAGTTTGTTTGTTTGAGCTCTCACTTAATTTAGGAGTGAGGGGCTAATCCTATTGGTCCCCGCCGGCGATGACGTCACACTCTCTCTATAGGCGGAGTTATACATACCTACCTAAATAGAGTAATTAATTACAAGTATTCATTTATTAAATCTCGTTAGATTATTCCTACTCATAAATTGAAATGTCATTTTTGTAAATAATATCTTGAGCCAAGTCAATATAAGGAACAAACTTGGACCTTTGCTGCTGGATTAATTAAATAATTCATTAGCTAGTGCAAATATTATCTGCAGTAAAACCTGTCAACAAAGACTACGTCAGGATAACCGACCTCTTATAACAAGTGGCTGCCTTGAAAAGGATCTAAATCACATTTATCAAATTAGCTAAAAATCATGAACAAAATATATCAAAATAGAATATGAGAAATTGAAATTATTTTAGACGCGTATGATTCTTTTGGTTTTCGATCACTACGACCCGGGTTCGATTCCCGCATTGGGCACTTTTTTTCTGATTTAAAACAAACAAACAAAAATTACTCCAATGGCCACCGATTCTTGCAAAGGTCCAACCCCACCAGCGAGTGCAAATAACCAAACGGGGCTCTGGCATATTTGTAAGTGCAAAAGTCGAAGCAGTCGCCTACCTCTACCCATCATGATTATCATGGCCTGTACCACGTGTACTAGGGATAAGCAAAAAAAAAAAAAAAACAATTATCTACTGTCCTAGTATGTTCTGGCGTATAGATTATATGCAACAGAGTTAACAATATGTAAATAGTGTTTGAGATTATATGCAAATTGTTAAGCCTACATTATTTTATCCACGACAAGGGAAAGGATTTTTCACCCAAACCTCGATAAAATAATAGAAGTGTTGCCTTACTATCCTTTTTCACTAGAAATTGTGATAGACTTTAGTCTGGTTGAGAAATAATTCTTGTATATAATACAATAAAATGCGGCTTATGATTGTAGAACGAAATTTGACAATTATACCGCAAATGTTTCTTTTGAACGAAAAATCGTAATTTTTTAGGGAGAAATAAGGACTATTTCTATCCTTAGGGATGAGGTATGAAAGGATGAATTATAAAGAGTAATGATAAACACGGAAAAATAAAGTGTCCAGGGATTTCCCATCCTTGTAATCGTTATTTCTCTCTAAACAAATGACGATTTTTTGTTCAAAAGAAACATTTGCGGTAAAATTGTCAAATTTCCTTCTACAGAATTAATTATTTTTTATTAAATCCAAAATGGCAATCTTCCATTAGGACTAAAATATACCTGCTCTTCATTGTTAATACGTTTCCAGTATTTGGATATGCAACTTCATCTCTATATAAATATGGCGTTAGTTAGTCAGTAATGGCTACAATAGCAGATGTGAGCATGTCGTCGAACAGCCAATACAACTGGAAACTTCATTACTGATCACAGTCCCTACTTCCTTTATATACCATAGATTCTCTTGTTGCACACCAGAACCTCCCATGAGACACCATAGTCCAAAAGATTGATACTTCTGGTCTTTTGTTAGAGGTTAGGTGTCATTTTTGAATTTATAAGAGAGAGAGAGATGGCCGTTATCTCAATTGAGTCTGAGGGGCCGACAGCTGGTAGCAAGAAAGGCATGACGTGACAACAAAACTATTACATGTTTTAATCGTTTTTATATTACACTTATTCATATTAAAAAATAAAGAAGGCATATCCTGTCCAGGAGCACATGTGCTTTTTAAATGGCAGAGCGCCATCTAGTAGACCAGAAATCAACTAAACATTGATTAAGCTTGTTCCCTGATAGTTGGCCAATCCATTTTCTTGATAAATCAAGAAAAAGCCATCAACGAACGCGTTTCGCGCTGTTGGCGCTCGTCAGCGTGGAGTAGGCTGTACCACTGCAACCAAAAATATTTTTGGTCCCATAGGCTTCTAGAGAAACCAAGAAATGGGTATTCAAGGCCAAACTTGCGTAAATACGCTTATCATTGAAAATAACAGAAAAAAATAAATAAAAAGGTCAGGTGTTGATATTGAAAATAAAAAAGGCATATCCTGACCAAGAGCTTATATTTATATACATTTTAAGAAAAAATATGATTTAAAAAATAGGAGATACAAAATATCAATTTGCATATCTCGTGACAGCTACACATAGTTAACGGGGAAGGCTTTTCGAAAAAAATATTTATACAGCAATTTAAAACAAGATTTATGTTTTTTTTTTGCCATGTATTCCTTTCGTGAACACAAATCTGCTTATGTTGTTGCTTATTTATTTAATGGGTATGTTTATTCAATGCTCTTTTTCTTAATTTTTTATTTTATTTTTGATAATTCTGTTACCTACTCTACTACAATTATTGCAAATAGTTTCACATGCAATTATCCAGATAGGATATTGCGTGTCTTGTTTGCAACTGGTAAATAAATAACGTATGTTTTTGAATGATTTTTTACAGAGTGACACAGATTCCTTTTATTTAGATGGATTTAACTTTAAAACGACTTCTGCGTGAAAGAGGCTATTGTACTATTTAAAGAATTGTATGATTTTTGAAAGTTCTGTGTCCAATTGGGACAACGTTCATTTTAGAGCAAAGACTTTACCTTTGGGTTATGACCAATTGACCAGCTATAAGAGCTGATTTTTGCTAAGTCCAGCCCCATCAGTGAAGCCAAAGAGGGATCTAGTAAAGTTAAATTATTGAACTACATACGAGGTGTGTTCAAAAGGTATCGCGACCTTTGAATTTTCGCGGGTTACGTATATTCGAATTTCGATCTTTTTGTGGCTCTATGTTGGTACTCATGTCTCTCACTTATGCCGACAAGCTCGGCCATTTTGAATGTTCACTTAATTGTTGACGCTGTTTTGCTTGCAGGTGTTTTGGATCGTCTTCGATTTTTACCTATTAAAAAAATGGATCAAAGAACCTGTATCAAATTTTGTGTGAAAAACGAAATTAAGTGCGCGGATGCATTCCGAATGTTGACTGTGGCATAGGGAGAAGCTACCTTGGACCGAAGCAACGTTTATCGGTGGTACAAAATGTTCTCAGAAGGCCGCGAAGATGTGAACGACGAAGAGCATGCCGGACGCCCGAGCACTTCAACAACAGACGAAAAAATTAATGAAGTAGAGAAATGATATTGGCCAATCGTCGAATCACCGTTAGAGAAGTTGCTGAGGACCTAAACATATCGATTGGCTCGTGGCATTCGATTTTTATCAATGATTTGGGCATGAGACGGGTCGCCGCGAAATTCGTACCAAAATTGCTCAATTGCGACCAAAAACAGCATCGCATGAATATTGCTAATGAGATGTTGGACTCTGTCCGCGACGACCCAAATTTGCTCCAGAGGGTCATAACTGGTGACGAAGCGTGGGTTTATGGTTGGAAACGTGGAAACCAAAGCTCAATCATCTCAATGGAACCTGCCGCACGAACCAAGACCGAAAAAAGCGCGCCAAGTTCGGTCGAATGTGAAAGTTTTGCTGACAGTTTTCTTCGATTGCAGGGGCGTGGTGCATCATGAGTTCTTGCCACAGTGTAGAACGGTCAATAAGGAATATTACCTGCAAGTTATGCGCAATTTGCGCGAAGCAATCCGCCAGAAAAGCCCGGATTTGTGGAAGAACAAAAATTGGCTTTTGCACCACGATAACGCCCCTGCTCACACATCGTTGCTTGTGCGCGACTTTTTGGCCAAAAACAACACACTAATGATGCCGCGCAGCCACCGTATTCCCCAGATCTGGCCCCCTGTGACTTTTTATTGTTCCCTAAACTGAAGAGGCCCATGAAAGGACGACGTTACGCTACGCTTGACGAGATAAAGACGGCATCGAAGGAGGAGCTGAAAAGATTTTTTTTTAATGATTTTTTGAAGTGCTTCGAAGATTGGAAAAACCGTTGGCACAAGTGTATAATATCTCATGGGGATTACTTTGAAGGGGACAAAATAGGTATTAATGAATAAATAAATAATTTTTGAAAAAAAAAAAAAACACAAAAGTCGCGATACCTTTTGAACACACTTCGTATGTAGATCTATTGTGGTGTATTTGTGTATCATTAAGTTTAATTTAGGGTTTTATAAAATATTTTATTTATTAGAAACAAATACAGCTACATTTTGATATTTATATATACAGAAATAATAGAATGTAAACACAAGATAATGATAACTTATTATTTACAGAGGAAATTTAATATATTATATTTTATTTATTAGCAACAAATACATCTACATGTTAATATTTAGATATACAGAAATAATAGAATGTAAACACTATATTTGATAAGTTAATATTTACAGATGATATTCAATATATATTTTATTTATTAGCAACAAATACATCTATATTTTGGTATTTTATATATACAGAAATAATAGAATGTAAACACAATATGATGATAAGTTAATATTTACAGACGAAATTTAATATATTATATTTTATTTATTAGAGAAACACAGCAAATTCAACTACATTTTGATATTTAGATATACAGGAATAATAGAAGATAAACAATATGTTGATAAAAGTTAATATTCACAGACGATATTTAATATATTATAATCATAGAATTTTATGACCAAATTTATAACAATTCCTTCCTTCCTTATAAAAACTGAATGTCAGATGGTCTTCTTTCTCTGACAGGATACCGCCTTGGTGTCTTGTGCCCCTTAGCTAGGGGAGTCACTGGATCATTTCTGAGAATCCATCCTTCAGTGTTGCATATATAAGCAGAATGATCCAATACAGTATTAGAGCTCTAAAGAAGCGGTCTGATAGACTAAATCAGCGAACTGCTAGAAGGGTTCACCACTGATGAACCAAGCCCTCCCAATATTTTTTCATTACAGTAAGGACAGTAGATGTGTGAAAGAAACTTTCGCGTCTCAATGTTTTCATTTGCTATATATAGATGGCGCGTTATTGCTGTATCTTAATTAAGAAGAGAGAAAGAGATATGTAGGAATAATAGAATGCAAACAGGATGATGATCATTTCATATTTAACGATATTTAATTTATTATAATCATAGAATTTTATGACCAAATACATAACACCTATGGTAGAGCAAATATTATGAACTATTCTTTGTTCAATTACATATTCGACCTGGTTCAACTACTAGATATTGTTGTCCTATATCGTTTGACCAAACTACATACAGTTAACAATATTGAAACATAGATAGTGATTCTTCGCGAAGATTCAGGATTTATTGTTTTATATGTTCCCAAAATAGACTTAGTGTCTTTAAAGATGAAGTAAAAATCATATAGCAGGTTTTAGATAGGCCATAATTATATATAACAAATGAAACTATTAAAAGGTGAATGTTTCTTTTCACAGATAAATAAAACTTCTACTCTCCTTACTGCGATAAAAAAATATTGGGAGGGCTTTTGGCTTATCAATGGTCTTCTTCTTTCTTATCTCCACTCAATCATATTAAGGTATCAAGCTTGTTTGACAACCATCATGACTGTGTGAAGTAGAATGCATCTGCCTTTGTCATTAAGACTGGGAGCACTACTCAGTGGCAGGCCGACTTAGCTCCAAAAGAAATGGCCGCCTCTGACATGAGGAACAGACGCCATGTGCAGCTGCTCCTAACATGGAGTACAAACGCTGCTGATCCTGTATCCCTGGATTAGGAGCCCTTACAGGGTACTATCAGCCGGGCCAGCTGAGCCCAGGTTTTTTAGTGAGCTTGTTACTGCTCCCCCTCCTCCTTTTTCATCCGGGCTTGGGACCGGCAAAGGCGGAGTGGTGGACCCTCTCAGCGATTTCGCCAATTTAATCTACCAGATCGCTTCTTCAGAGCTCTAATACTGTTTTGGATCATTCTGATTTTATAATTCTGCTAATAATAATATATGATTAACCAATTTTTATACAATTAGTGTTTCTCTCCCACTGAAATTAGAAACAAATTCAGGCAAAAAAGCATACTTGCTAAAATTTGTGTTGAAACCTAGATTTAGAATTTAATGCACTTTCGCTTGATAACCTTTATGATTATTGTGAATCTTCCACGTCCTGTGTATATAGAATTAAAGGTCTATATAGTGTAGAAGAAACTGACATAGCAGTGTACAGCTACGTTTATAAAGGTAAAATTAATATAAAACAATATCGCGCGCCATCTATACATAGGAAATGGAAGCATTTAAGCATGAATGTTTCTTTTAACAAATAAACCAAACTTCTACTGTCCTTACTGCGATGAAAAATATTGTGAGGACTTGGTTCATCAGTGGTGAACCCTCTCTGCTATTTCGTCAATTTAATCTCCCAGACCGCTTCTTAGAGCTCTAATACTGTTTTGGATCATTCTGCTTTTATATGCTGCACTCAAGAGTGGAATGGTTGAGATATTGTAACAAAGTATTTATTATTTTATTAGCAGAGAATTATTTTTTATGTTTATATTTTGCTATACTCTGTACACTTCCCTCTTTTGCTTATCTTTTGTTTATCCTTCATAGTTTGTTCTTGCCTTAAATAAATTGCTGTGTCATCCTGAAGTTTGTCTTCCCTAATTTTGCACGTGGCAATATTTATCCAGCAAAACATCTGCTACTGGGACCAAAAGTGGTCTTTAAGGAGAAACAATAATATCATCCACACAATTCACAATGATCATCATCTTTACTTGACCATTTTAAAGAGAACAAGTTTCCATAATAACAAACAATGATTATAGCTCCACGGTCTTTATTTAGAACTATTTATAAAATAGTTTATAACTTTTGGGACAATTTTGGTGTTCACTGGTCAGATTTGAAGCGAAGTCACTATTTGGAACATTGTTGTAAGGAAAAGATAGATGGAGTTTCGAAAAATATATATGTTCTCCAACTGGGATGGTCGTTAAAGAAGCGTTTTATCGTTCTGATATAAAGAATATATGTATTTTAGAGATTTTTTGATCCTTTAGAATGAGCTATAAGTATGAGCAAACCTAAATAAATGGTTATAAACATCTGTGAGGGAGATTTCTTTATTTTCAGAGATTCATAAATACATTTATTCAATGAGTCCATTGTAACCAAATCTTTTCTCCCCATTCCCTTCCTACATCCTATATATGCAATTTATCAGATTCCAATCAAGGCAGTTTTTTAATCATTGTAGGAAAAGTAAAGAAAAGAAAATTAACGACACAACAAACTCGAAACTTTTTCCTTCCTATTTTTTTTTTTCTGAGCCGTTCTGCTTTTTTTTCTTTTTTTTTTTCAGGACAACGATTTTTGTAGAGGCGCTGATGGCTAGGATTGTCTAATGAAGTTTTAATCTGATGCGTGCTCGGCAACACAGGTCGTTATTAAAATCAGGAAAAAAAAAAGCAAAATTTCTGCTTCCTCTTCTCCTTTAAATTGTGATTTTCTCTTTCTTCCTCTATCAGCACATATCTTCTGTCAATATTTTAAGAATTTTTTGAATATGTTAATGACAATCTCTGTTTCTGATAATACAATAAGGATTTCTATAAAAGAATTCCAAGAATTCTTGTGTCAAATTTCATTTAAATCTTCTTTTGGCAGAACCTATATATTTCTGTACAATATTTTATATAACATAACGCCTATGCTACAAAATTTCCATTATTTTTTTGTGAAATGTCAATTGAATGAATTTAAAAGTTTTTATTATTAAAATTGCATTTTCAACTATTTTATTTTATTTATTTCAATGCCTGTGTTTTAAATTCACTAAATATGGTCACATATTATACTACTTCTCACATGTGTAGACATGTGGTGCACTTACAGTAAAAGCAGTCGCCTACTTCTACCCACCATGATTATCATGGCCTGTACCACGTAGTGTCCCACTAGGGACACTTGCGCTGTCATACATGTATACCTTTGCATTTGTCTATACATATATATATACAATAATTTTAGACCGTGAATAGAATAGTAATATGATGTTAACAATAAGAAAGAGAAAAAAAACGAGAAAAAAGAACTGTGTACAAAGAAAGAAGTGTCTGGCATTTTCAACTATTCTATCGAAAGTGAGAAAAACGTGTCCACAACATATGGAAAAATGCACCATGCGAGACTCGTATTCTTGGCGAGATGGATTAGAAATTGGTTAATGCTCATGAAATGGAAAATACAAGTACATGAGAGAGATCCTGGGGAGAAGTTGTTTGGCCAATTCAAAATCCCAGAACACAACTATAGCATTTTTTGTCCTATAGAGCAGGTATATAAAAAGGAACTATAATATATATATATATTTTATCCCTAGTACACATGGTACAGGCCATGATAATCATGGTGGGTAGAATTAAGCGACTGCTTTTACTGTAAGTACACCACATGTCTACACATGTGAAAAGCACTATAATATGTGGGGTCGGTGGAAGGCTGGTCTAAACCTTTGGTTTACGACCGCCACGACCCGGGTTCGATTCCCACATTAGGCACTTTTTCCTGATAAAAAAAAAAATGCTCCAATGGCCTCCGATTCTTGCAAAAGTCCAACCCCACCAGCGAGTGCAAGTAACTAAACGGGGCTCTGGCACATTTGTAAGTGCAAATTCGACATGCTTTTCACATGTGTAGACATGTTGTGCACTTACAGTAAAAGCAGTCGCTAACTACCCACCATGATTATTATGGCCTGTACTCCGTGTACTAGAGATAAGCAAAAACAAAAACAACAACAATATGTGACCATATTTAGTGAATTAAAAAAACAGACAATTGCGTTTGGAAGAGTATAAATATCCTAATACAGTAGAATTTAGATAAATCAACATCTTTAATTCCAATATTTATCTTGGTCTCTAGAATATCCTATAAATAGAATTTCCTTTTTAAATCCGAATTTTTGATTATTCGAATTTTCTTTTGTCCTTTGTCCTTCGAATACTTAAAGTTTGACTGTATTTATAAAATTTAAACTATCACAAACTTTCTCTTCTGCTATGTTTTACACAAAATAATAATTTCACTTCCACTCTATCCAAAAAGTTTGTTCGAGCCCGCAGCGAACAGTATTCACTCCAATTCTGGAAGGAATTATATGTCACAGATCACTCCACAAGAAACCTCAGGAGAATAGCTGCATTCCCAAACACTCATATGCGATCCTGCCCAAAATAAAATTTTGTGGCACCACCTCCACAATCCTCACAGGTCATGGCTTTGTCAAAGCCGATGCTGCAAAATTATCTAGAGACGATCCTACCTGCCCACACTGCCACGAGGAAGACCAAACTGTCGACCACCTTCTCTTCAGATGTCCCGCCTACCATCTTCATAGGTTCCAAACAGCCACCCTCCTAGGAATAAATATATTTGCCCCTGAAGACCTGCAGAACATCCCCAAGAACAAGTCAGCCTGGCGACACCTGATAAACTGGATGTCTGCTGCCACCATTAGACGTGAAGTCTAAAGACCAACCCGGATAGTTGGCGACTTTAGTATGCTCCAGGAATCCGGGTTACCTAAATAAATAATAATAATTATTATTCTTTAAAACAACAATGACTAGATCGGATATTTTTCAATCAAACTTAAATCATTTTCGCTAATTTATAATATCAAGTACATTAAAACAAATGTTGTGTATAATTTCATTTAATTTATTATAGAACAATTGTATATAATACACTGCGGCCTGTGATTGTAAAACGACACTTGAAGTTACACCGCATGAGTTTCTTTTCAACGAAAAATTAACATTTTATTTCAAGGTAAAATATCGACCATTTCAAACCTTTTTGGATGAAGTATGGAAGGGTGAATTATGAAGAGTAATGACGAACGGAAAACTAAAAGTGTCCAGGGATGGGAATCGAACCCACAATGTTCCGCTTACCGGGCAGATGCCATGTCCACTAGGCTACCCTGGACGTATTTTTCCGTTCGTAAATGATACATAAGGTAACTTATAATACAATATAATACACTGCGGCCTGTGATTGTAAAACGACACTTGAAGTTACACCGCATGAGTTTCTTTTCAACGAAAAATTAACATTTTATTTCAAGGTAAAAGGTTGTGTTTCTTTAATAAATAGTCGAGTAACCCGAAGGAACTGTGAAGACATATTAAGAGTAAAGATAGAGGCTTGAAGATTGCAATGTGTTGGGATCCGGCCAACGGCTTCTGTACATATTGTCAAAATATATTTAAATATATATTTCTATGAATAGTTGTTGTTTTGTTTAATTATATTCGGCAACATTGTAATTGCTATATTTAGAACTCTCGTTTGTTTTTGCAGATGTAGTTTTGTAGTTTTAGAGAGAGTTTGCTGCTAATTGGTATGTAATGTTTTCGTTTTAAATTTCTATTAATGTAAAATAGGTTAACATGTAAAGTTTTTCCATTTTGTTATAAAATAAATATGTTAATCAAAAAGATGTCTTGATTTTGAACGTAGTCAAGTAAGAATATACATCGATCTACTGAAGAATATTTTGATACTAGATAAATATTTGTAATACCATCACATTGGGTATATTCTGATCTCTTAGAAGCAACATTTCAAGTAAGCTATTTCTTTATTACCAGTTGCAAATAAGACACGCTATATTCGATCTGAATAAGTGCGCGTGAAACTATTTACAATAATTCATATTGTAGATGGGATTTTTGCCGGGAGGGTATTGATATAAAGAGATATAGATGGCGTCTGGTTTTGACGTTTATTTTGACGAGAGAGGCGACCCTTGTCTCTTCATATTGTAGAACAGGTAACAGAATTATCAAAAAGAAAATAACCAGTTAATAAAAAATCATTAAATCAACATATGCATTAAACAAATAAGTAACAACATAAGCAGATAGAAGAAACTGCAAGGTAGTTATTTACAATATGTTAAGCAATGATGAAAGTTGATTTAATGAAGTTATCTGTAATAATTAGTATCGTGGAGAGAGAAAGTTGAGCTATTTACAATGAGTTATATTCTAAAGTAACTTATTAATTATTTCAAGTAAGTTTAAATGAAAATACTTTCAAACAAAGTATATACACTTGGAAGATACGACCACGGATAAATCCTGTAGAGTAGATCCCAAGGAAAATCTCCACAGAGAAGAAAATTTCTATTTATAAGCAAAAAAGTAATTAAAAATTGAATTAGAAACAGGAAATTTTTGGCTTGCCCTCTGACTAATCAAATTGTATGTAGATACTTTGAAACATTACCAAATTCTATTTGTGTATATACTCTATCTTATGAGAAATTTGTTAAGTTTAGAACTATTTGTACAATAATTTACAAAACACTACTTACTAATCCACCGTGTAAATAATTAATCATATATATGTAAATAATACTAGCACAGCACAATAGTCCTTTGGACTTCGTGCTTTTGTAACAATAAATAAAATAAATAAATACCATTAGAAATTAATAAAATTCACTAATATAAACGCACTTGTTTTAAAACAAAGCAATTTAGTGATGATGAATATAAAAGTTAAATTTGAAGCAAAAAAATCTACGATTTGAAAATTGAATAAATTGAAGATAAATAAAACAACTAATATTTGGAGAATAAAAATGACTTTTTTTTCGAGTATATAGATTGCTATTAATGATATAGGAACCAGATTATACTGAAATATGACTAATTAATTGAAGTTATAATTCACTTTTGGAAGATATTTTGCTTGTAAAAAAGTAAAAACAAAAAATTTGGTGATGATAAATAAATAAAGTAAAATTTGAAGGCAAAAAATATCCACGTTTGGAAAATTGAAAACATTAAAAATAAATATAACTACTAATATTTAGAGAATAAAAATAGATGTGGCACACGAAGTAAAAAATAACGAAAATTTTGGTCTATAGATTGTTATGTATAGTTCAGTATTTTTGGAGAAGATTGCTTAAAACTTTACAACTAAAAACTCTGTTAGCTTATTATCTATATAGATATATGGGGAAATTCTACGAGATTTTAAATAGGTTAACCGGTCACATATAAATAATAGATCACAGAGAGGAATGACATATAATTTATTTTGACCATGGACAGGAATATGAAAGATGGTGTGCTGGGTATCTCTCGTCTGGTGACAATTAGTTAGTCGGCAGCCGATTTCCGGTAATATTGGCATCCTGCCGATATCCGTTCTGGAAGAACCAATCGGTATTGATCACTATTTCGATACCAAAAGATACTTTTTCAAACTTAGAAATTTGTTTTGATTACTTGTTTCTAGTTTATATTTCTAGTTTATATATTCCAATAAAATAGTGTTTTGTGACATAAATAGTTTTAATAAACTATTAAAACGATATTATTAATAATAAATCGACTTTGAAATATTCTATTCTTTATTTCACAAATAAATTTGTTATTATTTTCACGAAATTGGTTTATGTAAATCAAATGTCTCTTTTAGTAAATATGTAAATACTTTTATTATGATGCATTAGTGCGCCATCTGTTAACAAAATTCGAAACTATTATAGACGCGTATGATTCTTTTTAAAAATAAACAATTTCTACTGTCCTTACTGCCATCCCATTAATTTTTCCATAGCAGTAAGGACAGTAGAAATTGTTTAATTTTAAAAAGAATCATACACGTCTATAATAGTTTCGAATTTAAATACTTTTATGTTTAATGTTATATATGGAAGATATGTAAATTCTATAACTGATATTTCATTTCTAGTTTCTAGTTTTGTTGTGTGGAAAACATCACTCACCAAGTTCATCAATTGATTAATAAAACTCTAATTTGAAAAAATATATATTCATTTTAATAGGTTGAGAACTTATATTTTTCTCTATTTTTTATTTTTATAAATAGACATATTTTGATGCACTTTAAATTATTGAATATAATGGTAAAAAAATTAATATATAATTTTGACATTGCTTATTTTATAAGTAGTTGGACAATTTTCTAGGAGAAAATTGATCTAAAAAATTGCATAGGGCTTCTTTCCCGTCAGATTAAACGTTAAAACTAGACGACATCTATTTTGACGGGAGAGGAACCATATGCTTTTTCTAGATATTTTATATCGGGTATGATTTTTACCTGTATAAAATGTATTATACAAATGAAAACACCAAGACGCGAATGTTTCTTTTCACAAATGAATCAAACTTCTACTGTCCTTACTGCGATGAAAAATAATTGAGAGGGCTTCGCTCATCGGTGGTGAACCCTCTCAGCGGTTTCGCCAATTTAATCTACCAGACCGCTTCTTTAGAACTCTAATACTGTATTGGATCATTCTGCTTTTATATGCTACAATGATGGATGGAATCTTAGAAATGGTATTTAGGCAAACCATGGACATAAGCTATTAGAACAGTAGAATTACATTCTGAAACATTCGCGTTTTGGTGTTTTCATTTGTATTATATAGATGGAGTGCTATGTATTACTTCAATATATTCTTGAATTAAACTTTAATATTTTGGAATACTACAGCATTATCGCAAATTTGAACTCAAGATTTAGGGAATAATAACACCGATACGTCGCTTTGTGTCGTTTCGTTTTGCGTTTTTTTCGAAGTTGCGTCGCTGCTTAATTTTTACTGATATTCACTGTGCGTCGTTAGATTTTCGAAGTTGCGTGGTGTTTTGGATTCGAGTCTTTAATTTTTTTTTTATTTTTTTTTTCCTAAAATATGGCAACACCTTTGTTTTTGATTGCGCCTTCACATATTTTCACTTTGCGTCGTTTCAATTTGCGTCGTTTCAATTTGCGTCGTGTTTTTTGGAACGTAACCCCGACGCAAAGCGAGGTATGGCTGTATTCTAAACCGGTTTTATTACATTGACATATTTTATATAAAATGGCGCAACCTGGATCTGTAAAGAAAAAAAAATCTCAAAATATTTCGAGAAGGAGGGTTCACCACTGATGAGCCAGACCCTCCCTTTAATTTTTCCATCGCAGTAAGGACAGTAGAAATTGTTTTATTTTAAAAAGAATATTACGCCTCTAAAATAGTTTTATAATTTGATAACAGATGGCGCTCTAGTACATCGTAAGATTGTTCCCTCTTTATCAATTTATTGCACAGTAAATTTAATTTACAAATTCTTGTAGATCACATGAAAACAAATTTGTCATTGGCCAAAAATAATTATTGATAATAATACATTAAAAAATAAAAAATAATTGACACATATGTTTAGGTTTAATTATAATTAACATTAAAAATGTGTGGCGAGATATAATAAAGTCGATTTACTTTTTCTTACGTTGCTAAAATTGATCACATTACAGAATATCAAACGTTAAATCTATTTAATACAATGATTTCAGAAGGTCAATATATCAATAAAATTACATATAGATGTTTTTAAAATAGAGCAATCCATAAATAGATCTTTAATTAAAAGACATATATTAGATTAAAATATAAATTATTTACCAATATTTCAGTTGGCTGAATGCCAACCTTTTTCAAGGTACAACAACATATTTGTGTCAACATAAATACGTTGTTATACCTTGAAAAAGGTTGGCGTTAAGAAATACCGAGATTCAAACATTTATTTTTACACTTTAGTTTAGTTTCTCAACAAACCCCTCGCTTTTGTTTACCTCAACGCTGATTGGCTGGTTAGTCATGTGACAGTAGATAACCAATCAGCGGGCGAATAAGCCAAATACTATCTAAAATTTTTTCTACGATTAACATGTATCGTAAAGACAAGGTAATAAGACCAAATCCAAATAAATAAATAGTGTGTGACGTTTCGGTAACAGCTTTGTTACCATCTTCAGACAAAAGTACTGAATGAGAAATTTTACCACATAAAAACATGCTGTGGTAAAATTTCTCATTCAGTACTTTTGTCTGAAGATGGTAACAACACTGTTACCGAAACATCACACACTATTTATTTATTTGGATTTGGTCTTATTACCTTGTGTTTATAATCTATAATCCAAATTGTGCCTTATCAATATATCGTAAAGATAGAGGCTGCCTGGCCAGCATTCATAGTTCTTCAAATAAAAGATACTTCTTCGGTCAGTAAATCTTTTTATTGCCTCGACGTTTCGACAAAAATCTTTTGTCCTCGTCAGGAGCGAACAAAAATGAAAACATTTGTCAAGGCTTTTTGTTGAAACGTCGAGATAATAAAAAGATTTACTGACCGAAGTATCTTTAATTTGATTAACATGTAGATTATTGTAGATAGAACTTGAATAACTTGTGTAGGTATTGAATATGCATTCTGTGTTTGTGTGACAAAAGTGAAAATTTTAGGGAAAAATGTTTTTGAAGTAATTTTGAAATATTTTGACACACGAAAAACACATTTTAAAACGAGAAAAAAAGAAATACAGTAGAACTACTTCTCTGTAAAGGACAACACCTAATTGTAGAGCCAAGGTGTCCTTTAGGAAGAGCTGTCCTCTTACCGGAGTGTTGCTAAATAGTAAAAATGGTAATTTTGCAAATGAAAATGTCCTTTGTAGAGAGGTGTACGCTAAAAGGAGGTTCTACTGTATATAAAGTCTGTGTGTGACGTTTTTTAAGAAAAAAAAAGTTCCAATAATGAAATGTGGATAAATTTTGTATAATAATTTTTTACATAAATAATTCAAATGAATTTAAAATTTTAGGAATAACGATTTAAACATTTCGAATTTTCGAACATATAGAAAATCCAAATAGCCTCTATCACCATTTATTTCTCGAGACAAACGATTGGCGATATAGTTGAGAGAAAATGGCGGCAATATTCTAAATAAATGGAGAAATTCACTTTACAGAATTGGGGTTATTCGATTGACATCAATTTGGAGAAATAGTGGAGAAATATCGCTGATGGGGGCTGAACGATATCAAGAATTTTGTACAATACCCACGTATGAAATGACTGAATAAATATATATATAGATGGAAATTTTCCCTGGAGGATATTGATCTAAAGAGACAAAGATCGCCTCTCCCGTCAAAATAGACATCAAAACTAGACGCCATCTATTGACCGTCGCCGCAAACTAGTGGCCTCGGGTCGGTGACAAAGCCACAACACCAGCTTTGGCAAACTGAAAAGCGTCCACCTAGAGACCATGGTTTCAGGCTAATGGCCCTCGTCAGTCTAGGGCGGACTTTATTTTATGAGATCCATACGGGATCTAATTGAATCTTGACAATATCTTAAATATATATATAGAACAGGAGCCGATAAAGTAAAACGACAAATTGGAATAGGTTTTTCTATTTAAATTCTGCAGTTTTGGAGATTTGACACTTCCTGGGCCTCTTGAGGAAAGTGATAGCAGGTCCCTGAAACATCGGGGGTTAAATAAATCATTGGTTGATGTGACTGTGTTTGTTTCTGTATCATCTGTTGTTGTCGTGTCCAATGAAGATCCTCAGATGTCTCCATACATCTCTATCACAGCAGTCGCAATGTTCTTTATCTTGGGTGTGTAAAGCTGCTGCTCTGGGTCCATGTCAATTTTATGTTGTTGTTGTCGTGTCCAATGAAGAGCCTCAGATGTCTCCATGCATCTCTATCACAGCAGTCGCAATGTCCACTATTTGGGTGTGTAAAGCTACTGCTCTGGGTCCATGTCAATTTTCTGTTGTTGTTGTCGTGTCCAATGAAGAACCTCAGATGTCTCCATGCATCTCTATCACAGCAGCAGCAATGTCCACTATTTGGGTGTGTAAAGCTACTGCTCTGGGTCCATGTCAATTTTCTGTTGTTGTTGTCGTGTCCAAAGAAGAGCCTCAGATGTCTCCATGCATCTCTATCACAGCAGCAGCAATGTCCACTATTTGGGTGTGTAAAGCTACTGCTCTGGGTCCATGTCAATTTTCTGTTGTTGTTGTCGTGTCCAAAGAAGAGCCTCAGATGTCTCCATGCATCTCTATCACAGCAGTCGCAATGTCCACTATCTTGGGTGTGTAAAGCTGCTGCTCTGGGTCCATGTCAATTTTCTGTTGTTGTTGTCGTGTCCAATGAAGAGCCTTAGATGTCTCCATACATCTCTATCACAGCAGTCGCAATGTTCTTTATCTTGGGTGTGTAAAGCTGCTGCTCTGGGTCAATGTCAATTTTCTGTTGTTGTTGTCGTGTCCAATGAAGAGCCTTAGATGTCTCCATACATCTCTATCACAGCAGTCGCAATGTTCTTTATCTTGGGTGTGTAAAGCTGCTGCTCTGGGTCCATGTCAATTTTCTGTTGTTGTCGTGTCCAATGAAGAGCCTCAGATGTCTCCATACATCTCTATCACAGCAGTCGCAATGTTCTTTATCTTGGGTGTGTAAAGCTGCTGCTCTGGGTCCATGTCAATTTTCTGTTGTTGTTGTCGTGTCCAATGAAGAACCTCAGATGTCTCCATGCATCTCTATCACAGCAGCAGCAATGTCCACTATTTGGGTGTGTAAAGCTACTGCTCTGGGTCCATGTCAATTTTCTGTTGTTGTTGTCGTGTCCAAAGAAGAGCCTCAGATGTCTCCATGCATCTCTATCACAGCAGTCGCAATGTTCTCTATCTTGGGTGTGTAAAGCTGCTGCTCTGGGTCCATGTCAATTTTCTGTTGTTGTCGTGTCCAATGAAGAACCTCAGATGTCTCCATGCATCTCTATCACAGCAGTCGCAATGTTCTTTATCTTGGATGTGTAAAGCTGCTGCTCTGGGTCCATGTCAATTTTCTGTTGTTGTCGTGTCCAATGAAGAACCTCAGATGTCTCCATGCATCTCTATCACAGCAGTCGCAATGTTCTTTATCTTGGATGTGTAAAGCTGCTGCTCTGGGTCCATGTCAATTTTCTGTTGTTGTCGTGTCCAATGAAGAGCCTCAGATGTCTCCATGCATCTCTATCACAGTAGCAGCAATGTTTTGCTCTTCATTGGAAAATGGGTGCCGTTGCCACGTTAGTCACCTTGGAAACGAACCAGAATTTGGTCGAATATTCCAAGGGTCCAGGGGGGACCGCAGGTAGGTAGGTGTCAGTAACATCTTCCAACCAAAAAAATGATTTTCGGAATTAATATTTTGAGTTGAATATGTGTTCAAGTAAATTCTACTCTTTATTAATACTACACGGAGAAACAACTACCGTAATATATCCTTGTTGACACTAGAGAATAATATTTACTCGGCTATATAAAATTGATAAGAAGAATATGGCTTTGCTATGGATAAACCCACACAACAACCAAAGTAACCTATCCTAGGATTGATAGATCTAATGGGCGTAAGAAAGATAAGAGGTTAATTAAAATCTACCAAATTATCATTATCTTCGAAACCTGATTAAAACTTTTTGTTGTTATCGGAAATTTTGGAGCTTTCGTGATAAGGCGCCGGGCGTGAAAATTCTCAATTATTCCGGAGCTCTCACTGAGTAAGTTGATAGTGTTGCTAGTCGATTATTCACCACAAATTTGTTAATATTCACCATACTTAATAATTTTGTACTTTTCTATTTGGAATAATATACACTGCGTGACATTGAAAATGGAACACCAAGAAATAGTGGCCAGAAAGTGATGAAACTCGGCAGACAGAGAGAGACAGGGACGAACAATAAGTGATCTTTATTTCAAAATGATAGTCATAATACAGAGCGAGAACGGCGTCGGCTTAGTAGCAAGTAGGATCACCGCGGACGGCGATGCACGCAGCAACACGTCTAGCTAGAGAGTCAATCAGAGTACGGATGGCGTCCTGAGGGATGGCTCTCCATTCCCTCTCAACCATTTGCCACAGTTCGTCTTCTGAACGCGGCTGTGGCAAGGCATGCAAACGGCGTCCAATGATGTCCCAGACGTGCTCGATTGGTGAGAGATCAGGAGAGTACGGTGGCCAGGGAAGCATCTGTACATCTTGCAGAGCTTGTTGGCTAATGCGAGCAGTGTGCGGTCGGGCGTTATCCTGCTGATAAAGGGCATTGGGTACCCCCTGAAGGTAGGGGAGTGTCACCGGTCGCAGCACATCATCAACGTATCGTTGGGCCGTCATAGTGCCCTGAATACGAAGTAAAGGTGACCTGGAATCATACGCGATTGCGCCCCAAACAATGATTCCACTTGTCGCACGGTGGGGCGTTCCACAATTGCTGCCGGATTGGACATTTCTACACGTCGACGCCACACGCGTACACGGTGACTATCACTGGACAAGCAGAAACGCGACTCATCTGAGAACACGACCCTGTGCCATTCCGTCATCTACGTCGATCTAGCCCGGCACCATTCCAAACGTTGGCGCCTATTCGGTGGGGTCAATGGCAGTCTTCTTAGCGGACGGCATGAGTGCAAGCCATTAGCAACCAATCGACGGGAAATGGTTCTGGTCGAGATGGAATGATCTAGGGTGTCTTGCACATGTTGCAGGATGGCGGTACAAGTGGCTTGTGGGGCCGCCACTGCTTGTCGAAGGATACGCCGATCCACACGTGCTGACGTCACTCTGGTTGCACCGACATTCCTATAAATTGCCACATTTCCTTGTTCCAACCATCTTCTCCACAGTCGGTGCACCGTGGACGCACCAAGGTGTGTATCAGCTGCGATTTGACGTATGGACCAACCTGCCCTTTTCAGTCCGATCACCATGCCCCTCGTAAAAGCGTCTGTCTGCTTGAACTGCCTCCGTTTACGATGACCTGGCATTCTCTGTTATTACACGTGTCTTTTGACACAAGAACAAAATTTCTACAATGATTTTCCTTGAAGAAATAACGACATGAATACTGTCCTTTCTGCAAGTTCCTTCCCTTATATCTTACTCCATGTGCGCACGAGAGCTGCGCATTTTACATCATTTGCATAACTCGGTTAGGCGCGTCTACCCTGAAATTTGCATAATTTTCTGGCCACTATTTCTTGGTGTTCCATTTTCAATGTCACGCAGTGTATATAATGGGTATGTGAAAAACACACAATAAAAAATTAAAAATATATAAAAGGTCAGGTGTGGATATTAAAAACAAAAGAGGCATTTCCTGACCAGGCTCACATGTGATATGCTCACGTGAGCCTGGTCAGGAAATGCCTCTTTTGTTATATATATTATATTATATTTAAGAATGAGATTTCTGTTGATTTTTGATCATGTTAAGGATTATGGTAATGCAGTCGTGGTTAAAATCTTGAAAGTATGATAATAAAAATAGTTTTGATCAATAATTGATTTAATTGAACTTATGGAATATATAAAAAAAACATAATGCCTGGCTTAAGGCGTAAGAATAAAAAAAAAATGGAAAACTTATTTACATAATGTACAAAAGATTTGAGCCGGCCATCGGGAAACAACAACAGCGAGTTTTTATATGCATAGCGTGACCTCTGGCGATCGATTTAACAGAATATTTGAATCTATGAAATATAATTTTAAATAAAATAATATTTTAATATAACATATATATAATAGATGATAAAATAAGGAGAAAAACGTTTCTTTAATGAACGGATTCGTGACAAGCTTTCGGTCTGTCAAGCCCTTCACCTCGTACCTGTTGAAGGGCTTGACAGCCCGAAAGCTTATCACGAATCCGTTCATTAAAGAAACGTTTTTCTCCTTATTTTATCATCTATTATAACCAATTCAAAAGAAATTTTCTTATAAGTCTTTTCATAACATATATATAGATGGAAAATTTGCCGGGAGGAAATGTATCCATAGAAGCATAGGCGCCTCTCCAGTCAAAATAAACGTCAAAAACTGACGTCTCTAGGTGGACGCTTCTCAGCTTGCCAAAGCTGGTGTTGTGGCTTTGTCACCAACCCGAGGCCGCTAGTTTGCGGCGACGGTCAATAGATGGTGTCAGTTTTTGACGTTTATTTTAACGGGAGAGGCGCACTATGCTTCTATATATATATTAAAATTCAACACCTGACCTTTTCTATTATTTTATGACGCATTTATAACTCCCATCACATTCCCAGGGAATATATTCCGATTTTCTCAAGTCCCAAATACAATTCCAGTAAGAAAATTAATTGGGAATAAGTCATACGTATTTAAGACCAATTCGAAATATATTAAAAGATATATATATATTTCTATTTTTCATATAGATTTGTAGCGAATTAACCACCACAGATTTATAACCGCTAACCTGTAGTTTCCAGACTTAGAATTAAACTAAAAGGTTTTATAGCAATAAAATTTGCATATAAAGGTGTGAAGAACTTTCATTCGATTTTGCCATTTCGCTAGCAATCTGTTGTTGTATATAAGTAGGTGATAGAGAGGCTACTGTTGTGAATATCTCTGGTCAGACCTTTGAACATCATCAAGTGACTTGGAAGTGTCAAGGTACGGAGCCATGATACCCACGGCCGGATGAGATCATGATAGGAAGGTGTCCTTGGGCGATATTCACCCCATATCTAACACCACACCAAAAAACACATGATTTTTTAAAATACACCCATACCTCGCTTTGCGTCGGGGTTACGTTCCAAAAAAACACGACGCAAATTGAAACGACGCAAAGTGAAAATAAAATTTTGATGGCATGGCGCAATCAAAACCAAAGGTGTTGCCATATTTTAGGAACAAAAAATTCAAAAAAAAAAAAAAAATTGAAGACTCGAATCCAAAACAACGCAACTTCGAAAATCTAACGACGCACAGTGAAAATCAGTAAAAATTAAGCAGCGACGCAACTTCGAAAAAAACGCAAAACGAAACGACGCAAAGCGAGGTATTGGTGTATTATATATATGTACCAAAAGAGAGGAACATCTCCCCTCAATTCTGCATCAGAACTGTGCATCACACTGGTATATGTATATAGGGTGGAATTTTTGCCGGGAATAAATTGATCTAAAGAGACAAAGGTCGCCTCTCCCGTCAAAACTAGACGCCATCTATTGACCGTCGCCGCAAACTAGCGGCCTCGGGTCGGTGACAAAGCCACAACACCAGCTTTGGAAAACTGGAAAGCGTCCACCTAGAGACCATGGTTTAAGGCTAATGTCCCTTTTCAGCCTAGGGCGGACCTTATTGCATGATTGATGTGTGGAGATTCCATTTGATCTCATGGAATAAATCCCACCCTGGACTAACAATGGGCATTATCCTGAACATCGGTCTCTAAGTGGGCGCTTTTCAGTTTGCCAAAGTTGGTGTTGTAGCTTTGTCATCTACCCGAGGCCGCTAATTTGCGGCGGCGATCAATAGATGGCATCTAGTTTTGACGTCTATTATGACAGGAAAGGCGACCATTGTGTCTATATAGATGGAATTATTTTTTACTGGTAGGATATTGATCTATAAAATTAATCGTCGCCACTACTGTCAAAATAAGCCTCAAAACTAGATATCATCTATTGACCGTCGCCGCTAAAAAAGCGGCCTCAAGTCGGTGACAAAGCAACAACACCAGCTTTGGCAAACTGAGAAGCGTCCACCTAGAGACCATAGTTTCAGGCTAATGTTCCTCGTCTGTCCAAGGAAGGCTTTATTTCATGAAATCCACAAGGGATCCAATGGAATCTTGACAATCTGCCAAAGAGGTATTTAGCTGTAAAAATAGCTAGACCAAATCTATGGCTAAAATATAGATGGGAATTTTTACCGGGAGGAAATTGATCTATACAAAAAAGGTCACTTCTCCCGGCAAAATGGTCATCTATAACTTAGTTTTATTGACATTTAGTCAACAATTATAGCACATACAAAAAATAAAACACAATAAGTATGTACATTAAAATTAAATTAAAATTATCTACAATCAGACTGTAAAGACGTCTGGAATTCATCAAGTTCACAAACCACCTTGACAGATTCTTGCTCAGATAGTGTCCCCAACACTCGCAATAACACAGTAGAGGAATTCTTTCAGAATAATTTCTCATCATAGAGGATATCCTACCTATCATGAACCTGTCAATATCCAGGAGACGCAGGAAGGAGTCGGAGACTAGCTTGTCAAGAAGCTCCTCTACCTGATCTTAAGAGGTCTGAGAATTCTGTTTGGTTTGGAGCTTGCTGGAAAATTCCAGAGTTCAGGTGGAGGTGCAGTCTCAGGTTTTGTCTTTTTGGGCTGATGGTGCGAACGACATCTGCGCCGGCGCAGTCTCTGGCGCAGGGTGGTCGAATGCTGCAGGTAAAGGTGCAGCTGTAGTATTAGTGAGGGCAGGCTAAGGGGTCTTCACGTTGTTCCTTTGGCTTGCGGCCTGACGAATGCTTGACGTCCTAAGGGGACAGTTTATCCTTTTATGGCCCATCCGATAGCACTTGAAGCAACGGAAGCCGTACTCCAAGTAGGCCAAGGCAGATCCGCCTTTGGCAATTACGATGATATTCTTTGGAAGATCCGTGATCTTTCCCCCCTCGTTCATGAGGATGAAAGCCGTCTTCTTCAGGTCTAGCCAGGTGTAGCCGCCGGATGTGTTCCCCACAGGGACGATGGAGACCAACTGGCAGTAAGGGCTCAGGGTTCTAATTGACGTCCATCTCCTCGATGACGTACGGCAGGCCGCTGATGGTGATTATTTCTGCCTTTTTCGGGTAGGGAAGGGCCTTGAAGAGGGCCCCATTAATTAACAGTCCATCCTCAATGATGGTCTCCTCCATTATCATTTCCGCCATTTCGGGCCGCTCCAGGTCAACCAGGGCCTGCCCAGAGACCTTACCAAGCTGCATAACCCAGTTTTTGCCCAATTTGTGCTCAAGGGCCTTGATGTAATCTACAGAAGTGAACTCTGGGAATAATTCCAGGTAGAGCATCTGGTCAAATTTTCCCAGCTGCAGATATCCTCTAGTACTGTTCAAGCAGTTGCCTCGAAACCTTCACCTGCTCAATATTAATTCTGGGATGTGATTGTTGGCGCGACGCAGTCCTGTTCCTGTAGGTGGTGCTTTGGCGTGATTGCTCTGAAGGAGGTCGGCGCTTCTTCATCAAAGAAGGCGAATGCTTTCTTTTTCTTCTGCTCAATGATTATTAATTCGTCCTCAACGATTTCAACCCAATTCTGGCTTTTCTGAGAAGAATTTGCATCATCGTCCCCGTTTTTGATGAACGAATTCTCATAATTATTAATTATTTTTTAATATATATAGAATTTTTTTCCTTTCAACCTTCATCTGTCGATAGCTTGACATTCGATGCTTTCATATCGATGAGAGTATCACCATCGTGCTCCCCGTCATATTGGCCTTCCGCCAATACCGAATACTTGTTGAAAACTCATCCTCTCATCTCCAACGCCGAAGAACGCGGAGCTCGCACGCTGCGTGGTCGAGAGAGAAAAAAAATTATATACAATGATAAAGAACCAATTGTTATTTATTTCATAGCACAAATATATTGCCTATTCATTTATTTGCTCTTCACTTCAAATTTTACAAAAAATTCTAAAAGTCATAAACTTCCAGAGTAGATAAGAAGAAAAAAAAAAACAACTTGTAATTCCAATCAAGAATAAATTAAATTAATTAAATCTCTCAATAAATAAAACACGATTAATTATCTAACTAATTAGGCATTACACCATTTTTTTCCCAGTTTGCTTCCTTCTCAACTATTACTTCAAAAGATGTGCACAGTTTTAATTTGGAAGTTTTGAAATTTTCGTAGTCCATTTATTTTAAGTTGTATTTTTATATGAGGAGGACTTCTTTCTTTGTCTAGAAGGTGAAACATCTGACAAATCTCTTGTCTAAAATAAATCCCAACGACTGTATGGACTTTTTTATAACTTTATGCCGCAGTCTTCTATGCTAGACCATATTCTAAAGACATGCTTAAACCTGGGTTCTTATGGAGGTGGTCTCTCATTTGAGACTCTATTCTAGTTCAAAGACTTATTTTGACTAGGCCTGATATGACATAGTCTCTGATGAGAGACTACCTCCAGGAGAGACCGCGTCTATCACTTTAGAAATTATTATAAAACAAAATACAGTGGGCGAAGTAGATATCTTTATTGGAGGAAAAAATGCAAGCTTTCGAGAACACAATGTTCTTCTCTTGACGGTCGACTATAGTGAGCTATAATATGTATTTGCATATCGAGAGAAATTTTCTGAGTATAGCATCTTTAATATAATTATTTTAAAGTTCACAATGGATAGGCTATTTTAAATATGTAAAAGTATATATTCAAATACATAAAGATTTTTTTGTGAAATCCCTTATGTGTGAGCCAAAATTCAAATATTGAAATTGAGTCTGAGGTTGATGGTATAACTGCATATCAAATTACGAAACTATTTTAGACGCGTAATTTTTTTTTTTTAAATATAACAATTTCTACTGCCCTTACTGCAATGGAAAAATTAAAGGGAGGGCCTGGCTCATCAGTGGTGAACCATCCCAGCGGTTTCGCCAGTTTAATCTACCATACCGCTGTTATATTGTATTTTTAGATCTTCCTTTTATAGTGATACTAATGCTAGACTCTTTGAATGGGTATTTTAGATTAACTATGGACATGGTTGATAAGCCAGGCCCTCCCTTTAATTTTTCCATTGCACTAAGGGCAATAGAAATTGTTTTATTTTAAAAACAATATTACGTGTCTCAAATAGTTTCGTAATTTGATAACAGATGGCGCGCTGGTGCATCGTAATAAAACTGCATATATTACATGAGACAGAATGGATGGAAAAAAAATGCTTTTGATAATTATTGAATAGGGACACCGGGATATTGAGTCATATATTGAGTAAGGAGGTCGAATTTCCTGTTGATACTACTTATCTCTGTTGGTATAGGTGAACAGTGGTTGTTGGGTTGTTTCTGATGTGGGTAATACTGAGATTATTGCATGTTGGAGATTGAATGTATGTACAGTGATGTGTTGACAGATCTATTTTATAAAATATAAAAATTTCCGAGGGATTGAAGTGTCGGGACTCCTTTTATAGAACTAATTTTGAATTAAAGTTTGTCTATAGATAAGTCAGATTGTTGTTGAATCGTACGCGAACCATATACACAAAGACAACAAACAAACACACACATATACAAAAACCACAAACAAATGCTCACCTAAAATACAAACAAGCGAACACATGCAAAAAAGAAACACAAAGAAATTCACACAAAACATAAGCAAATGCACACATAAAAACACAAACAAACACACTCACAAAACACAAGCAAACACACTGACAAAACACAAGCAAACAGACGCACACTAAACACAAACACATACAAAAATACACAAAAAACATGCAAAAATAAACAAACACGCACACACTAAACACAAGCGCACACAAAACACAAACAAAAATACATACAAAAGCACAAACACAAAAACTACAAACAGATATTTAATATCAATTTTATTTAATAGGATATCAGAAAAGTTTGTTCAGCAAACCCATTATGGCCACTAAGGTGTCGTTGTATAGAGGACGACCCTCGATATTATTTCAGAATTTCGGGTCCTCGCAGCAGAATCAATTCGACAAGAGCAAAGTCACTTAAAATCTAAAAAAAGTTGTCTTTAAATGAGGACGACTCTAGGGTTACCAGAAAATCTTAAAATTACAATTTATTCATCACTGAACCTCAAATATATATAATATTATTTGATTTATATATGGAATTTGTCAGTTGTGTTAGTTGGAAAATGTGAATTAAAAATATCAAAGTAGGTTATGGGTCATATAACGACCATGGCTTGAAATGCATATGGGCAAAACTCAGGGTACAGCTTAACACTAGTAAGGACTATTAGGAAAAGATTCATTCAGTTTATAAACGTATTTTCGAAAATGTTGAAAAATTACTCGAAATACTTGTAGAGTAAAACACACCTTTGGGAAACAAAGAAAACACCACAGAAGTTGCTTATGCCCATTGTTATTTTAAAAGGATTCAATATTTTATCGTTGAACATTTTACATTTCTCAAAAGCTCACACATTATGTATAAAAATATCTATTATTTAAATAGAGAGAAAAAAGAATTTCTTAGACGTACAATATGAACAGCGGTCACAGAGTTAAACATTAGGTCTATGAAATTAATAAATAGTCGCCCATATTGTCTAGCAACCCTTCTCTCAAATATTCGGCTGGGGACGCCGATTGTAGCGCAGTCTGGCGGTAACCATGGCAACCGGGATCGATCACAGATCCTCCTGGGTCGCCTGCTAGGAAATTCCAGGAGAAATCACGACCTCAACTGAACATTCCATTCGTCTTCTTTCTCCTTCCCTCGCGACTGTTCCCGGCCTTTATTTCAACACTTTTATATTTCCCACACCACTCACACTAATTTTTATAGTAATGCGAATTAGAACTTACCAATGGTGACTGAATAAATTTAGGTAATCCTGGTTTCTTCTTGAGTTGGTTTCTTTGGAGGTTGGTCATTTTACAAGGTGGTCGCTCACGAAATGTATCACAAATCTCACTGTAGATATTTTATCAACCCAACAGCAGGCGGAGCTACGTACAGCTAGAGATCTAAACAACTGGCTTCAGACTTTCGGAACAAAGTCAAAGAAGCTCTAGTTTAAACGCCAGGCAGATTTATGAAAATTTCCAGGAATGCTAGGTTACAAATTTATTAGAGGGTAGCCTCAATATTTGGGATTCTTGGCAAGGGAAGAAGAGATGATCCATAGATCGTAATTCATCTTGGTAGAGAAGAGACAAATACAGTCGACTCTAGATAATTTGAAACTCAAGGGACCAGAGAAATTGGATCATTTGTGGCAAGATACTATTCCTTCAACTCAAAATTACCAAGAACCAATTAATATTGATTTTATTCAACTTATCGAGTGTTCTTCGAGGGACCGGAAAAACATTTCAAATTATCGAGAGATTCAAATTAACGAGTTTCAAATTATCGAGATTCGACTGTAATTGTGTTTCAAAATATTTGCGGAAACTGCTTGAACTTAATTGTAACCAGCTAAAATATGTATGCTATTATTTTGTGAGAATAACGTTTAGAGATAAAGTCAGAAAAACATTACCCCGGGGTTCTTGGAGCACAAATCACCAAGTTCGCGGGGCGGCCGTACTGAGGTCTAGAAGATATTTCTAGATATTGATAAATTTATAAAAATAATAGAGGGAATAACCTTTCTCTCTAGTTTTTACATTGTTAAATCAACAGTGAATACGGTAGAATATCCCAAGAGAAATATACCTTGGATATTTATAGTCTATCATTGGAGTAAAATTTCCCCATTTTCTGCGCAAATCTCTTTACCTATTCACATAACTTCTGAGAAATTCAAGAAAATTCTATTGGATTATTGGACCAAAATCCTTCCTTGGCCAATTATTATTCAAGTGGTGTGCCTCTCCAGTATGGTTAATAGACGATATTCCGTTTATAGTCGGAGTAATGTGCTGCAAACTTCCATTTCCCTTTGGAAACTTTATTTCTGATGTTATGATCTTTATCAAATCTTCTCTAAACCTATTTGTACGTCGCCCCTGGCCCTCCAGTATGGTGACTGTCGAAGTATATAATGTCATGAAAGCTTCCTTTTTTTAACATTTCATTTTGAATGTTATAGTCTTTATCGAATCTTCTTTTTTGTTCACCCCTTCATTTGTCTATTTGACCTTCTGTATGGACATACCTCAAAGTTCTAAGAGGAACATATGCACAGCAGCTGTGTTGTACATAAGCTGACGTAAATCTGGGTAATTAGCCAGTTTATCATTATTGGCTAATCTATCGTAATAATTAATTTTGTTTGCTAACTAACAGGGCAAACTTTCTCACGCAAGCTTGACTGATCGATGTTTTGGTGCTGTTACTGGGTCTTTGCTGCATCAGCTTTTCATACAAAATTTGGGGGATGAAACACGTTCGAATATTACAAAAAATCATATAACCCCGCAAATCTTTTTTTTTTAATTCATCTGATCAAAGAAAGCTTTCAGACAAGCACTTCTTCAGCTAAATAAAACGTATAAACAAGGCAAGAGAGATTATATAAGGTTAATAGGAAAGAAAAAAAAAGGTAAAATTAAATATTATTTTCATCAGACGAATCCCACTGATGGTCGTCTGGTATGATGTCACGTCCTGAAGTCGGACAGATCTCCCCGACTATTGCCATGTCGAGGAATTGCTTCAGAGCAGACCTCTGCTCAGGCGACAGGTACTCGATTATATAGAATTTTCAAAGAAGAATATATGTAAATATAGTACATAAATTTTTAGAAGAGTTTACATAATTGAGGATACAATATATTGAGGATTAAAACTGTACAATAATTCTACAGATTCTCTAATTCTAAATACGCACTTTATTAAGAATTTACCGACAAATTCCATCTCAACGATGGAATATTATTATTATTTTCAGCGCTAATTATCTCTCTCTCCTGTTTTATTTTTAAGATCAATAATAACAACAAAAACAAAAGGCTTCATTGAGACCTTTCGGTTTTATACAGATTTTCCGAGAAAAGGGTATATACAGGAATAACCGCAAGAGTAAAAATAATCAACAATGATATACATAATGATTCAAATAAGGGGGTAGAAGAAAGAAAATGAGCAAATATAACACACACACATTTATATATGAAATTTTCTAAGAAGAGTTAGATATTGAAAAAACCAATTAGTAATGGAAAAAGAAAGACATGGAACTGTCTAGGACATGGTATATAAGAAGGAAGTGCTTGCTGCACTATGTTAGAGGATGTGAATATGCTCGATGAAAGATATATCCACCAATGGTAGGCAAATAAACCACAGCCCAGTAGCCGTGATGAGAATGAAGATAATATAACAATGGTCTTCACTGAAGGAGACAGAACTGAGGTCGAAGGTGTGGTTGCTTGCAGGAGAATGCAGGGAAGACAGTCCGTGTCACCAGCTCTGCTTCGACCTCCACGACGGAACTTTCGAGTGTGGCTGCCGGGAGGGCTTCCATCTACTGGAGAACGGCTACTCCTGTGTCGGTGGGTTTTCTTAATTTCTTCACATTCTTTAATCGCACAAATGAGAAGGTCAACCTGGCTTCTTAACATCCTTACAGCGTACAACTCAGCAGGTCTTCCCTGCCTTCTTTACATCCTTACATCGCACAACTCAGCAGGTCTTCCCTGGCTTCTTTACATCCTTACATCACACAACTCAGCAGGTCTTCCCAGGCTTCTTTACATCCTTACATCGTACAACTCATCAGGTCTTCACTTGCTTCTTCACATCCTTACATCGCACAACTCAGCAGGTCTTCCCTGGCTTCTTTACATCCTTTCATCACACAACTCAGCAGGTCTTCCCTGGTTTCTTTACATCCTTACATCACACAACTCAGCAGGTCTTCCCTGGCTTCTTTACATCCTTTCATCACACAACTCAGCAGGTCTTCCCTGGCTTCTTTACATCCTTACATCACACAACTCAGAAGGTCTTCCCTGGCTTCTTTACATCCTTACATCGTACAACTCAGCAGGTCTTCACTTGCTTCTTCACATCCTTACATCGCACAACTCAGCAGGTCTTCACTTGCTTCTTCGCATTCTTACATCACACAACTCAGCAGGTCTTCACTTGCTTCTTTACATCCTTACATCACACAACTCAGCAGGTCTTCCCTGGCTTCTTTACATCCTTTCATCACACAACTCAGCAGGTCTTCCCTGGCTTCTTTACATCCTTACATCACACAACTCAGCAAGTCTTCTCTGGCTTCTTCACATCCCTTTATCACGCAACTCAGCAGGTCTTCCCTGGGTTCTTCACATTCTGTCATCACACAACTCAGTAGGTCTTCCCTGGGTTCTTCACATCCTTTCATCACACAACTCAGCAAGTCTTTTCTGGCTTCTTCACATCCCTTTATCACACAACTCAGCAGGTCTTCCCTGGCTTCTTCACATTCCTTTATCACACAACTCAGCAGGTCTTCCCTGGCTTCTTCACATCCTTTTATCACACAACTCAGCAGGTCTTTCCTGGATTCTTAACATTCTTTTATCTACAACTCAGCAGGTCTTTCCTGGGTTCTTCACACCCTTTCATCTCACAACTCAGCAGGTCTTTCTTGGGTTCTTCACATCCTTTTATTACACAACTCAGTAGGTCTTCACTCTTCTGGCTTTTTCCTTTACCTTAGTCTCCTATCTCAGTAGAACTTAATTAACTTTTTTACATACCTTCTTCAAACAGCTCAGCAGAATTTACTGGATTTTTTACAATATTTTCCCTTCAAATTATAGTACACAAGGGATGGTTGTATACTTTCTCACGATGACAAGCCATTATTTCGATAAATTGATAACGTTACCCTACACCAAACTCTCTCCATATAAAAAACGCGTTCTTTCAATGAGCGTATTTCTGAAATAGTTTCAAATTGCGAGTATATTAGTCAATTGAAGATTCTTGATTTTCTTTTGATATTATTTGATATGGGGACACTTGTATGTCATTTGTAAAATCAAACGATCAAATTATATTAACGATTGTTGTCAGATATTTTATAATGTTGCCAAATACATATATATTACTGTTAAAAAGTCTATCTATGTCTAAAATTTGAAAGGCCTAAATATAAATTAATATGTCTAAATATAAATTTAAAATGCGCCAAATTAAAAATTTTTAAAATCTATACTTACAATATTTCTTATAACAAATGATAAAATATTTTGTATTTATATCATGTTTTATGAAAATAAATTATATATAAATGTATTATATTATATAAATTAAGATATAAAATTCAATTTTACATTTAAAAAAATATATTTAGGTTTTAGAAGTTATAATTTTAAATCAATGTTTTGGTAAAAAAAAATTCACGTATAACCTCTATCTAAAGGATAATATATTGGAGATAGACCCTACTCTATATATATTTTGTAAAAGTTATTTTTAAAATTTAAAAATTGTAAATATTGCAAATACCTATATATAAGGAAGAGAGTATCATGATAAGAAAAAAGGTGCAATTTTTAGTTAGGTTCAGAAAAATAGTTTTGTAAGAAATAATTTTATGAAAGAAAAATATTTCGTAAGAAGATATAAAGCGCAGGGCATATCGCTATCCATAACTTGGGGCAAGTAAAAGGCAATTGAGGGTAAAATTTAAGTTTGAAAAAATGTCAAAATTCTTTAGAATGAAGGGGGTGTTAAGAAGGAGGTAGAAGATTTGAGATTTAGAGATTGTAAATTTGAAAGAAATATTCTTATAGGTCGCCGCCATTTTAAAAAATAAATTAGTAATCATTGATTTGTATTGAAATATTTTTAAAAACTTAATTGACTTTATATATATATATATGTGGCGCTGAGTTTGTTGTTGACATTAATATGTTATAATACCTTGATAAAGGTTAGTTTTCAGCCACATACAGCTGAAATACTGGTAAATAAATTATATTTTGATCCAATATATGTCTTTTTAATTAAATTATTGATTTGTATGTTGAATCAAATTCTCACCTTTTCGTTGTTATTTTAAAAATTGTTTTGTCACGGTGGCCTAAAATAGTTTCAATACATTAAAAAATATTGTTGATATTAAATCGATATGAAATATTTTAAGGCAAAATCCTATTTAAAAGTCTGTGTTAAAATTTAAAATCAAAAGGAGTTTGATCTTCCTCTAAAAGCGTTAAAAGAGGTTTTTAAAATCATAGAAATATATTGCCAATAAATTATACATCTTGACTATTCTTTTATCGTTGGCTTTATTCTCGATATTGTGGTCGTAAAACGAATTTCCTGTTGTTAACATGATTGCCTTGTTATTTCGTTCAAATTAGAGAAGAATAATCGACACACTTTGACTTAACGTATAATATCTGCTGCTACACTAATGCCACTTTATTACTAATTAATAGACTTTTATGCAAATCGCGCATATTTTGAATTTATACATTTCAAAAATTCACAAACCTAACCTCTAAAATAAGCGCAAAAGAAACAACATATTTAACAAATTTGTACAATGCGTTTTCAATAAGTTTATTTTTTAGATTATTTTAATTTAAAAATTTGATTAAAATGGTAAGTAGAAAGAAGTTAATACGCTATAAAAGTCTACTATATCATGTCTTAATAGCGATATATGTAGATATGTATATATGGTGGTTGGTTTATTCAACAGCTGATTGGTTCTCTACTGTCACTTGAACTTAACCAGCCAATCACCGTTGTAGTTATCAATGTGAGAATGTTAAATCTTATCTAGGTACCATTGTGATGTTAACGACCGGGGTTTCAAATCTTGGAAATTATATTGTTGTTGTTACGCTGACACTCTACCCAAATGTGAATAAATAGTACAAATGTGATAGTGTACTGGAGTAAGGTGGATAAATTAAGAAAAAAAGGCATCTCCTTATCGTGATACTGAAAGTTACTGATGGCTTGCGCCATCTATCGGAATAAATATCAACTATTTGTTAATTTATAATACAATATAATATAATGCGACTTGTGATTGTAAAACGACATTTGAAATACTATCCCGCATGTGTTTCTTTTCAACGATAATTCAAAATTTATTTCAAGGAGAAATAACGATTATTTCTAACCTTTTGGATGAGGTATGAAAGGGTGAATTGTGAAGAGTAATGATAAACGGAAAAATAAAAGTGTCCAGGGATTCGTTAATTATCTAATTATTCCAGAATTGGCCAAATACCTATTCTTGATAAATCAATTTAACCAATTGAGAAATAATTAAAAATAAACGAATAGAAGATATTTATTCCGATAGATGGCGCAAACCACCAGCAACTTTCAGTTACATTTTTCTTACTATACTATTTCAGATGCCCTTTTCTTACTGTATGTTTTGAATATTAAGTCACTTTATTTGCACTTTATCATTTATTATCCAACAAGACGTGATATCGAAGTATTTGTGCCTATTACAGAGGAAACAAAAGATAAACAAACAAACTGAAACTTTTGGATTACATATTTACACATTCACATGTATCAATGCGCAGGGGCCATGCTAATCCTCTCTCTATCGTTCCAATTTTACATGCATAAAGCGACAGAGTTAATAAAATTTATATAGACACAAAGTGGTTAATGTAAGAGAGTTAAATCATTTAGATCAGGGAACAATCGATGTCTCACTTCTGTAAAGTTCGGACAGTCGTAGATAAGGTGAAGAGCTGTTTGTTCAGTTTCTCCGCAGGGACAATTTGGTCTTTCTGATAGATCTCTTTAATGTAAGTATTTATTTAATCATATAAACTTTCTCCTTGGAATATTAAAAATATAAAGCCAAGTGCCAGGAGAAAATGTTTTTTATTAATCGAATAAAGGTATTCGATTAATAAAAAACATTTTCTCCTGGCACTTGGCTTTATATTTTTAATGTAAGTATTTCTAGAATTTTCCGTGTGGTGTGACAAATTGAGTGCCGATAAAATTTGGATGGAACTTGAAAATATGTTTAGGGTTCTATTGATGAATTGTATCGATTTTAATAATTTTAATCTTTTGTATTTTGGGAGAGAGGGTTATCATGCTTGATCTTCCTATTCTGTAATTTTAGCAGTGTAAGACTGGTTCGAAGTCTTCATTCTGACATATTTTACATAGCAATAACACGCCATCTCTTTATATAATACAAAAATGAAAACACCAAGACGCGAATGTTTCTTTTCACAAATAAATCAAACTGCTACTGTCCTTACTGCGATGAAAAATTATTGGGAGGGCATGGATCATCAGTGGTGAACCCTCCCAGCGGTTTCACCAATTTAATCTACCAGACCGCTTCTTTAGAGCTCTAATACTGTATTGAATCATTCTGCTTTTATATGCTACACTGAAGGGTGGAATCTTAGAAATGGTTTCAATGGTTTCTAAGATTCCACCCTACAGTGTAGCATATATAAACAAAATGATCCAATACAGTATTAGAGCTCTAAAGAAGCGGTCTGGTAGATTAAATTGGGGAAACCGCTGGGAGGGTTCACTACTGATGAACCATGCCATCCCAACATTTTTTCATCGCAGTAAGGACAGTAGAAGTTTGATTTATTTGTAAAAAGAAACATTCACGTTTTGGTGTTTTCATTTGTAGCATATTATTTTAGTAATTTCATAAAAATCTTAAAATTATAAAATTTCAACACTATATAAAATTCTAAAGAAGCATTATAATACAAATATATAAGATTGCTTATGAAAAATTATCCATATGTTTTATTAGTAAAAGTAGTGAAAATTAAGACCAATATATTGCTTTTCATAAATTCTGGAGAACAGCACAGTCAAAAGACGTAACACAGAGGAGTGACCCAACTTGAGGAAAGATTGATGTTATTCTCTACTTTCTATAGATATATATTATGCAAATATATTTTGAATTAAAAGTATGTTGTTCCCATCCCTGGATACTTTTATTTTTCCGTTTATCATTACTCTTCACAATTCATCCTTTCATATCTCACCCCTAAGGTTAGAAATAATCGTTATTTCTCTTTAAAATAAATTTTGATTTTTCGTTGAAAAGAAACTCATGCGGGATAGTTTTCAAATGTCGTTTTACAATCACAAGCCGCATTATATTGTATTGTATATTTTGAATTATATAGCGCAACAAATATCTTTTAGGAAACTGATAATTTATATTACGTTGATTGTAGATATTGCCAGACATTTCTTTCTTCTGCACACAGTTCTCTGTTCTTGTTAAGATTTAATTTGTCATTAGAATGTTTAAACCCTTAAAAATTCTCTTCTCTTGTCTTCTTCTTTCTTATCTCCACACTGGGTGAAGTAGAATGCGTCTGCCTTTGTCATTAAGACTGGGAGCACTACTCAGTGGCAGGCCGACTTAGCTCCAAAAGAAATGGCTGACATGAGGAACCGACGGCATGTGCAGCCGCTCCTAACATGGAGTACAAACGCTGCTCATCCTGTATCCCTGGATTGGAGCCCTTACAGGGTACTATCAGCCGGGCCAGCAGAGCCCAGGTATTTTAGTGAGCTTGTTACTGCTCCCCCTCCTCCTTTTTCATCCGGGCTTGGGACCGGCAAAGGCGGAGTTTCTTCTCTGGTAATGTTAAATGAACAATTTTGGATCACTCTGTATATAATTGAATAAAAAGGAAGAGAGTACCATGATAAGAAAAGAAAAAAAGGTGAAAGTTTTAGTTAGGTTCAGAAAAATAGTTTTGGAAGAAAAAAATTTTATGAAAGAAAAATATTTCGTTAGAAGAGAGATATAAAGCATATCGCTGTCCATTGTGTCTATCACAGAGTAAACAGATAAACAAACCGAAACTTAGAATTAAATATTTGCATATTTACATGTATCAAGCGACAGAGTTCATAAAAATTGTATAAACAAAGTGGTTGGTATAAGAGAGTTAAATCATTTAGATCTGGGAACAATATTTGATGGCAATGTTTTTTTTTTAATCTCTCTTTCTTCTTTTTAATATCATATGACTATTCTTTACGGCCTAAAATTATTGTATATATACATATGTATAGACAAATGTAGAGACCTACATGTATGACAGCGCAAGTGTTCCAATAGGGACATTGCGCTTTAAATTGAAATAAATGTTATTTCTGTTTACCCAACTAGGAGAATCCTGTATGGGACGAGTATCCCTAATAAAGGCTGTTGTTGTTGTAATACAAATATACAACAAGAATTCAATTGATAACATACAGTTAAGCCTGTCTATAGCGCCCCCTCTTGGGACTCACTAAAATAGGGTGCTATAGAGAGGGGGTGCCATAGACAGGTCACTTTTATTGTAAATCGCATCGTACTACAGTTAAACCTGTCTATAGCGCCCCCCCCCCCCCCCCCCCCCCCTCTTGGGACTCACTAAAATAGGGTGCTATAGAGAGGGGGTTCTATAGACAGGTCACTTTTATTGTAAATCGCATCGTACTACGTATTTAAAATAGGGTGCTATAGAGAGGGAGGTTTTATTTAGAGGGTGCGCTATAGACAGGTTTAACTTTATTTAATGCATAACATTTTAAATATTTTATTCAATTCCCCATATTTACATATCAATATTTAAAATATTATTCTATTTTACACATGTACATTAGAATCGTGAAAAATACAGTGGTCAGATATATAGAAATAAAAAAAAAAAAACATTTTAAACCCGCTATGGAAGATATAAAAGATAAACAAAAGATATGAATAAACATAGGATGTGAACACTAAAAAAACAATTGAATATATATATAATAGCAGAAGATAAATGGAGCTGTGGCACACACACACACATATAAAAAAACAAATTTATTTCGCGAGTGTCTCATTTTATCAGATGGTTTTCAAATTTAAACCTTCTTTTGGATATATTTTTTATGTGATTTTTCAGTGATTTATGAATGCCGTTGAAACAAATGGATTTTTGAGATTTAATTTTTAAGTATATTTTAAAACTTAAAAGATTTTTCTAATCTTTAAATAGGTTTCCTAAACGAGAAATATTTATTTTACTTAACCACTGAATATTTTCATGTCGGTGATTTAAAACTTTGTTTGTTTTTATAATCGTCATTAAATATATAATATTTTGAAAATAGAGCAATCCATATTTAATTCATTAGATAATAAAGGGCATATATTGGATTTAATAAAATATTTATTTTGCCAATATTTCGGCTGGCTGAACATCAACCTTTATCGAGGCATTACATTTTTGTATTTGTATTTTGTATTAAAAATGTAATGCCTCGATAAAGGTTGACGTTCAGCCAGCCGTAATATTGGCAAAATAAATATTTTATTAAATCCAATACATGCCTTTTATTTTCTAATATATAATACTAGCGGATGTATACCCGGCTTCGCCCGGGTTTTACCCGAGTAAAGGTTTGTATAACGAACATTTGTTAAAACAATTCTCTATAAACATATAAAAAAAATAATAGATATATTATGATAATTTGAAACTCGTAAATTTGAATCTCTCGATAAAGTGATCATTTTTTCCCGGTCCCTGTGTGCCGTGTCATCCTGAATTTTGTATTTCCTAATTTTCTACATTACAAAATAATCGTTTTATCTAGTGAACATTTTTCCCGTTCCCTTAAAAAATACTCGATAAGTTGATTTCGATATTTTGAAACTCTAAAATTTGAATCTCTCGATAAAGTGATCATTTTTTTCCGGTTTTACCCGAGTAAAGGTTTGTCTAACGAACATTTGTTAAAACAATTCTCTATAAACATATAAAAAAATAATAGATATATTTTGATAATTTGAAACTCGTAAATTTGAATCTCTCGATAAAGTGATCATTTTTTCCCGGTCCCTGTGTGCCGTGGCATCCTGAATTTTGTATTTCCTACATTACAAAATAATCGTTTTATCCAGTGAAAATTTTTTCCCGGTCCCTTTAAAAATACTCGATAAGTTGATTTCGATAATTTGAAACTCGTAAATTTGAATCTCTCGATAAAGTGATAATTTTTTCCCGGTCCCTGTGTGCCGTGTCATCCTGAATTTTGTCTTTCCTAATTTTCTACATTACAAAATCATCGTTTTATCTAGTGAACATTTTTCCCGGTCCCTTGAAAAATACTCGATAAGTTGAATAAAATCATGGTCGTTTATGGAAGATGGACGTAGTTCCCGGAGGTCACCCGCGAGGCTTTTTTCTTGTCTACTTGGCATAGCTGTGTCACCAACTCTGCCCCCGCGCGCCAGGACATCTTGATCCCTCTGATTGGTCGGTGGGAACTTGGACTGTCCAACCGGTCGGCGGCCGGACGATTACATTTTCTCGAAGGGAAGGGGGGGGGGGGCAGACCTAAGCCTATCTCCGTCGCAAGGTGGCGCTGCTTGCGAGTTAAAGCTACAAATCTGCAAATAACTCTAAGGATATTAAAGATATTCAAGAAATTATTTTTCGAAAACCTTTCCGGGGATATGCCTAATAATATCCCAAAATTTCACGGCGGTTGGATGTACGGTTTTTGAATCTATAGAGTACACACACACACACACAGACAGACATTCATTTTTGTATATATATAGATTATGATGCATTAGCGCGCCATCTGTTATCAAAATTCTAAACTATTATAGACGCGTATGGTTCTTTTTAAAAATAAACAATTTCTACTGTCCTTACTATATAATAAATACAAATATCTTTTATATAAGTACGGTATCTGTCTGTCGGTGATGCACGATTTCAAATCAGAAACTACTGAGAGTTGAAATTTAATTTTTCAGCGATTTTTTTCATGACCTAAAAAGAATAAGAAATTTAAAAAATGCTATCTTAGGTTTCAATCGACTAAATTAAACTCTTGAATAAAAATAGAAAAATATAACGATGATTTTTTTTAATTAAAAAGGCATATATTGGATCAAAATATAATTTATTTTACCAATATTTCAGTTGGCTGAACGCCAACCTTTATCAAGGTATTATAACATTTTAATGTGTGTCAACAACAAACTCAACGCCACATAATAACGTTGATTGAAAAGGAGTGTCTTATAATCCTCTTCAATTATCGTTTAATTTTGCTTAGGTTTCTATCTTAAACCTTTTTGGAATTGCAACCAAAAAACCATATAAAAAAAGATAAATATTAATTCAATAAATAATACTTTGTATCAAAATTAAGAGGAAATTATCAGGTTTCCAGGGATGAGTTTCTTTTGAATCTCTAGAAGCTTAATGATTTCACCTTAAATCAAGAATCTACTCAAGAATTCATCTCATGTAAACGACAACAGAACACAATGACAACAAAACTATCATAATCTCGGCAAAATCTGATTATCAAGTCAACGATGTTCACCTTCAGGTGACAAACACTCAATAAAATATATAAGTGAATTCAATATGAAAAAATAAAAAATAGATAAAGTAATCAAAAGGAAAAAAGGGAGCATCATTCAAATTCCATTCAATGAAGACATCGACAACTTAATCAAGGAATTCCGGGCCAACGACCAGCTATCTTCAATCAGTAAAATATACGAAGTTAAAAAAACTGGATCCGACTATAATGTCGCGCGTGTTCCCTTTTGTTCTTCGCGACGACGCCGCTTCCTCCACCGTGGATCACCTACCCTGGCTCTGTTGCTTCACCTCTGCAGCTCTACCCTGCAGACAGCCCAAAGATTCTCTGAGATCCACTACTCCCGTGGAAGTACTTTCCCTCTGGCAGTATCTCTCAGCCTTACCACTGGTGGGGGGATACCAGAGATTTGCCACAAGAGTAGCTACTTTGATGTTGGAGAGAAAGTCACAACAGCAACCGGCAACAAGTCTGCTAACACTCCTCTTTTTTATTGTAATCTTTAATCCACATTATATAAGAACTCGAATATCAATCGACAGGTATTTACAATAATTTACATCCCAGAGCAAATATAAACAGATATTTACAATCAGTAGCCCCAGGAAACAGGACCACAGCAGACTCCCACACCAGTCCCAGACGAGAAATAGGCCAAAGCGTCATCTATTGGCGGATGTTGTAGCTGCTTTCAGGCTGATATACGTGAAAATAGCTATAAAATCAGTTGACAAAATGACTCCAACAACTTCAGAATTTGTGGGAACCATATGTTCAATGAACCAATTACTAAAGGGCTAACAGAAAAGAATCAAGGTATTATTTGAAGCCAAAACTATCCAGATCGCAACATAGTTCTCCGAGTTGCTCCAGGGATATACAAAAAATTTAAAGCTTACCAAATGGTCATATACATACGGATTTTGAATCCTGCGATATCCGGGATCGAGTCCAGGTAAGACAATGTCAAAAATGCTACCGTTTAATTCTGGTCATAAAACAAACAACTGTCAACAACCTCCGACATGTCAAATATCCAATATAACAGGTGATTATTCTTGCTCAAAAGTTTTGAAATGCCAAAACTAGGGTTCACATTCAAAATATAAAAACAATGACGCAAAGCATAAGCCTAACAATCCAAGTTTCTCACTTTATAAAGCCCAAATGGGCAGAACCATACATAAAATTGATTCAGAAAACCTTCAACAACCTTTCAAAATAATTAATTTTAAATGATTCGAGTAATTAGCACCCTTAAATCTAACTCTAAGCAATTAGTTATTCATAATAAGAACAAAATCATCGCAGCTACAAATGAACTAATGAACAAATGGAGTTGGTAATGAAATGGCAGATGAATTGGCAAAGGAAGCCAGAAAGCTTAGCCAAAGGAAAGAACAAATGTCAGTATTTGACGCTGATGCTTTGGCAAAATACAAGATAATTAAACAAAAAATAAGAAAAGATCAAATTTGTGAAATAAACTCTGAGAGAAAACTGACAAAAACTATAACAAGACTTAGAACAAACAATATAAAGGAATGACAATACATCCAGATGGCACAAGAACCTATAGGGCATGCAACAACTGTCCTGGTGTGGAACTAACACCTACTCACATATTCTCATGCCCAGCAATGGCCGCAGCCTTGCAGAAAATTGACATAGATCCAGAGCAGCAGCTTTAGACACCCAAGATAGTGGACATTGCGACTGCTGTGATAGAGATGCATGGAGGCATCTGAGGCTCTTCATTAGACACGACCACAACAACAACAACAACAACAACAAATGGACATTCTTTTCTTCACCGAACCTTACACCATTAAAGATGGCGTTCGAAACATTTCCCCCCGAAATTCAACTATGAGCTTTGAGAAGAAAATGCTACTACACTAAACTCTATGAATAAATAAATAATTGTTTAAAAATCACATTTAATATAAAATAATCATTTTTTATTTTAAAAATAGACACTTCGGCCAGTTAAAGTTTTATTTTCTAAACGTTTCAACAAAAATACTTTGTCTTCGTCAGGAATTTATTTCTCCTGACGAAGACAAAGTATTTTTGTTGAAACGTTTAGAAAATAAAACTCCAACTGGCCGAAGTGTCTATTTTAAAAATAAATATGAATGCCGGCCAGGCAACCTTTATCTTTATGATAAAATAATTAAATAATATAATAAATAAAATATTTATATATTTTAATTAATAAACTCGAAGATATAATTGTATCGTAAATTTTCAGCAAAATTAAATTCATTAAAATACTTTACTAAAATATATTTCAATGGCAAAGAATGAAAGAAATTTTAAAAATTAATAATGCCAACTACCCCTGAATGTATATCGATGAAATTTATTGAAGAAAAAATAATTTCTCTTATATTTGAATGAACTAAGTAAAAAATAGTTGAATTTTTCAATTTACAAAGGAGTTTAAAAAATGTTAGTATATTATTCTTCAATCAACGAATAAAAAAAATCAAAGCAAAGACAAAATTTTCCAACATTTCTGTCTATTAATTATTCCCCTTGTGAAAAGAAAATTAGATTTTTTTTTCATAGAATGGAGGTTAAATTGAGTTTTAAAGATTAAAACAGCAGATTAAATTTGTGGAACTTTGGATAGAAAAATAATACAGAATTGTCGTTTTTTTTAGAACCATAGAATTATTATGTACGATAATAATATATTTAATATTTAATTTTTTCAAACATTATATATATTAATTATGGTTTATTTTAAATAAAATATAATTAAAAGAAGAAATTATATTATGATGCATTAGCGCGCCATCTGTTATCAAAATTCGAAACTATTATAGACGTGTATGATTCTTTTTAAAAATAAACAATTTATACTGTCCTTACTGCAATGGAAAAATTAATGGGAGGGCCTGCTCATCAGTGGTGAACCCTCTAAAAAAAGGAAGATCGAAAAATGCAATATAACAGCGGTATGGTAGATTAAACTGGCGAAACGGCTGGGAGGGTTCACCACTGATGAGCAGGCCCTCCCATTGATTTTTAAATTGCAGTAAGGATAGTAGAAATTTTTTATTTTAAAAAATAATCATACGCGTCTAGATAAGTTTCGAATTTTGATAAAAGAAGAAATATTAATTATTTTTATTTTTCATGTGAAAAGTGGGGTATTTCTCTTTATTGACCGTCTTCTCTTCAGCTGTCCAGCATTCCTGAGACACAGGATACAAACAGCTATCCTGTTTTGACTGACCACCTCAATCCTACATCTATGGCCAGACTCAACCTCAGAATTGAACTTCCTGGTCAACTGGTTCAACTCAGCAATCAAAACAGGACGCGAGTAAAAGCGCTCAACACTAGTCCATACTAGTGAGCTGGACTCCCCGGGTAGTTGGCGCTCTGCGCTCCCTGGGTTATAGAATATTTTAACGGAAAAGTACTAAATCTCAAACGAAATATATTTTACTAATTCTTTTCTTTAAATACAGTCTATAATTACGATTTAATAATTATAACCAAGAACAAACAATCGCTAAATCAATAAAATATCTTTATCGTAAAAAATAGCGTTTATCTTTCATTCGTCATTATTTTAAGTATTGAATACGCTAATATATATATAAAACAAATAAAATAGCAATAAGAAAAATCGTTTTAAATTCTTTAATATTATAAGCATTATTAACTTTGGGCAGAGACTATTTATTTTAAAATATCAAAATATGATAATAATTTAGAATCATTCAATAAATCAAAAGACTTAATCGCTAAATAAGGGTTATTTTAACGTATTTCAGACAGAACAAATACAATTATCGTTAAATGGATATTGTACTGTACTTAGTATTCTCCTTTTAATGATAAAACAAGGGAGAAATATTCAAACACAACCTCCATAATTGTTACAACAACAAAATCTTTATCCAATAGAACAATGAAGAAATCAACACATTTCAATAAATGAATACAAAGGTGTTACTACTGACAGTCTTTGTACACTGGTAGATACAATTCAATATTGCCATCCTTTGTCCAATTTGATACATAACTTCATAGTACAGCCTGCTCCACGCTGACAAGGGCCAACAGCCCGAAACGCGCTCGTGGAAGGTTTTTCTTTGATTAATCAAGAAAAAATGGTTTGGCCAAGTATCAGGGAACAGGCTATATCAACGTTTAGTTGATTTCTGTCCCACTAGATGGCGCTTTGCCATATAAAAAGCACATGTGCTCCTGGTCAGGATATGGCTTCTTTGTTTTCAATATCAACACCTGACCTTTTTATTTATTTTTTATTTATTTTATATTATTTTTTTTTTCACATATTCATGTATATTAAAAATGGCATTTCCTGACCAGGAGCACATGTGCTTTACAGAAGGCAGAGCGTCATCTGGTGAAACAGAAATTAACTAAACATTGATTAAGCCTGTCCCTGATATTTGGCCAACCCAATTTCTTGATAAATCAAGAAAAGCCATCCACGAACGCGTTTCGCGCTTTTGGCGCTCGTCAGCGTGGAGTAGGCTGAACCACTGCGACCAAAAAATATTTTTTGGTCCCAGTGGCTTCCTGAAAAACCAAGAAATGGGTATTTAAGGCCAAACCTGCGTAAATACGCTTAGCACATTAAAAAACGAAAGAAAAAATTAAAGATCTTTTTATCTTTTATTTTTTCTATCTTTTTTTTTATGTGCTAAGCGTATTTACGCAGGTTTGGCCTTAAATACCCATTTCTTGGTTTTTCAGGAAGCCACTGGGACCAAAAAATATTTTTTGGTCGCAGTGGTTCAGCCTACTCCACGCTGACGAGCGCCAAAAGCGCGAAACGCGTTCGTGGATGGCTTTTCTTGATTTATCAAGAAATTGGGTTGGCCAAATATCAGGGAACAGGCTAAATCAATGTTTAGTTAATTTCTGTTTCACCAGATGACGCTCTGCCTTCTGTAAAGCACATGTGCTCCTGGTCAGGATATGCCATTTTTAATATTGATTTCAACACCTGATCTTTTTATCTTTTATTTTTTTATTTCGTTTTTTAATATTCATGTTTATAAAAATATATTTTTAAATATCTGTTGCTTGAGAGTCTATCAGGAGAACAGAGTTCTCTTATCTTGACTGATCGGACTTGTCGGAAAAACAGTGGCGTCACGTGGAAGAGAGAAAAAATTGGTTCTCCCCTCTTTCTCTAATTGCTGGGTCGATTCGACTCATGTATAGTAACCTCTTTATTTTATATTTAAAATCTTTCATATAGAGAAAATATCTTTTTACGGGCTACTAACCAAAGTATATGATTTCCGAGCCCAAAAATGGATGTAGCAAGCAGACAATGCACTACATCAAAGTATCAAGGTGCTGCGCATCACCAAGGTTGTTCAAAAAAAAAAAAAAAAGGTTAGATTCCCCAGGCAAGGGAAGATAAAAGAGAGACAGGTGTTAATTAGATAATAAAAATCTTTCATATAACTAATTAAATATATATATTTACAGTGATTCGAGAGCCTCTATTTAATTATTTTTCATTGCGACAATATGTTTTACCCATGTCAATATATTCGAGCATTCTTACTAATAAAAAAGGCATATCCTGACCAGGAGCACATGTGCTTTTCAGAAGGCAAAGCGCCATCTGGTGAAACAGAAATCAACTATTCATTGATTTAACCTGTTCCCTGATATTTGGCCAACCCAATTTCTTGATAAATCAACTAATGTTGTAAGATTTTGGATTGAAACATCTTATCTCTAAATCTACAATCTTCCAAGATAAACTGGATAAAAGACTTGCTACATTTGGATCTATTAATTATTCACACGTGATTATATATTAATTAATTAGAAGTTTGAGAAGGTTATTTCCTGTCATTCACACAGTGAAATCCTTAATTAACTCTTAATTAATGGATTTTGATGATAGACTACTGTAGGTGTGTTATCAGCGCCGATGTCTGCACCTAGCCATTAGCATACATGGATTTCTGGGACCCATCGCTTTACTCTACCAAAGAAAACCATTTCCCATTTCTAACCGTGTGATTTTTAGGAAAGCGAAGCTACCAAAAGGACAAAATGTAGATTCGACATGAAGATGTATTGCCAGAAAGGGTCCATTGAAGAGGCAATCTTGTTGAGAAGAGAATGGAAGCCACTTGATGGAAACCTTGGAATAAAGCTATCAGAGAAACATCTTAAAGAATCTTAACGCAACAACATTTGTGTAAACAACATTTTTGCCTGAAACAATAACACAGTAGAACTAACCTCCCTTGAGAAACCGGCTATAAAATATTACATTTATGGTAAAGGATAAAGGATCCCTGTACAGAGAACCAAGAAGAGTTCTTGAACATCTTTATGAGCACGACCTCCAAGATCTTGTCTAATTTAGACTAATAAAAGGATAAGTAAAAAAAACATTTATGGTCTCTTCCAGAGGTTGTATCTTGTTAGAGGTGGCGGATAATCAAGAGAGAGTTGTATATGAAATGTTTTATTATATATATATATAGGTAGAAGGATGTTTTTCTTTAAAATTCACCCCAGCGAGCTATGTGTGGAGAATTTAAAATCTGCTTCCTTCCAACTTCATAGAAGATATATACATTGCTTATCCCTAGTACACGTGGTACAAACCATGATAATCATGGTGGGAAGAAATAGGCAACTACTTTTTGCTGTAACTGCACTTTTAAATATTGAAAATAAGATATTTGGGGGCAGTTTACGTGTTGAAATAAGTCCATCTTTTTCCTTTTGTTATTATCCCTAGTACACGTGGTACAGGACATGGTGGGTAGAAGTTGACCACTGCTTTTACTGTAAGTGCACCACATGTCTACACATGTGAAAAGCAGTTTGACTTTGCACTTACAAATGTGCCAGAGCCCCGTTTGGTTAATTGCACTCCCTGGTGGGGTTGGACTTTTGCAAGAATCGGGGGCCATGGAGCATTTTTTTTTTAATCAGAAAAAAGTGTCCAATGCGGGAATTGAACCCGGGTCGTAGCGGTCGAAAACCAACGGTTTAGACCATCCTTCCACTGACCCCTTCTCATAGAAGACATAGAAGTCGCAAATGTTTGCTTTCTTTTCAAGGATAGATCCAGTCCAACAACAGGTTCTATGAGATGCCAGGGTAGGTAGGACCACAACAGAAGTAAGACACCAAACATGTGAGTAACAATTATCAACGGAGAGGTCTAAGAGGAAAAGAGCGCTAGCTCAGAGAAATCTGGGCCGAGTTCCAGACTAACTGATCAACCTACTGATTGTGTCAAAACCATTCTTCTCTACGGAGCCTGAGTAACATAGGATAAATTATATACAAAGAATATAGATTGTAAAAGCCAATGTCTAGAACATTGAGACGAACCTTCCTAAAGCAGCTTAATGGCTCGTGTTACATAAGCTGTTTTAGTCTCTTGTACTAGAGATGGTTCGTCTCAATGTTCCTTTGTATTCAATATTAACCAACAACAACAAAAAGCTTTATTAAGACATTTTAGTCTTATACAGATTCTCCAAGCAGAAATGTAGGATGCATGCAGGAAAAAAGTAATAGTACCTTAATGGTAATATGATATTTATATACAGGAAAAATTATATAAACACAATAAAGCTAATAGATTAATCTGGGTAAATTGGAGGAAAAGAAATTTATTATATACATAATTAACCCCAAACAGGCAATCGCTTATTTACTTTAGCCGTACAGTTCAATGAACAATATGGTATATTATGTGCTTGTCTCATATGTGCACTTCCCTTGGTGGCGTGCAGCAAATTGGTACTTTGATATAGCGGTTTGTCTGCTTGTTACATCCATCAAAAATTATACACTTTGGTGCCCGTAAAACCATATTTGCATATCGACAACAACCTATATTGATATTAACAAGCCAATGTTGCCTGGTGTTGCGGCGGCAGCTCTGAGCGAGGATCGAGAGACCAACGCCACCGTCCACGAGCCGCCGATGGAGAGCTCCTCGGTACGACCTATCGTACCCCCTGGCGGGGAACCACGGCGGGAACACCGACGGCGATCCGAGGACAGGGAGGATACTGACCCTCCCGGGGCTCTGTGCCGCCCAGACCGCTGCCTCTGTCCATACGGCCGCTCCGGCCCACGCTGCCAATACGGTACATAACATAAAGTTGTGGGAAGATGATATTCATGCAACAAAGAGGCATATTTCCCTTTAATTGTCCATCAGAACAATACAATTGTTCATCACCCCAGTAAAACCCATTACTAGTAATGATGAAGCCACACCATCAGTTTTGACTATTTCAGACAAAATTGCAACTTGTATACCATGGCTTTAACACCCGTTCGGTAAATACGTCGATTTCATAATCCCTTTCGTAGCTTGTTATGTAATCCCTGCTGTACTGATGAGTGCCAAAGACCGAAACCATTTTTATATGAAAAATAGACATTTCGGCCAGTTAGAGTTTTTTATTTTTCTCAACGTTTCGACAAAAATCTTTTGTCTTCGTTAGAAGAAGTAAATAAAATAAAGCATTTGGCAAGGCGTTAAAAATTGTTCTGAGGTTTGCAAGGGCGTTCTCACATGATTTTTCGAATGAAGTACAACATCTAAAGCGCGAGTCAAAAACAAATATTGAACTCGTCAAAGACTATGATCTTGGAGAGATAATCTTGGCCGAAGTGTATATTTTTCATATAAATATGAATGGCGGCCAGGGAACCTCTATCTTTACATGGTATAAAGGTTGGCGGTTGTCTGAATTTTCCTAAATTTGTGTTGTGAATCATTCTTTATAATCACTAGTAAGGTTTTTTTACTAGGGTGATGCAGTGTTCCATCGTTCGGATGCACATTTAAATAGAGAGATGCCTCTTTTTGTACATATGTCATATGCGCAGTACAAAACTTTATAGTGAAATCTTAACAGTTTTTAACTCTATTTAGAAACTATTTCTACATACCTTTTATCCTGTACAATATTTTAAAATTGAAAAAGTAAGGGCATCGCTCATCAGTGACAAACCTTCTCAGAGATTTCGCTAGTTTAATCAGCTAAAAAGTTAATACAAAATAATTCTCTCTCTCAACCAAAAAAACAATATTAACATATTTAAAATTCGAAACTATTTTAAAGGCGTAAGATTCTTTTTGAAATTTAACAATTTCTACTGCCCCCTTACTGCAATGGAAAAATTAAAGGGAGGGCCTGGCTCATCAGTGGTGAACCCTCTCGAAGCATATTATATATTTATAAATGTATGTAATTCTACTGTCCTCAAAGCTTATGTCCATAGTTCTTCTAAAATACCCATTCCAAGAGTCTTACAACAGTCAACTATAAAAGGAAGTTCCAAAAATGCAATATAACAGCGGTTTGGTAGATTAAACTGGCGAAACCGCTGGGAGGGTTCACCACTGATGAGCCAGGCCCTCCCTTTAATTTTTCCATTGCAGTAAGGGCAGTAGAAATTGTTTAATTTCAAAAAGAATCTTACGCCTTTAAAATAGTTTCGAATTTTGATAACAGATGGCGCGCTAGTGCATCATATTAACATATTTCAAAACTTTTCTAAATGGATAATAAAATTAGTAATATGTAGATTTGTAGTTAACTTTAAGATAACCTTTTTCATATCAAATTGTATAAATTAATATTTAAAGTAATAACTAAATAGTCCAAACCAAAATATATGAATATAGTAATCCATAGAAGCAATGGGCGCTTCTCCCGTCAAAATAAACGTCAGAATCTGACGCCCTCTATTGACCGTCGCCGCAACTAGCGGCCTCGGGTCGGTGACAAAGCCACAACACGAACTTTGGCAAACTGATAAGCGTCCACCTATGGCTTTGTCGCCGACCCGAGGCCGCTAGTTGCGGCGACGGTCAATAGATGGCGTCAGATTCTGACGTTTATTTTGACGGGAGAAGCGCCCATTGCTTCTATGGATTAATTTCCTCCCGGCAAATTTCCCATCTATAGTAATGTACAACTACAATACAGAATAGTTTCCTTTTCTAAAAATGTTTACCAGTAGAAGGGTCGTTTAAAACCTAAAAACTTGTAAACTTGTTAATAGTGTAATAACGAAACCTCGGAGATTTATATTTGATTGATATAATCATTAGGTCATTCTTCTATTGAACTAGGATTATTTCTTATAAATTTATATTTATAAAAGTATTGCGGCATTTACTTTTATATATGATCTGAAGCTCTCCTCTATTTCAAGAAGTTAAGAAAACACAGCATTAAAAGGGTAGAAGAGCTTGTGACTCGTGGCTCGTGGAGACCGCGCCACGGGCAGAGAGAGAGAGAATAAACATATCTTCCTTGGAAGTTATTTAAAACTCAACGTCTAAGTTTATTTTTGGAAAGTTCAGTTTCTTGAAACTTTACAAGGCGAGTTTCTTAGTGTTGTTTTCTAGGCGACAGTATATACAGTATTTAAGAGAACTATGGACATAAGATTCTAGCACTATAGAAATGCATTACCAACGATTCACATAATATTGAGAAAGAGACAATAAATATCGAAATACAAATACAATATATTTAACCTATTCCACGTACATGTGGTTTATGATATTTTGTGAGTACAAAGTGTTCGTTTCTATGATGTTTTTCTCTGAGGTTCTAGGGATTCTCCAACTTCAAATATAATGGAAGAAACCTATCTCTATCCCCCGATTTACACGGTACTTGTTTTACACGGTACTTGTTTTACACGGTTTTCCAAATAAGTTTTTTTTATCGCACTATATTAAATGCTACTGTGATTGAACACATGCGCTGTGTACACATCTCACGAGGAATCCCGAGCTTATGTGCTGACTACATATTTTAACCTGTCAATGCATTTTATTTTTATTTCTGTGTACACCTATCCCCCGATTTACACGTTTTTCTCAGGAACGTATCTACCGTGTAAATCGGGAGATAGGTGTATATTGCAACAACGTATTTATTATTTTATTAACAGAATATCATTTTTATTTGCTTATAGCAAAATAGGAGATTGAAGAGGAGTATCTTGTACCAATTTTATTAGCAAGCTTTCGGACGTCCTTCTACAGGCTTTTTTACGATAACTAAACAAAAAAACGAGATGAGTTTTAATAAGATAAGAGAAAAGTGAAAACGTAAATTTTCGTATGTACAGATATACAATTTTTTGTGCTAAGGACGTTAAATTTGTGGAATTAAAATTTTTTATTTACTATTATGATTTCAATATGTCTATTTTTCGGTTTATACTGTTATATTTTATGGATATGAATGATTCTAGAAATAGTCTCTGCTGTTTATTATTTTTCATGTTTATATTTTACTCCTCTATAAACTTCCCTGATTGCTTATCTTGTGTTTATCATTCATAGTTTGTTCTTGTCTTAAATAAATTGCTGTGTCATTCTGATGTCTAATTTTCCACGTGGTAATATAGACCAGTAAAATGACCATCCACGATGGTAAGTTCGACCATCTCACAGAAACTAAGGAGGCTCAATCTAGAGAGACAAGGGTCGCCTCTCCCGTCAAAATAGACGTCAAAATCTGACGCCATCTATTTGACCGTCGCCGCAAACTAGCGGCCTATGATCGGTGACAAAGCCACAACACCAGCTTTGGCAAACTTAAAAGCGTCCACCTAGAGACCATGGTTTCGGGCTAATGGCCCATGGTCTCTAGGTGGACGCTTTTCAATTTGCCAAAGCTGGTGTTGTGGCTTTGTCGCCGAATCGAGGCCGCTAGTTTGCGGCGACGGTCAATAGATGGCGTCAGATTTTGACGTCTATTTTGACGGGAGAGGCGACTTTTGTCTCTTTAGATCAATATCCTCCCGGAAAAAAATCCATCTAAGGAGACTCAGCCGTGTTAGAAGGGTGGTCGGGAAGTATTTCAGGATCAAGGGCAAGGAGGGAGAGATCAATGGAGGGGGGTCACCGCCCATCTGATAAATTGATACAGATGAGATCGATCGACTGCTATTTCTGGAGATTGCTTGGGCGGTCCTTCATGGGCCTTTACTCAGTACGGATTTATTCTTATATGTATATTTGAGGACCGCAGATATATATACTATGTGGTTATTGCCGTGTCAATCAATGAGCTGTATGTTGAAGATAGCATCGTCTTCCAACAATTTATATAGAACGGAATATATTATATATATATTAAATAAAAAGGCATATATTGGATCAAAATATCATTTATTTTACCAATATTTCAGTTGGCTAAACGCACCCCCCCCCCCCTCCTCCTGAAGGTGACAGAGGCAATTTTTTTCATACTTGCTTATTTCGTGTATCTTCAATAAAGGTCACTGTGTATCAAATATCTTTCAAAATTATTATCTGAATTCCGTGTACATGCCAAAAAGTACAATTTTCTTAAGTTTTGTCAATTAGTGTAAATGAATTTTAAGACCAGAAAGAGGAATTTTAAATTTCGTATCTCTATGCAATTTTATAAAATTTAACTTGAAAATGCGCGTTTTATAATTCAATATATGATACATATGTACGAGGTGTGTTCAAAAAGTATCGCGAATTTTGAATTTTCGCGGGTTACGTATATTCGAATTTCGATCTTTTTGTGGCTTTATGTTGGTACTCATGTCTCTCACTTATGCCAACAAGCTCAGCCATTTTGAATGCTCACTTAATTGTTGACAGCTGCTTTGCTTGCAGGTGTTTTGGATCGTCTTCGATTTTTACCTATTAAAAAAATGGATCAAAGAACCTGTATCAAATTTTGTGTGAAAAAACGAAATTAAGTGCGCGGATGCATTCCGAATGTTGACTGTGGCATACAGAGAAGCTACCTTGAACCGAAGCAACGTTTATCGGTGGTACAAAATGTTCTCAGAAGGCCGAGAAGATGTGAACGACGAAGAGCGTGCCGGACGCCCGAGCATTTCAACAACAGACGAAAAAATTAATGAAGTGGAGAAAATGATATTGGCCAATCGTCGAATCACCGTTAGAGAAGTTGCTGAGGACCTAAACATATCGATTGGCTCGTGCCATTCGATTTTTATCAATGATTTGGGCATGAGACGGGTCGCCGCGAAATTCGTACCAAAATTGCTCAATTGCGACCAAAAACAGCATCGCATGAACATTGCTAATGAGATGTTGGACTCTGTCCGCGACGACCCAAATTTGCTCCAGAGGGTCATAACTGGTGACGAAGCGTGGGTTTATGGTTATGACGTGGAAACCAAAGCTCAATCATCTCAATGGAAGCTGCCGCACGAACCAAGACCGAAAAAAGCGCGCCAAGTTCGGTCGAATGTGAAAGTTTTGCTGACAAATTTCTTCGATTGAAGGGGCGTGGTGCATCATGAGTTCTTGCCACAGGGTAGAACGGTCAATAAGGAATATTACCTGCAAGTTATGCGCAATTTGCGCTAAGCAATCCGCCAGAAACGCCCGAATTTGTGGAAGAACAAAAATTGGCTTTTGCACCACTATAACGCCCCTGCTCACACATCGTTGCTTGTGCGCGACTTTTTGGCCAAAAACAACACACTAATGATGCCGCAGCCACCGTATTCCCCAGATCTGGCCCCCTGTGACTTTTTCTTGTTCCCTAAACTGAAGAGGCCCATGAAAGGACGACGTTACGCTACGCTTAACGAGATAAAGACGGCATCGAAGGAGGAGCTGAAAAAGATTTTTAAAAATGATTTTTTAAAGTGCTTCGAAGATTGGAAAAACCGCTGGCACAAGTGTATAATATCTCATGGGGATTACTTTGAAGGGGACAAAATAGGTATTCATGAATAAATAAATAATTTTTGAAAAAACACAAAAGTCGCGATACTTTTTGATCACACCTCGTATATGGGAGGCCCAATATATCACCTACTTGAGCCTGGTGATCGCGGAAGTTGTTGACAACTTAAATTGGCGATGGCACCTGTAATATATAATATGTTTATATGGTTTTGACCAAGGACTTGGTTGTTGTTGTGAGATGTAATCAATATATAGCGTGAGATATTCATGTTTTTAGTTCTTATGATAATTCTGTAATAATAAAATATTATACAAATATATAACACAGTAGCATACAATATATATTTTTAATAGAAACTACACTACCTAAGATTATTGAATATTAGGTACATAACAGTACCTGGTGGCGAAACAATAATGAGGGAGCTATAACCAATTCAGATTTAAGATATAATATTTCTGTTCCCTCAGCTCTGTCTTAATTCGAGAATGGAGTGTAATATCTTCATCAGAGAAAGCATGACATTGCTAGGGTTATCTACATAAATAATTTCAGCCCCATTAGTTCTGCCATTAGATTCACGCCATTAAGAACAACGGGTAATCTGAACGCCCCATTTACATTTTTTGGACCCAAGGCAATAAAAAAATTAACAATTTGTACCCGATCAATAAATAGGAATTATGTAGAGATTAGATGCAATTTCACAATAATTTATGGTGATGGTGTAGTTTTTTTCGATATATCTCTTTTATCGATGATTTTTGTTTAGGAATTTTAATAATTTGATGTTTTATTTTCACCTATTGTGTGATGGAAACATCAATTCTTCTCTCTCTCTTATATAGATGATCTTTCAGTCTTTATATTTTGACATTGGACAAAATTGGAATCCTCCCTTCCTTTTTTGAAGTAGATGTTTTTTTTTTTCTATTGAATTGGATATTGTACTGATTTTTTGTTAATGGATTACTAATCATATTGCCTAAATTTGGAGAATTATTGTAAATAGTTTTGATACCATATTTTCTAAGTGTTTTTTTTTTTTTTGCTTATCCATAGTACATGTGGTACAGGCCATGAAAATCATGATGGGTAGTTAGCGACTGCTTTTACTGTAAGCGCACCACATGTCTACACATGTGAAAAGCAGTTCGACTTTGCACTTACAAAATGTGCCAGAGCCCCGCTTGGTTACTTGCACTCGCTGGTGGGGTTGGACTTTTGCAAGAATCGGGGACCATTGGAGCATTCTCAGTGTTCTAGCTATGGATACTGATTGAAGAGAATATGAGATGATATATAATTCTTTATAAATTTCTGAATTTTGGGTTATTGATTTAGTATTTCCTGCAGACAGCTGAAAATGTCGTAGGATGAAGGATTTTGGGTAACCTGTTGATAATAAGTTTTTAATAATGTTTTGCTTTTCTTCTGTTTTTTAATTGAGGCAAAGAACAATGTATGAATACTCTTCTATATAAAATTTTTATGGTATTGATCTTTCTTGAAAATAAAGATACTTCGGCCAGTAAATATTTTTATTATCTCGATGTTTTGACAAAAATCTTTTGTCTTCGTCAGGAGCAAACAAAAATTAAAACATTTAGAAATGCGTTAAGAATAATTTTTAACGCCTTGCCAAATGTTTTAATTTTTGTTTGCTCCTGACGAAGACAAAAGTTTTTGTCGAAACGTCGAGGTAATAAAAATATTTACTGGCTGAAATATCTTTATTTTCAAGAAATATGAATGCCGGCCAGGCAGCCTCTATGGTATTGATCTTGTACCATTTATATGTACAGGACTGAAGCTCCAAGTTCCCTATTTCCTGAGCCCTGAGTCCTTCCTCTCCGTGCCCCTGAAGGCTGCCTCTGACAAGACCCTGCAGGTGACACTGGAGTTCCGACCACAGTCACCAGATGGGGTCCTGTTGTCCACTAGAGGCGAGCAGTTGACACTCTTGTTGTCGAGAGGCTTCGTGGTCTTCAGGTGAGTTCTCACTGAACGGAGGATGGTTCACTTCTATAAATCTCAGATTGTCTCCCTCAGTAAATACCTCTGTTATCAAAATTGAAAACTATTATAGACGCGCGTGATTCTTTTTAAAAAATAAACAATTTCTACTGCCTTTACTGCAATGTAAAAATTAATGGGAAGGTTAACCACTGATGAGCCAGGCCCTCCCATTAATTTTTCCATTGCAGTAAGGACAGTATAAATTGTTTATTTTTAAAAAGAATCATACGCGTCTATAACAGATGACGCGCTAATGCATCAAGATACATCTGTGTTTGTACAATGCCCCGCAACCTTTAAATTCCTATATGGCACCACATTATCTATCTCAAAACTTAAACAATACAATACCCCTGAAATATATGGAGTATACTGGAGCCGTGTCCTTAGCTAGTGTGGGTATACTGGAACCGTGTCCTTAGCTAGTGTTGGTATACTGGAGCCGTGTCCTTAGCTAGTGTGGGTATACTGAAGCCGTGTCCTTAGCTAGTGTGGGTATACTGGAACCGTGTCCTTAGCTAGTGTGGGTATACTGAAGCCGTGTCCTTAGCTAGTGTGGGTATACTGGAACCGTGTCCTTAGCTAGTGTGGGTATACTGAAGCCGTGTCCTTAGCTAGTGTGGGTATACTGGAACCGTGTCCTTAGCTAGTGTGGGTATACTGGAACCGTGTCCTTAGCTAGTGTGGGTATACTGAAGCCGTGTCCTTAGCTAGTGTGGGTATACTGGAACCGTGTCCTTAGCTAGTGTGGGTATACTGAAGCCGTGTCCTTAGCTAGTGTGGGTATACTGGAACCGTGTCCTTAGCTAGTGTGGGTATACTGAAGCCGTGTCCTTAGCTAGTGTGGGTATACTGGAACCGTGTCCTTAGCTAGTGTGGGTATACTGGAACCGTGTCCTTAGCTAGTGTGGGTATACTGAAGCCGTGTCCTTAGCTAGTGTGGGTATACTGGAACCGTGTCCTTAGCTAGTGTGGGTATACTGAAGCCGTGTCCTTAGCTAGTGTGGGTATACTGGAACCGTGTCCTTAGCTAGTGTGGGTATACTGAAGCCGTGTCCTTAGCTAGTGTGGGTATACTGGAACCGTGTCCTTAGCTAGTGTGGGTATACTGAAGCCGTGTCCTTAGCTGGTGTGGGTATACTGGAACCGTGTCCTTAGCTAGTGTTGGTATACTGGAGCCGTGTCCTTAGCTAGTGTGGGTATACTGAAGCCGTGTCCTTAGCTAGTGTGGGTATACTGGAACCGTGTCCTTAGCTAGTGTGGGTATACTGGAACCGTGTCCTTAGCTGGTGTGGGTATACTGGAACCGTGTCCTTAGCTAGTGTGGGTATACTGGAACCGTGTCCTTAGCTAGTGTGGGTATACTGAAGCCGTGTCCTTAGCTAGTGTGGGTATACTGGAACCGTGTCCTTAGCTAGTGTGGGTATACTGGAGCCGTGTCCTTAGCTAGTGTGGGTATACTGAAGCCGTGTCCTTAGCTAGTGTGGGTATACTGGAACCGTGTCCTTAGCTAGTGTGGGTATACTGAAGCCGTGTCCTTAGCTGGTGTGGGTATACTGGAACCGTGTCCTTAGCTAGTGTGGGTATACTGAAGCCGTGTCCTTAGCTAGTGTGGGTATACTGGAACCGTGTCCTTAGCTAGTGTGGGTATACTGAAGCCGTGTCCTTAGCTAGTGTGGGTATACTGGAACCGTGTCCTTAGCTAGTGTGGGTATACTGAAGCCGTGTCCTTAGCTAGTGTGGGTATACTGGAACCGTGTCCTTAGCTAGTGTGGGTATACTGAAGCCGTGTCCTTAGCTGGTGTGGGTATACTGGAACCGTGTCCTTAGCTAGTGTTGGTATACTGGAGCCGTGTCCTTAGCTAGTGTGGGTATACTGAAGCCGTGTCCTTAGCTAGTGTGGGTATACTGGAACCGTGTCCTTAGCTAGTGTGGGTATACTGGAACCGTGTCCTTAGCTGGTGTGGGTATACTGGAACCGTGTCCTTAGCTAGTGTGGGTATACTGGAACCGTGTCCTTAGCTAGTGTGGGTATACTGAAGCCGTGTCCTTAGCTAGTGTGGGTATACTGGAACCGTGTCCTTAGCTAGTGTGGGTATACTGGAGCCGTGTCCTTAGCTAGTGTGGGTATACTGAAGCCGTGTCCTTAGCTAGTGTTGGTATACTGGAGCCGTGTCCTTAGCTAGTGTGGGTATACTGGAGCCGTGTCCTTAGCTAGTGTGGGTATACTGGAGCCGTGTCCTTAGCTAGTGTGGGTATACTGGAGCCGTGTCCTTAGCTAGTGTGGGTATACTGGAGCCGTGTCCTTAGCTAGTGTGGGTATACTGGAGCCGTGTCCTTAGCTAGTGTGGGTATACTGGAGCCGTGTCCTTAGCTAGTGTGGGTATACTGAAGCCGTGTCCTTAGCTAGTGTTGGTATACTGGAGCCGTGTCCTTAGCTAGTGTGGGTATACTGGAGCCGTGTCCTTAGCTAGTGTGGGTATACTGGAGCCGTGTCCTTAGCTAGTGTGGGTATACTGAAGCGTTTTAAATTCCTATATGGCACCACATTATCTATCTCAAAACTTAACCAATACAATACCCCTGAAATATATAGGAATTAAAAATAATGCAAAATAAATATGTTTATTCATCTTAATTTATTATTATATATAAGGCAATACAAAGTTATATACCATGGTATAGTGTTTTATAACCACTTTATGTACGTCTCCACTGATTATTTTATTTAAAATATCTTCATCATGTATAAGGTAACATTATCTCTATGTGGCATTATTATGTATATATAAACAGTTAAACCTGTCTATAGCGCCTCCTCTTGGGACTCACCAAAATAGGTTGCTATAGAGAGGGGATGCAATAGACAGGTTACTTTTAATGTAAATCGCATCGTACTACGTATTTGAAACCAGGCGCTATAGAGAGGGAGGCGCTATTTAGAGGGGCGCTATAGAGAGGTATATATATTGTCACAGAATACTATGTGGTAGTCTACTCGGCAGTGTTGGGCATTAAAAAATTATTTTTCAATTAAATTGAAGTGCAATTAACAATTAATTAATTGTTAATTAGAAAAGTGCAATTAACAATTAATCAATTGTTAATCTTTAATAAATCATTTTAATTAATATTTGCCCAACACTGCCTGAGATAAAAAGTGTTTTATTAAATACAACACACCTTTACCATCGTCAGCTGCAGTTGAACGCTTTTTTTCTTTTGCGACAATGACAAATCTGCCAAAGAGACACAAATTGTCGGACAGCATGTTCGAGAAGAGAGTGGTACTGAAATGCAGTGTTGGGCATTAAAAAATTATTTTTCAATTAAATTGAAGTGCAATTAACAATTAATCAATTGTTAATCTTTAATAAATCATTTTAATTAATATTTGCCCAACACTGCTACTCGGTTTATCATCTTCAGTCACGTGACGTCAGCATTTTATTTGTAAATATTTTGTTTAGATATCTCTCAGTTTAAGATAGAAAATAATTGTAAATACTTTCCTTGTTAGAATAACTTTGTTTTATGATTACTGGTCTCACTTATAATCTTGATATGGTACAATCTAACCTCCCAGGACAATGTAACAATATGACAGATGCCAATCCTTTAAAAGAAGAACTTGTGTAGGAAATTCTTTGATGGTAGGAAGTAATTTGACTATGGACATGGTATAAGGTAGTATGGTTCAATGTGGGTGTTGACAATCATGGACTATATGTAGGCGGTATGGATAAGTGCGAGACGAATTGAATGTGGAAAGTGAGAGAGATGCTAAGTAAGAAGAAATATGTTGTAGAAAGGGGTTGATGAAAGACATTTGAAATAAACTGAAGAAAGATGAAAATTAAGTCATTAGAATTATAAGCCTCTTCTTAGATTAATCAAATATAAATCTCCGAGGATTGTTTTTTTTTATTACACTTTTAAGGAGTTTACAAGTTTTCGGGTTTTAAACGACCCTTCTACTGGTAAAATTTTATGAAGAAGAAACTATGCTGTATTGTATTTGTTTATATACATTGCTGTTCATATACTCTCATGTATGGGGCTAAAAGACGAACGAGAAGTGCTCCTCAGTGAAATAGGCCTTGAGGGACTCTCTTTGGAGCTCCTGTTGAATTAGGTGGTGAGAAACAGAGCTGGAGCGTTTGCGTTGTTCCAATTTTGGAAGACGGCTGAAGAGAAAAGAAAGCTATATACATAATTTAATTGATGTAAATAATCATATGTAAATAATCTTTGTCAGGATTAGAATGACGAATCCTGTATGGGACTTTGATTCCACTAAAAGGCTTGTGACTGCTGTTGTATATAGTCACAGTGTAGAAAATATTATACTATACCCACTAACTTATAGGTTTCTCTCTGTATTCTTAGTTCTCTTCTCTTCAATTACTCTGTAAACTGGCGAATCCTTTATAGGACGAGAGGTCCTCAATAAAGGCTTTTGTTGTATATACATTGCTGTATAGTAATATAGTAAAATTTCCATCTATAGTAATATATATAAATCTCTATTCATGATGAAATTGTGAAAAACTTTTACAATTACAAATATCCACGCTGCGCGCCGTATGTTTTTGTAAATATTTCTTGTAGGATATAGTCGATGTTTTATTAAGCCCGTTGAAGAGCGATTATCACTTGAAAGCTAGCGTTTTGTAATAAAAAGAAACTCATTGTGAGAAAATATTTTGTAATTTTAAAATATATATAAATAACTACAATACAGCATAGTTTCCTTCTTCATAAATCTTTACCTTTAGAAGGGACGTTTAAAACCCGAAAGTTTGTAAACTCGTTAATAGTGTAAAACAAGGTAATAAGACCAAATAAATAAATAGTGTGTGACGTTTCGGTAACAGCGTTGTTACCATCTTTACACAAAAGTACTGAATGAGAAATTTTACCACAGCATGTTTTCTAACTTTAAAATTTCTCATTCAGTACTTTTGTCTGAAGATGGTAACAATGCTGTTACCGAAACGTCACACACTATTTATTTATTTGGATTTGGTCTTATTACCTTGTTTTATAATCTTTAATCCAAATTGTGCCTTATCGTTAATAGTGTAAAAAAAGAAACTTATCCTCGAAGATTTATATTTGATCAATATAAGTCATCTCTCCAGCATTTATCAATAAATTGTGTTGCTAATAGGAATTGAGAATTTTTACAGAGTCAACTTATAAGCATTCTTTTAAAAAGCCAAAAAATAAAAACAAATGATGGACAGAAGTAGAAACACAAGTCAGGGAGAAGAGCAATTTGTTCTTATCTACTTATATAATTGCCTTATTCTGAAGCTCACGGATAGAATGCGCGCCCATTGGCTGACGGCGAACACGTGTCCTCCCTGCCCCCCTCTAGACAACCCTGTTATCAGCTGTGTGATACATACACCTGTCTATAGCGGCCATTCTAGACAACCCTGTTATCAGCAGTGTGTTACATCCACCTGTCTATACAGACCACCCTGTCTATAGCGGTCACTCTAGACACCCCTGTTATCAGCAGTGTGCTACATCCACCTGTCTATACAGACCACCCTGTCTATAGCGGTCACTTTAGGCAACCCTGTTATCATCAGTGTGTTACATTCACCTGTCTATACAGACCACCCTGTCTATAGCGGTCACTTTAGGCAACCCTGTTATCAGCAGTGATACATCCACCTGTCTATACATACCATCCTGTCTATAGCGGCCACTCTAGACAACCCTGTTTTCAGCTGTGTGATACATACACCTGTCTATACAGGCCACCCTGTATACAGCGTCCACTCTAGACAACCCTGTTATCAGCTGTGTGATACATACACCTGTCTATAGCGGCCATTCTAGACAACCCTGTTATCAGCAGTGTGTTACATCCACCTGTCTATACAGACCACCCTGTCTATAGCGGCCACTCTAGACAACCCTGTTATCAGCTGTGTGATACATACACCTGTCTATACAGACCACCCTGTCTATAGCGGCCACTCTAGACAACCCTGTTATCAGCTGTGTGATACATCCACCTGTCTATACAGACCACCCTGTCTATAGCGGTCACCTTAGGCAACCCTGTTATCAGCAGTGTGATACAAACACCTGTCTATACAGACCACCCTGTCTATAGCGGCCACTCTAGACAACCCTGTTATCAGCTGTGTGATACATACACCTGTCTATACAGACCACCCTGTCAATAGCGACCACCCAACACCTGTCTATACAGACCACCCTGTCAATAGCGACCACCCAAGACAACGTTTTTAAAATATATTCGCACTCGGGTAAAACCCGGGCGTTGCCCGGGCCATTCGTCTAGTTCTTTATAATTGACATGGGAGTGCATGAAAAAATGATACCTTTCGAGTCAAAAGTAAAACGGTGGGACCTTTAAGTTTGAATTAGAAAAAAGTGGGACTTTTGTGGCAGAATGAGAAAAAAAGTGGGATATTTGTGGCCGAATGAGAAAAAAAGTGGGACCTTTGTGGTCGAATGAGAAAAAAAAGTGGGATATTTGTGGTCAAATGAGAAAAAAAGGTGGAATATTTGTGGTCAAATGAGAAAAAAAAAGTGGGATATTTGTGGCCGAATAAGAAAAAATACATGGTATCTCAGAGTGTAATTTAAATATCTTTAAAAATGGTCAATTGACCTATATCATTCAACACAAATTTCATCTCATTTTAATTATTGAGATTTCAAGCTGAGACCTTTAATACAAAAAGAGCATCAATAAGCCAATAATATGATTGTATAAGATCTCCTTCACATAGGTAAGGAACACGTGACCATCTTTCAACCTCAAAACTCATGGGAGATAGCACATTTTTCACAAAGCTATTGACTTGAGATTCAAAAGAACTTCCTTGTAACTTGAGATATTCATCAGGTTCATGCGACTTTCCACCTTTTTCAACATATTGGCTGCAGGGTACAACAAGAGCCACAATTAAACGTCCAATCACCGGCGTCAATTTGATTCGAAGTTGAGAAAGCAGAGAGAGTGGAGCAGAGCATCGATCCAGAAGATTAAGACAAGTGATGATATCATAGTTCTCTTGTTCATGGAACCAGAGAAATGGATCTAACACCTTGTAGTTCTTTTTAGACAATTTTGATGCCATAACTGATGAAATTTCAGTCACATATACTCTGGTGAAGAAGGGAGCCATGATTTCTGTAACTTTTCCATCCCCAGCACCCAGATCTAAAAGAGCATTACCCTTCCAATCTTCTGATACATTGAGAATGGAAAGAAATTGTTTTTGAGAATAAACAAACATTGATCCTCTATTCAGTAATCCATTAAGAGAGGTCTGTGTCATAAATGAAGAAAGAAACATTCTTGCAATTAGATGATAAACTTGGAGAAATACCCTTTGTGATTTAATAAAGCAATTTTCAATGAAATTCTTTGTTTCTTCATCCATACATAGTTGAACAAATTTCTTTCTTAAATCCTCGGTTTCGATATGATCCAAGTTACAGATGTACCATCGTGTGGTATCAAAATTTCTCAAAGTTTGATCATAAAGCATTTGTTCATATAGAACTCTGGATAAGGAATGGTGGAAAAGTGGAGAACGATTCATGTTGGTCTGTGACACTAAAATAATTTTATAAACAAAATTTGAACTAATAATTTTCCTTTTCCCATTTTAACATTTCATATTTTTGAGGTTGAAAGATGGTCACGTGTTCCTTGCCTATGCGAAGGAGATCTTGTATAAGCTTATTTTTACGATGCACTAGCGCGCCATCTGTTATCAACATACGAAATTATTTTAGACGCGTATGATTCTTTTTAAAATAAAACAATTTCTATTGCCCTTACTGCAATGGAAAAATTAATGGGAGGGCCTGGCTCATCAGTGGAACGCTTCACGATTTTGCGTGTCATCCTTGCGCAGGGGCCATGCTAATCTTCTCTGTATCGTTCCAATTTTAGTATATGTACCGCCGAACTGGCTCATCAGTGGTGAACCCTCCCAGCGGTTTCGCCAGTTTAATCTACCATACCGCTGTTATATTGCATTTTTCGATCTTCCTTTTATAGCAAGCTTATTTTTAGCTTGCTTTCTGATGCTCTTTGTATTAAAAAAGCTTGAAGGCTCAATATATTAAAATTAAATAAAATTTGTTGATTAATATACACTGCGTGACATTGAAAATGGAACACCAAGAAATAGTGGCCAGAAAATTATGCAAATATCAGGGTAGACGCACCTAACCGAGTTATGCAAATGATGTAAAATGCGCAGCTCTCGTGCGCACATGGAGTAAGATATAAGGGAAGGAACTTGCAGAAAGGACAGTATTCGTGTCGTTATTTCTTCAAGGAAAATCATTGTAGAAATTTTGTTCTTGTGTCAAAAGACACGTGTAATAACAGAGAATGCCAGGTCATCGTAAACGGAGGCAGTTCAAGCAGACAGACGCTTTTACGAGGGGCATGGTGATCGGACTGAAAAGGGCAGGTTGGTCCATACGTCAAATCGCAGCTGATACACACCTTGGTGCGTCCACGGTGCACCGACTGTGGAGAAGATGGTTGGAACAAGGAAATGTGGCAATTTATAGGAATGCCGGTGCAACCAGAGTGACGTCAGCACGTGTGGATCGGCGTATCCTTCGACAAGCAGTGGCGGCCCCACAAGCCACTTGTACCGCCATCCTGCAACATGTGCAAGACACCCTAGATCATTCCATCTCGACCAGAACCATTTCCCGTCGATTGGTTGCTAATGGCTTGCACTCATGCCGTCCGCTAAGAAGACTGCCATTGACCCCACCGAATAGGCGCCAACGTTTGGAATGGTGCCGGGCTAGATCGACGTGGATGACGGAATGGCACAGGGTCGTGTTCTCAGATGAGTCGCGTTTCTGCTTGTCCAGTGATAGTCGCCGTGTACGCGTGTGGCGTCGACGTGGAAAAAGGTCCAATCCGGCAGCAATTGTGGAACGCCCCACCGTGCGACAAGGTGGAATCATGGTTTGGGGCGCAATCGCGTATGATTCCAGGTCACCTTTACTTCGTATTCAGGGCACTATGACGGCCCAACGATACGTTGATGATGTGCTGCGACCGGTGACACTCCCCTACCTTCAGGGGGTACCCAATGCCCTTTATCAGCAGGATAACGCCCGACCGCACACTGCTCGCATTAGCCAACAAGCTCTGCAAGATGTACAGATGCTTCCCTGGCCACCGTACTCTCCTGATCTCTCACCAATCGAGCACATCTGGGACATCATTGGACGCCGTTTGCATGCCTTGCCACAGCCGCGTTCAGAAGACGAACTGTGGCAAATGGTTGAGAGGGAATGGAGAGCCATCCCTCAGTACGCCATCCGTACTCTGTTTGACTCTCTACCTAGACGTCTTGCTGCGTGCATCGCCGTCCGCGGTGGTCCTACTTGCTACTAAGCCGACGCCGTTCTCGCTCTGTATTATGACTATCATTTGGAAATAAAGATCACTTATTGTTCGTCCCTGTCTCTCTCTGTCTGCCGAGTTCCATCACTTTCTGGCCACTATTTCTTGGTGTTCCATTTTTAATGTCACGCAGTGTATAATGATAGCATTTTAAAAATAATAAAGTTAAACTTATGAAAATATGATTTTTAAAAATATTTCTCAGAGTTCAAGGTTCAATATTGAAAATGGGAATATTGAATCAATTCTGAGTTTTAAAAAAAGTAAAAATAACACGTGCTCGCGGGTTCTGAGGAAAAATATTATATGTTGAGGCAAGATAAATCAAAGGAAGCGTTTTGTGAAAGATTTGTTGAAAAGAATGTGTGAAATATTGCGTAGTTTGGAAGAAAGGGAAAAGAAACAAGCTCTTTTTGACGTAGAGCTATTAGCGAATAAAGATTTGCATTGTGAGAAAGAGATACTTGTGATTGAAACTACTTTTATTACATCGTCCATATAAGATTATATAACGTTAAATCATTAGATAGTTAAAAGTCATATATTGGATTGAATGAAAGATTTATTTGCCAATATTTCGGCTGGCTGAACGCCAACCTTTATCAAGGCATTACATTTTTGTATACACAAACTCAGCGCCGCATAGTCTAATAACACTATGCGGCGCTGAGTTTGTGTATTCAAAAATGTAATGCCTCGATAAAGGTTGGCGTTTAGCCAGCCGAAATATTGACAAATAAATCTTTTATTCAATCTAATATATGCCTTTTAACTATCTAATAATTTGAGTATGAATTGCTCTATTTTCAGAATAACGTTAAATATAAAATAAATATGAATAATAAGATTAAATAAGGATATATATATGTGGTAACCGAGAGGACACTCAGATGTGGAGAGCTTCCCAAAACCTCTCTGTACCTTGGAAGACCTTTCACAGCTCTCACAGAGTACAGGCAGTCGTGGTCGAGGCAGAATGGAAGACTTGGGATGGTACACACAAAGAACGAAGGACACAGTTACACTGGGAAAAGATCCGTGAACAGAAAGAGTTGAGCTAAGCATCAAAACGATGAAGAGGGCTAAGTGGAGAAGATTGCTGGCTGATCTATGGTGGCATCAGAGGATGGACTGACAAAGGCTCCCGCGAACTTGGAAGTCGCGATGCATTTCCGGCTTTTTAGCGGTTTAGGAAACGCTCATGCTTTCGTGCTTTCAGGTTCCTTGTATACTGCGCACAGAATGAGTAAACACTTCCAAACATCATCACCTCTATCTGGTGCTGGGGGTTCTTTAGGGTATTTTATCCATCAAAAACTTCTATGCTGGACAATCTTCTTTGTAGATTTAGACCTGGTGAACCATCTTATTTTGTCGAAATTTTAGGGAGCTAAGGACTCGGTCAGAAAGGAATTGTTTAATGACTTCCCATGACTCTAAGCATCGAATACCAATATTATATTTGTCGGCTTGTTGAGGTGACAGTACTGTAGTGCGACAGAAACCCCCTTCTCTGAATGGCTGTGACGGCTTCTTCTGGGACATTTGGTACATTGAGTGACATGTTCAAATCTTCTATGATACAAACGTTGTTCAGTCTATATTTATTCTCTCCTGTGCTGAATCTTAAGTCGCAGGAAGCGCTCATAGATTTTCTATGAATTTGTCGCTTCACTCTTGTCAATAGCTGGTATTGATTGTAAATTTATGGTTTAGATTTGTGAATGGACTGGTTGATTAGAGTGTGTTGGTAAATATAAAATTCGCTTACCTTAGGAATGGTTGGCAAAAAGTCAAGGAATGTCTTGGTCTGTTTTGGACACGACTTTGGTTGGCTAGACTAGGCCCGACTGGGCGAAACATTCGGCGACTGCGACGTTCTCGGAATCCTCTGCCATCGGAGTGATTGGACCCAGAAGTCGTCAATGATCCTAGTTATCCTCTTAAGCCAAAAGTTGATGAGGCCATTGATCGGCTTCTTCCTCCTCCTGCAGCATCTATATTTCAAACTTCTTTAAGTGCATTTTTATATTCAAGATCTCCAATTCCAGCTTCTTCTGTTTGAAGAAGTCGAAGAAGCTTGACTGCCTCTTGTGGTGCAAGTATCAGCATAGAGCCGATGTGGAAAGTCAACAACAACAACAATAGCCTTTATTGGGCACACGTGCCATACAGGATTCTCTCTGTAGGACAAAATAAATAAATAACAAATTAGCATCGTAGTTATATACAAGTATTGGGTATTGGCCTCGACCAATTATCGAGTTGGATCCGGTGTCTGTGCTAAATATTTTGATTGAGCTGATTTCCAGTATTTATAAAAAGCGAATGCAAAGGGTCTGGATTTTACGACTTTTTCCATTAAAACATAAGGCGAATTGCTACTATAGCCGGTCTCTTAACGAAGAATTTCTCTTTCTTCTTCCATTGCCGTACAGTAGAACATGTAGTGTGGAAAATCGAGACTAAATTCACCGTTGCATAAGGTGCATTTTATGGTCTTAGTTTTCAATAGTGAAACATGATTAATTCTCTGTACTACAAAAAGGCTTCTTACTTGTACAATGATTCTCTTTAAGGTTAGGGAGATATTGTCATTCAGATAGCATTCCATTGTAGGTGATGAATGAAAATATTTATAGTGAGAGTAGAGTACTGATTTTCTTATTCTTACATAATCGAGCTGCAAGGACTGATCGGTTGCCGTTCTAATAATTAGGGGGATGTATCTTTGTAGAATATTGAAGTCTGTACATCCAACAAGCCATGAGAAGCCGGTGTTATTAAGTAGCTCTGTTATACTTTTTACCAGTCCGAAATTCTGGTTTGAAGAAATTGAAATGTCCCACAAATGTGCCAAACATATTGAAGGTAGCCTGCTGCCGTCCATTTTCAGAATTCTAGTCCAGAATTTTAAAGTTAGTTTTTTCACTGTGATATCAAGAGAGTTTCTTCCTGTTTCAGCCCTCAAAATATAGCCCGGAGTATAGCTTGGAAGGCACAGAAAACGTCTGAGGAAGGTATCCTGGATTCTATCTAAGATCAAGGCTTGATCATGTGCCCAGATTGGAGCCGCATAGAGTAGGACTGTCAAGATTATAGAATCCAACAATCTCATACTTGCATGAAAGGATTTGAGCTTGGACTTCAAAATAATCTCCCCCACAGCACCCATCGCGGCCATGGTCCTGCCTCTATAATTTAAGGCAACTTGAGTGAAAGAAATCGAAGGGGTTAGCGGGTAGCCCAGGTACGTATATTTTGAAGTAACACTTAAAGGACTTTGACCCCAATACCATCTTTCTGAACGCGCCACCTTTCCTCCGTTACGGAAAACCATTATTCTTGACTTGTTTTCGTTCAGAGTTAGTAAGTTAGTTTCTAGATAAGTTTTCAGTATATTGATTTTCAATTGAAGGTTTATTTTAGAATCACCTATCAAAACAATATCGTCGGCATATAGGAGGAGGTGTATGTTTCCGAAATTGGGTAAGTATATTCCTGACAACCCCGTCATCAAATATTTTAATCAAATCATTAATAAAGAGTAGGAATAGGCATGGGGATAGTGGGTCACCTTGGAGCACCCCCGAACGAATTTCAATGAATTCTGTGATAGAATTGTTCCAACGAACCGCAGCGGTCATGTCTTCATAATAACATTTAATTAAGTTGACAAATCGGTGATTCAGTCCTATTTTGACTAGTTTTGTCCATGATGTGGAAAGTCGATCTGAGACAAAAGCAATAAAATAAAAATCAGGACAACCGGTCCAAAAACAGGAAGTATCAGCGCTGTCCACAGTGGTTCTCCCAGGCGAATGGCCCGTTGTGTTAGATTACAGCTGGCCGCAACAGAACTATTGATTTTTAGCTTGCACCAAATGCAAATTTTTATTATTTATAGAATCTCCTGTTGTGAGAGATGTTTCAAAAACTTGTTTGGCTTAAATAATAAAGTATCGTCTATATATTTCTGGCCATATATATGAGTATTTACATATATTAGAGCATCGTGGAATTTTGGAATGAACGAACATAACATTTAGGCTTTTTATATAGGCCGAAAAATTCCGACATTTAAGTTATTTTCCACTAATTAAAATAAGGTTATGGACTTTACATATTTTGAATTTGAGGAACTAGGTTGGTTAGCAGCACATTAAATATGTTGTTGATGGGGAACCATTGATGCTAGGTACTGTTATCGCCATCTTAGTATATGCATGTTGTGACAAAAGTTACTATTTCGGCTTATCACACAAAAATGGAATATACTAGGGCCTAAAGTAAATGTAACTTGATACACAGAAAGGCGTACACTCAAGAGTATAAAACCAATAACAAGAAGAAAGTCAATAAAACTCGCGATTGTTAAAATAAAAACAAAACAGTACTTTATTGTAGCGTTGGTAGGGATCGGAATCGGGTGACACCGGGATGCGAAGAGATTCCCAGACACGGAAAAATCACGTAGAAAAACACTTTAAGCGTCTCCACATCAATTCTCCTCGCTCTGGGGCCCCTCACATTCCCTTAGTCCCCTCTTATATACAGACCTGGCCACATTCGTCCAATGAGAAGGCGTGAGAGATTGGTTCACTAACAAACGAAGATAATATACTTCCCGCTAAAAACACTGATCAGCAAAAACTGAAAATGTTTGTCAATATAATTTGGCAGTTGTAATTCTCGTGACCCAAATACAACTGACCAATCAAGCTAGCTTTGCCTATACATTGGTATCTCCTACAAGAGGTGTTGACTGAATTGGAATATAAGTTGCATAATCACCTGGAGCAGTAAATTATCAAAAGAACAAAATTGTAAGTTGAAGAGTTTCTTGCAAGTTTTTTTATTTAACTGAGATTTTGAGAATTTCTTCCCTTCTACAGAAGTAAAAATAAGAACGTATTAGAATATAATTTGAGTCAAAAGGCGATCCATCAATTAAGATTATAAAAAAGGGCGTACCTGGATCTGTAAAGAAAAAAAAAATTTTTTTCAAAATATTTCGAGAAATTGCTCTCTCTTTATCAATTTATTGCACCGTCTGTCATTTATCACACTGTGCAATAAATTGATAAAGAGGGAGCAATCTCTCGAAATATTTAAAAAAAAAAATGTTTTTTTTTTTTCTTTACAGATCCAGGTACGCCCTTTTTTATAATTGTATAAGAAGATAGATTGTTTTATATGTACATATATGCATATTTACATAGGAATTGAAAAGACCAAGAGACCTCTGGAAAAATCCATAGATTCTTGCCGTCGAGCTGTTAGGGAATATCATAAACTACGTTGTGCTGAGCGGCTTGTAATGTTGTTGTAAGTTCTGACCTAGCAGCTGCTGTTGTAGGTACCGGGGCAACGGCCAACTCCGCAGCCACCAGCCCATCGTACTGCATTCCTGGAACTCCCTCAGCCTCTACCGCGACCGCCAGGATGTCTGGATGCAGGTCAACTCGGGCAAACAGGTGCACCACCGTCTGCCGGTGAGTTCTTTGTCGCTAGAGCAGTCTGGGATATAGCATAAGTCTATAGCAGAGAGGATTGGACTGATTACACCCATTTCTAGCACAGTTTGAGACTACACTTTTAATGTGGACCCATATTTACACGATATTTATTTCTATGTTTGTGATCAAACTAGAACATTATTGACAAAGTTTAAAAAACAAAATTTATTCCGTCGCAAAAATGCACGCAGGTTTTTGCGACAGAATAAACTAATATATATTTGTTATGAAAACATATTTTGCGGAAGAGCTTTGCTCGATGCATTACCTTGAAATTATATGTATTTTCCTCTACAGACCTATAAGCTTATGTCCATAGTTCACTAAACATCCCTAAGCTGCCTTCCATAGAAAATACAGGGTATATTCCAAACCAATCCAATACAATAGTAGAGCGGTCTAGAGATTAATTTGGCGAAACCGCTGAGAGGGTTCACTACTGATGAGCCAAGCCCTCTCATTCAATAACCTATATCATTGCAGTAAGGTCTGTAGAGATAATATTTTATTATATTTAAAAGAAGCGCATTGCCAGTAAATTTATATGTGTAAAATTTTAAGAATAAACTCTGTTTTTTATTTAATTACATTAATACATTCCTACATATCCACTACAGTATATATACATTTTTATAGGATTCAATTTCAATTCGTAGTATATCAAGTAATTGAGTAAATTTCTACCCAATCAGTTTTTTTTTTAAAACTAGTTTATATTTTCATTAATAAACAAAGAATAATGCTTTCTGATATTATATTAATGTGTTCAAAAAGAACATTAATATGCCTTATGTTTTTAAATGCTATAATTGTTCCTGTGGAGAAACTGAGCAAACTACTCATCACCTTATCTACGACTGTCCGAACTTTACAGAAATGAGACATCGTTTGTTCCGTGATCTAAATGATTTATCTCTTTCACCTCAGCCACTTTGTCTATATAAATTTCATGAACTCTGTCGAATAATACATGTGTAAATTGGTAAATATTTAATTCTAAGTTTTAATTTGTTTGTTGTTTTGTTTCCTCTGTAATAGACGCAAATATTTCAATATCGTGCTTGATTGATTAATTAATTAATTTGAAAAAATATATATATTTAAATTAATTTTTTTAAATGCTATAGTTGGATTTTATATTTTAAAATTAAATTTTGGAATTTGGCTTATCTAAATCTGAAAGTTTCCAAAAATATGATCAGCGAATGCACAGCCTCTCTGCTTTTTAAGGAAGAGAGAGGCATTCTTGTTGTACAAGCTAAATTGGCAATGAAGTTATAGGTTAGGCCAAGATTTGAATTTGATGATAGTCAGAGAGAAGCACCTAAAGCTATTTAGAATTCATAATTTTATCATTTTTTTATGTCTCTTCACTAGGAATACAATGTTAATAACTCCCGGTTTACCGGGTTAGAGGACACAACCATGGTATATCGAATTCAACGGTAAATATGCAAATAACTCAAAATTAAATAGATAAATAATATATAATACAATATAATGCAGCTTATGATTGTAGAACAACGTTTGACAAATTTAACCGCAAATATTTCTTTTGAATGAAAAATGGTAATTTTATTTTAAGGAGAAGAAATAATATCGTATTTCTCCTTAAAATTAAATTACGATTTTTCGTTCAAAAGAAACATTTGCGGTTAAATTTGTCAAAACGTCGTCCTACAGATTCATAATAAATTGTTATCTATCATATTGTATTGTCCATTATAACAATGTAAAATACACGTTAAAATTGTTCGTTACACAATCAGGCTGTTTATTATTTTAAAATAAATACAGGATGTTCAGAACATTTAAAAATTGTGATTCTAGATTAGTATTGTATTCATTAACACAAAGCAATAACGCGCCATCTATACATATAAAATAAAAGGATTTAAAAGCACGAATGTTTCTTTTATACATAAAACGAACTTCTACCGTCCTTACTGCGATGAAAAAATATATTGGGAGGGCTTGGCTCATCAGTGGTGAACCCTCCCAGCGGTTTCGCCAATTTAATCCACCAGACCGCTTCTCAGAGCTCTAATACTGTATTGGATCATTCTGCTTTTATATGCTACACTGAAGGATGGAATCTTAGAAATGGTTTTTAAGTAAACTATGGACATAAGAGCTTATAGGACAGTAGAATTACATTCGGCGGTCTGGTGGATTAAATTGGCGAAACCGCTGGGAGGGTTCACCACTGATGAGCCAAGCCCTCCCAATATATTTTTTCATCGCAGTAAGGACGGTAGAAGTTCGTTTTATGTATAAAAGAAACATTCGCGCTTTTAAATCCTTTTATTTTATATTAATTGTATTCATTGTTGTAATTTTACACATATCAAGCATACATATTTCTCCATAACATAGAATATTATTAAGAGTAGACTGACCTTATGTTTTCTAGTAGCTTGAAATATATTCAGGTTATTCCGTGCTGCTTGCTAGCTGAAATGACTATCACAATTGTACTAACCACCGCAGACGACCAGGCTACAATACCAGGCAGACGTAATAAACACCTCTACTGATCGAGGCTTTACATTCACGTGAATTGAAGACGGCTCCTTTTGGAACTTTACGAAACTTTGTAAATTGGGAGTCGACTGCAACTATAATAAATTGTCAATCTATTCTGAGAACAATGTATATATCACCACACGTACATACAAAATAGCGATGAATGTTTAAATACACAAAATTTTACTAATAAGTCATCTATAAATGTGAATACTTTAGACAAACAGTTTAATAAAATAGTATAGCAGTTTGGAGATTAAATTGTTTTTGTGGATGTAGAGATTAAAAACATTTTTTCTTGAAAATAAAGATACTTCGGTCAGTAAATCTTTTTATCGAATAAATGGACGAATTATCTTTATTTTCAAGAAATAGAATGCCGGCCAGACAGCCTCTATCTTATTAAAAAAAATTGTATTGAATTTTATATAATGCAATATAAAAATATTTCCTTCAAATCCATTTTATTTGTTGTAAATAGTTTAAAATATAGTGTTTACCCTCCTCCCTAAGATGACAGAATTGTGTTATAAGTAGTGATAACTCTAGGGAGATTTTGATTGTTTGTCGAAGTTGACTTCATTGGGAAATAGAATCGTCAGTGAAGTTAGAAAAGGGACCTCTTCAGGACAGGTGGAGTCGCGTTGATGAAGGGTGGGACTTTTATAGAGAGTTGGTTACTTTATAGAGGTTTTGCAGAATTACTCAAACAGCACAAAATATTTCAACTTTGATAGATGCTTTTAAACAAATTCTGAAGATATTAAAGAAACCTGGAAGTGTGCTAAGTGAGCAAAGAAGGAATACTTAGCTATCAGTCTGTGAACTGTACCATAGTGACTTACCCGTGTCCAGATGGTGCTGTACAAGGTCCGACTGGGCCCTGACCTCCGCCTGGGGGCCCCCCGCTCCAACTTCAGCGTCGCGCCCCAGGGATTCACCGGCTGCGTGCGCTACCTCGAGATCAACGGCCGTGTCCACAACTTCTCCAAGCGGGAGGTTCTCTCGGGGCTGGGCATAGGTACGTTGGTACACGTCCACCGAACCTCGGGGCTGGGCATAGGTACGTTGGTACACGTCCACCGAACCTCGGGGCTGGGCATAGGTACGTTGGTACACGTCCACCGAACCTCGGGGCTGTGGGTGGATGACTCAATCATTTTTGGTAATCTTAGAATTGAGGCATTTGTGGGTACTTTCGGGACTGGGGATCTTTTGTTAATGTTAGGATTGGGGATCTTTGGGTAATGTTAGGATTGGGGATCTTTGGGTAATCTTATGATTGTGGTATCTGTGGGTATCTTTAGGACTGGGGATCTTTTGTTAATGTTAGGATTGGGGATCTTTGGGTAATGTTAGGATTGGGGATCTTTGGGTAATCTTATGATTGTGGTATCTGTGGGTATCTTTAGGACTGGGGATCTTTTGTTAATGTTAGGATTGGGGATATTTGGATAATCCTAGGACTGGGGATCTTTGGATAATCTTAGGATTGGGGCATCTGTGGGTATCTTTAGGACTGGGGATCTTTTGTTAATGTTAGAGAAGAGAGAGAGAGAAGATTGGGGATATTTGGATAATCTTAGGATTGGTGATCTTTGGGTAATGTTAGGATTGGGGATCTTTGGGTAATGTTAGGATTGGAGATCTTTGGGTAATGTTAGGATTGGGGATCTTTGGGTAATGTTAGGATTGGAGATCTTTGGGTAATGTTAGGATTGGGGATCTTTGGGTAATGTTAGGATTGGGGATCTTTGGGTGATGTTAGGATTGGGGATCTTTGGGTAATCTTATGATTTAGGTATCTGCGGGTATCTTTAGGACTGGGGATCTTTTGTTAATGTTAGAGAGGATTGGGGATCTTTGAATAATCTTAGGATTGGGGATCTTTTGTTACTATTAGAGAGAGAGGGGATTGGGGATCTTTGGGTAATCTTAGGATTGGTGATCTTTGGGTAATGTTAGGACTGGGGATCTTTTGGTAATCTTATGATTGAGGCATCTCTGTGGGTATCGTTAGGACTGGGGATCTTTTGTTAATGTTAGGATTGGGGATCTTTGGGTAAACTCAGGATTGGGGATCTTTGGGTAATGTTAAAGACTGGGGATCTTTGGGTAATCTAATGATTGGGGCATCTGTGGGTGTCTTCGGGACTATGGATCTTTGGGTAATGTTAGGAGTGGGGATCTTTGGATAATCTTAGGACTGTAGATTTTTGGGTAATGTTAGGACTGGGGATCTTTGGGTAGTCTTATGATTGGGATATCTGTGGATGTCTTCGGGACTATGGATCTTTGGGTAATGTTAGGATTGGGGATCTTTGGATAATCTTAGGACTGGGGATCTTTGGGTAATGTTAGGACTGGGGATCTTTGGATAAGCTTAGTACTGGGGATCTTTGGGTAATGTTAGGACTGGGGATCTTTGGATAATCTTAGTACTGGGGATCTTTGGGTAATGTTAGGACTGGGGATCTTTGGATAATCTTAGTACTGGGGATCTTTGGGTAATGTTAGGATTGGGGATCTTTGGATAATCTTAGTACTGGGGATCTTTGGGTAATGTTAGGACTGGGGATCTTTGGATAATCTTAGTACTGGGGATCTTTGGGTAATGTTAGGACTGGGGATCTTTGGATAATCTTAGGACTGTAGATTTTTGGGTAATGTTAGGACTGGGGATCTTTGGATAATCTTAGGACTGTGGATTTTTGGGTAATGTTAGGACTGGGGATTTTTGGGTAGTCTTATGATTGGGATATCTGTGGGTGTCTTCGGGACTGGGGATCTTTTGTTAATGTTAGAGAGAGAGAAGAGAGAAGAGAGAGAGAATTGGGGATCTTTGGATAATCTTATTATTGGGGCATCTATGGGTACCTTCGGGACTAAGGAGCTTTGGGTAATGTTAGGATTGTGGATCTTTGGGTAATCTTAGGATTGAGGCATCTGTGAGTACCTTCGGGATTAGGGATCATTGGATAATCTTAGGATTGGGGCATGTATGAGTATGAGTAACTTTTGGACTGGGAATATTTGGGTAATCGTAAGATTGGGGTATCAGAAGTTGATACCTTCAGGACTGACCTTAAATACGTCGTCTCTTCAGAAATGGGTATCTTCAGGTCTATTTTCCCGGCTCTACGATGTCAAAATGATGGCTCAGATTCTAACTTTTTTATTAATAAAAAAGGCAAAATTCTTTCTTAGAAACCCAATTAAATATAGCGATATATAAAGTTCATACTACCCCAATACCCCAGCATTGACCATGTCGCGGTGTGACAGAGGAGTGTCCCCCGGACGGCTGCGCCAAGATCTCCTGTCTGAACGGCGGCATGTGTGTCAGCCACAGGGACCGCTCCTTCTGTGCCTGTCCGCCCCAGGCTACCGGGGCCTTCTGTGAGACCGGTGGGTGGGCTTCCTTACACCGGGGTTGTTGTACACCGCACGGCACAATGGGAGGATCCACAGAGATTCTCTACTTCACCCAGTCATGATGGTTTTCAAACAGACACCATCAAGGGTCACAACTTGATACCCTAATATGATTGAGTGGAGATGAGAAAGAAGAAGAAGACCCAGTCATGATGGTTGTCAAACAGACACCATCAAGGGTCACAACTTGATACCCTAATATGATTGAGTGGAGATGAGAAAGAAGAAGAGAAGAAGACAGAGACTCTGATAATAGCTGCCATATGACAATATATAAGGCCAGTATTATTCTTGTGTTTGGACCAAATTTAGATAGTTGCTGGGGAATCGTGTGTGATTCTTAACTATTCACCATGATTTCACACGGGGAGCCTGCACGTTGCGTGAATATCGTGCCACACCTACTTCTTCCTAGGCAAGTTTGTTATGTTGGGTTGACTTAGGTCAGAAGGACATCCCGGGTAGTTGGCGACTTCTGTACACTCCAGGAACCTGGGTTACTTAAATAAATAATAATAATAATGTTGGGTTGGCATCGATGTGTAGAGTTCTCTCAGAAGTTCTCTAGCGTTTTCAATTAATTCACGTTTAGCATAAGAGATTTATTAAGTTTGTTTTATCTTACATAGCCAATTAAAATCAGTTTATTGACATCTAGTCAACAGTAGGGAGAGTAGTTAAAAATATTTACATGAAAAAGATCAGCCAGGTGTTCTTCCCTACCGCGATAGAGTCCTCCTCCAGGCGATGACCTCGATGGCCTGGCCCAGCCCGACCTGGACGAAGTATCGGTTGATTCTCGATTTCGCCGATGCGAGGATGGCCAGTTGATCTTACATATAGCCAAGAGAATATGCAAATATTATTATATTCATTCTTTTAACAAAAAAATAATAATTCGGTTAGATGTAATGTTACATAGATTGATTCTGGACAGTTAGCATCTTCTCCGGGAGTCAGCTTTATTTACAGCGTTGATAAACAATTCTTTTTGACAATTGATATGCTTTTATTGACATCAGTCAATGGTAATGATTGAATAAAAATATGCTGTAAATATAAATAATAAAAATATATGAAGGATGATGAATACATGTATTAAATGGAGAATATACCACCCGATATACTTATATGTAATTCTGCTGTCCTAAAAGCTTATGTCCATAGTTTGCTTAAAAACCATTTCTAAGATTCCATTCTTCAATGTAGCATATATAAGCAGAATGATCCAATACAGTATTAGAGCTCTAAGAAGCAGTCTGGTAGATTAAATTGGTGAAACCGCTTGGAGGGTTCATCACTGATAAGCCAAGCCCTCCCAATATATTTTTTCATCACTGTATAAGTTTGTTTTATGTTTAAAAGAAACATTGGTGCTTTAATACTTAGATTTCTTATACCACCCTAAGTCTGTCATGGCATCTACTGAGCGGTCGATGTGGGGTTCCAGTGAAGAAGCTCGTAGTGCCGGCGTTCAATGGCCGCTCCTTCCTGCAGTTCGCGCCGCTGGAGTGGTCCGCCCTGAGTCTGCTGGAACTGGCGCTGGTGTTCCGCCCCACGCGGCCCGACGGACTGCTGCTCTTCAGCGGGAACAGGTCGGCCGGCGGGGACTTCGTGCAGCTCGCGTTGTCCGGCGGCTTCGTGGAGTTCTCCTACAACCTGGGCAGTGGAGTGGGCATGGCGAGGCACGTATCTGGTCCTGCACTCACTTCTCTATATTCTCATTGTTGTCTTGGTCCTTTGTATTTTTGCGTAAGTTATATCTGACGGTCGCTTTGTATTGCAGAATATTCTTCTTTTATTTTAGCTTTTATTTATGACTTATCTCTTTCATCCTTCTACATATTTTCTTTGGGCTTTGGCTCTTTTCTTTTTGCTAGGTTTCTCGTTTTCCTCTTGGTCCTTTCTGTTCTTGTTCAAGTTCTATCTGACGGTCGCTTTGTGCTGCTAAGGATTTTTTTTTCGTTTTCTTATTCCGGATGCCTCTCTTTTATCCGTCTACATATTTTATTTGGGCTTTGGCTCTTTTTATTTCGGCTAGGTTTCTCTTCTTTATGCTGTACTTAGGTTATACCTGCTAATGCTCTCTTCCTCATGTTCCATCTATCATTCTCGTGCTCAAATATCTTATTTCTTCTTTTCCACTCATTAATACTGCCACATGGAAAATTAGGAAAGACAAACTTCAGGATGGCACAGCAATTTATTTAAGGCAAGAACAAACTATGAATGATAAACAATAAGAGATCAACAATGAGGGAAGTTTACATAGAGGTAAAATATAAACATAAAAATGATACTTTGTTAATAGAATAATAAATGCTTTGCTACAATATTTTGTCTGTATTTGTCGCCTTGATGCTAAAGAGAACATTCTATATTTACCGAGATAGATTCTTTCACCTGTCTCCCCCACCGTACACCAGACCATCTGATGTATGCATGTATTACGTTTGGATGAAGTTGTTGACCGTGGAAGTGATGCCCCAGCAGGTCCTGGGAGCCCGTGGAACTGCAGGCCTGGCACCGGCTGGTGGTGTCCCGCACGGGACGCTATGTCAGTCTGACGGTGGACGGGGGGCGGCCCAGCGAGGGATTCTCCCCCGGGGGCTTCACCCAGCTCTACCTGCCCCTGAGCCTCTTTCTCGGGGGACTGCCGGCCTTCTGGGGGGCCCCGCTCCCCAACTTTGTGGGCTGCGTGCAGAAGGTACTTACCTTCTTTTATTAAGGTAGCGTGATATTATAAAATGTTTATTCTTTCGCTACAGTGGAAGTTGTCTAGGCCGATATTGAAGAAATACAGAAAAGTCTTCCACATCGACCGCCTCTCTAAACAACCATCTTTGTAATGTCGAAATGATTTCCCACAATCTCCGAGCGGGAGTGTGAGCCGCTATTGGCCAGTGGTGACATCATGGACCGCGGGTGAACTTGGAAGGTGGCTAGTGTCGTCTGGTTACAGCAGAAAGAAGAGCCCTTGTCTAAAACCCAGAAAAACACACAAATAGGTTTCACAATATCCTTAACACACATGAAATTCTGTTTGTGGAGAGTTAGTAGCCAGCAATTTAAATAAAAAATTATAATTCCCGTAGACCCCGTTATCCCCCGTTTACAACTCAACAACTCCTTGTCTGGCTCAACACAGTTCGAGGAAAAACACAAATTCTGTTTTTCAAGTTTTCTGGGGAAGAAAAGCGCTATACTTTTAGAAAAACATCATACAAGGTGCGTTCATTAATTTCCAGGACTGCTCTGTATCTTTGAAAAAATAAAACAAATAAAAAAACTAATTTAATATTTTTCAAAATATGCCCCTCCTGCCTCAATACACCTGTTCCATCTTTTTTTCCAATTGTCGAAGCAGGAGATACAATCACTTTTTGAGAGGTTCCTCAAGGTTGCCTTCGATTCATCTTGTATCATATCAACGTTGTCAAATTTCCTTCCTTTTAACTTCATTTTCAATTTAGAATAGAGGAAAAAGTCATTGGGGGCTAAGTCGGGGGAATAAGGTGGATGAGGGATCTGTATGGTTGAATGCTTGGCCAAGAACTGCAAAACAACATGGGCTGTGTGCGGCCGCGCATTATCGACGTGAAGTATCCAGTCATTGTTTTGCCATCTTTCAGATCTTTCAAGGCGCACTGCCTCCCTTAAGCGCCTCATTATCCCCAAATAAACCTCTTGATTAATTGTACGTCCGAAAGGAATAAATTAATGGTGAACCAAACCATTAATATCAAGAAATTTAACAAGCAATGTCTTGACTTTGGATTTTGTAAATCTTGCCTTTTTGGGTTTCGGTTCCCCTCTTTCAATCCATTGGCTGGATTGACGTTTGGTTTCCGGGTCATACTGATACACCCATGTCTCATCCCCGGTAATGATTTTTGCATCCATTCTGGATCGGTCCGAGTCATTTCAACCATGTTTTTGCAGACATCCATTCTAACCTCCTTTTGTTCCTCTGTTAGAATCCTGGGAACAAATTTTGAAGACGTCCGGATCATGTCCAAATCTTTTGTTACTATTTGATGACACAGTCCTACAGATAGTCCAGTCTCTGAAGATAAGTCTTTAGTAGAAATTCTTCTGTTAGATTTAATTAATTCCTTTATTTTGAGCTTGTTTTCCTCGCAACGTAATGATCTTGGACGCCCAGTATGCTGATCATCGTTTACCTTTTCCCGATCTTTTAGGAAGCGTGAAAACCATTCAAACGTTTTTAACGGGATAAAGCTGCATCGCCAAAAGCTTCTTTAATCAATTCATACGTCTCAGTAGCACTTTTTTTCAAGTTAAAACAAAACTTAATGCAGATTATCTGCTCTTCGAAAATGGCCATTTTAAATTAGAAATGCGAACCTTACATGGAAGTTGTTTTGTTCTATTTTTAGATCGGCGCGTGCGCCACGAGACTCGTGCTTTCAGTCAGGTGTGGTCGAATGTCCAATATTTAACATTGTATAAAAATATTTTTTTTAGCTTTTTTATTTATTTTATTTTTTAACCAGTCCTGGAAATTAATGAACGCACCTTGTATATTGATAATAAAAATAATTAAATCTCTCCAAAAATATGCTTTTTAATACTATTTATAAAATATATGGATTATATTGCCACGTTTTTATTTTTTAAAACGCTAATTTTAGTTTAGTAAAACTTTATTTTTAAAGTTTATTATTTTAAAAGTGAAATGTTTGTTAATGAAATAGACATTTTGCCTAAACTCATTTATTGCTGCTTTCTTTTACAAGCCATTTGTTTATCTGTATTTTTACATATCGTTTTTATTGAGTTTTTACTAATTTAGTATGTACATCATTGACTTTTGATGAATGAGAAAAAGAAATTGAAAATAAACATATGAAAAATTAAAGTAACATTTTAAAGGAATTTATGTACAACTGAAAATTGTTTCTGTAACGTCTCAATATTATTTAAAAGTTTCATACTGACTCTTTTTAGTTATAAAATTCATAGATAAATATTTGTGCTTGTTCTCTCACTGATTGCTACAAAAAAAAAACGTGTTTGTTATTAATATTTCAAATAAATAAATTAAATTAATAAAATGATTAGTTTTTTTGTAAATTAAGCCTTAAAACCTTCTCTCCAACCTTACTGCAATGTAAAGCTCTTCTGATATTTTGTCATTGCAGTAAGGACAGAAGAATTATTCATATTTTAAAACGAAGCCTACGTGTGTGTGTGCTTTAAATAGTTTATACTGGTGGTGGTGTCTTGTCCATAAAATTTGTTGCTCCATGGAAAGGGAGGTACCATTGCCCCGTTAGTCAGCCACATTTCAGAGTTCCCTGTTCACGGTTACCGTAGCGGCTTGGGGCTTACGACACTGTACTTCACCCTACAGGGCAGTCCCTTACTTCTGCTGCTTCTCCCGCCTGCCATATAGAGGAGGACTTCTGGGCGGGAATAATTTATACTTTCGAATAAATATGGGTCGATTGCTCAAATTTCTTGGAATACATAATTATTGTTTTACAAAGAAGGTTATTCTCATGGAGGGGAGTTTACGACATCGATGTAGAATGGAGAACTGCTCAAACGGAGAACTCTGAGCCACAGTTTCTCAATTACCTATTAGATACTCTGTATAAAATATGGACATATATATGGGACTTATTTTTATCATTCATTTTTCCCCGAATTTACCCAATTTTGAGTCTGGTTGATCGAAATTTTGGCAATTTCTCTCTCTTTAACCGAAACTATAATCGATTTCTCAGTTACAAGAAAGTTTAAACCTAGAGTGAGAGCTAGAGATTTTATTAACATTTGAGATTTTTATTGTTATTGATAGAAAATATGAACCTCCACTAATTGATTTTAGAAAAGGTGTCTTCAATGTGAGATGACACCAGATGTGCTGTGTCTCCAGCTCGAGGTGAATGGACGGCCCGTGGCGCTGGCAGAGGACGCCGTGGCCGCGGAGAACGTCTCGGGCTGCCGTCACCCATGTGAGGAAGGTCCTTGTTACAACGGGGGCAGGTGTCTTCCCAACCTGGACTTCTACACTTGTCGCTGTGGACTGGGCCACGCCGGTCCCAACTGTGAGAAAGGTAAGTCCCAACCTGGACTTCTACACTTGTCGCTGTGGACTGGGCCACGCCGGTCCCAACTGTGAGAAAGGTAAGTCCCAACCTGGACTTCTACACCTGTCGCTGTGGACTGGGCCACGCCGGTCCCAACTGTGAGAAAGGTAAGTCCCAACCTGGACTGCTACACCTGTCGCTGTGGACTGGGCCACGCCGGTCCCAACTGTGAGAAAGGTAAGTCCCAACCTGGACTTCTACACCTGTCGCTGTGGACTGGGCCACGCCGGTCCCAACTGTGAGAAAGGTAAGTCCCAACCTGGACTTCTACACCTGTCGCTGTGGACTGGGCCACGCCGGTCCCAACTGTGAGAAAGGTAAGTCCCAACCTGGACTGCTACACCTGTCACTGTGGACTGGGCCACGCCGGTCCCAACTGTGAGAAAGGTAAGTCCCAACCTGGACTTCTACACCTGTCGCTGTGGACTGGGCCACGCCGGTCCCAACTGTGAGAAAGGTAAGTCCCAACCTGGACTTTCACACCTGTCGCTGTGGACTGGGCCACGCCGGTACCAACTGTGAGAAAGGTAAGTCCCAACCTGGACTTCTACACCTGTCGCTATGGATTGGGCCACGCCGGTCCCAACTGTGAGAAAGGTAAGTCCCAACCTGGACTTCTACACCTGTCGCTGCGTACTGGGCCATGCCGGTCCCAACTGTGAGAAAGGTAAGTCCCAACCTGGACTTCTACACCTGTCGCTGCGTACTGGGCCATGCCGGTCCCAACTGTGAGAAAGGTAAGTCCCAACCTGGACTTCTACACCTGTCGCTGTGGACTGGGCCACGCCGGTCCCAACTGTGAGAAAGGTAAGTCCCAACCTGGACTTCTACACCTGTCGCTGCGTACTGGGCCATGCCGGTCCCAACTGTGAGAAAGGTAGGTCCCAACCTGGACTTCTACACCTGTCGCTGTGGACTGGGCCACGCCGGTCCCAACTGTGAGAAAGGTAGGTCCCAACCTGGACTTCTACACCTGTCGCTGTGGACTGGGCCACGCCGGTCCCAACTGTGAGAAAGGTAGGTCCCAACCTGGACTTCTACACCTGTCGCTGTGGACTGGGCCACGCCGGTCCCAACTGTGAGAAAGGTAAGTCCCTACCTGGACTTTCACACCTGTCGCTATGGATTGGGCCACGCCGGTCCCAACTGTGAGAAAGGTAAGTCCCAACCTGGACTTCTACACCTGTCGCTGTGGACTGGGCCACGCCGGTCCCAACTGTGAGAAAGGTAAGTCCCAACCTGGACTTCTACACCTGTCGCTGTGGACTGTGCCACGCCGGTCCCAACTGTGAGAAAGGTAAGTCCCAACCTGGACTTCTACACCTGTCGCTGTGGACTGGGCCACGCCGGTCCCAACTGTGAGAAAGGTAAGTCCCAACCTGGACTTCTACACCTGTCGCTGCGTACTGGGCCACGCCGGTCCCAACTGTGAGAAAGGTAAGTCCCAACCTGGACTTCTACACCTGTCGCTGTGGACTGGGCCACGCCGGTCCCAACTGTGAGAAAGGTAAGTCCCAACCTGGACTTTCACACCTGTCGCTGAGACTGGGCCACGCCGGTCCCAACTGTGAGAAAGGTAAGTCCCAACCTGGACTTCTACACCTGTCGCTGTGGACTGGGCCACGCCGGTCCCAACTGTGAGAAAGGTAAGTCCCAACCTGGACTTTCACACCTGTCGCTGTGGACTGGGCCATGCCGGTCCCAACTGTGAGAAAGGTAGGTCCCAACCTGGACTGCTACACCTGTCGCTGTGGACTGGGCCACGCCGGTCCCAACTGTGAGAAAGGTAAGTCCCAACCTGGACTTCTACACCTGTCGCTATGGATTGGGCCACGCCGGTCCCAACTGTGAGAAAGGTAAGTCCCAACCTGGACTTCTACACCTGTCGCTGTGGATTGGGCCACGCCGGTCCCAACTGTGAGAAAGGTAAGTCCCTACCTGGACTGCTACACCTGTCGCTGTGGATTGGGCCACGCCGGTCCCAACTGTGAGAAAGGTAAGTCCCTACCTGGACTTCTACACCTGTCGCTGTGGATTGGGCCACGCCGGTCCCAACTGTGAGAAAGGTAAGTCCCAACCTGGACTTCTACACCTGTCGCTGCGTACTGGGCCACGCCGGTCCCAACTGTGAGAAAGGTAAGTCCCAACCTGGAATTCTACACCTGTCGCTGCGTACTGGGCCACGCCGGTCCCAACTGTGAGAAAGGTAAGTCCCAACCTGGAATTCTACACCTGTCGCTGTGGAATGGGCCACGCCGGTCCCAACTGTGAGAAAGGTAAGTCCCAACCTGGACTTCTACACCTGTCGCTGTGGAATGGGCCACGCCGGTCCCAACTGTGAGAAAGGTAAGTCCCAACCTGGACTGCTACACCTGTCGCTATGGACTGGGCCACGCCGGTCCCAACTGTGAGAAAGGTAGGTCCCAACCTGGACTGCTACACCTGTCGCTGCGTACTGGGCCACGCCGGTCCCAACTGTGAGAAAGGTAAGTCCCAACCTGGACTTCTACACCTGTCGCTGTGGACTGGGCCACGCCGGTCCCAACTGTGAGAAAGGTAAGTCCCAACCTGGACTTCTACACCTGTCGCTGTGGACTGGGCCACGCCGGTCCCAACTGTGAGAAAGGTAAGTCCCAACCTGGACTTTCACACCTGTCGCTGAGACTGGGCCACGCCGGTCCCAACTGTGAGAAAGGTAAGTCCCAACCTGGACTTCTACACCTGTCGCTGTGGACTGGGCCACGCCGGTCCCAACTGTGAGAAAGGTAAGTCCCAACCTGGACTTTCACACCTGTCGCTGTGGACTGGGCCATGCCGGTCCCAACTGTGAGAAAGGTAGGTCCCAACCTGGACTGCTACACCTGTCGCTGTGGACTGGGCCACGCCGGTCCCAACTGTGAGAAAGGTAAGTCCCAACCTGGACTTCTACACCTGTCGCTATGGATTGGGCCACGCCGGTCCCAACTGTGAGAAAGGTAGGTCCCAACCTGGACTGCTACACCTGTCGCTGTGGACTGGGCCACGCCGGTCCCAACTGTGAGAAAGGTAAGTCCCAACCTGGACTTCTACACCTGTCGCTGTGGACTGGGCCACGCCGGTCCCAACTGTGAGAAAGGTAAGTCCCTACCTGGACTGCTACACCTGTCGCTGTGGAATGGGCCACGCCGGTCCCAACTGTGAGAAAGGTAAGTCCCAACCTGGAATTCTACACCTGTCGCTGTGGATTGGGCCACGCCGGTCCCAACTGTGAGAAAGGTAAGTCCCAACCTGGACTTCTACACCTGTCGCTGTGGACTGGGCCACGCCGGTCCCAACTGTGAGAAAGGTAAGTCCCAACCTGGACTTCTACACCTGTCGCTGTGGACTGGGCCACGCCGGTCCCAACTGTGAGAAAGGTAAGTCCCAACCTGGACTTCTACACCTGTCGCTGTGGACTGGGCCACGCCGGTCCCAACTGTGAGAAAGGTAAGTCCCAACCTGGACTTCTACACCTGTCGCTGTGGACTGGGCCACGCCGGTCCCAACTGTGAGAAAGGTAAGTCCCTACCTGGACTGCTACACCTGTCGCTGTGGACTGGGCCACGCCGGTCCCAACTGTGAGAAAGGTAAGTCCCAACCTGGACTTCTACACCTGTCGCTGTGGACTGGGCCACGCCGGTCCCAACTGTGAGAAAGGTAAGTCCCAACCTGGACTTCTACACCTGTCGCTGTGGACTGGGCCACGCCGGTCCCAACTGTGAGAAAGGTAAGTCCCTACCTGGACTGCTACACCTGTCGCTGTGGAATGGGCCACGCCGGTCCCAACTGTGAGAAAGGTAAGTCCCAACCTGGAATTCTACACCTGTCGCTGTGGACTGGGCCACGCCGGTCCCAACTGTGAGAAAGGTAAGTCCCAACCTGGACTGCTACACCTGTCGCTATGGACTGGGCCACGCCGGTCCCAACTGTGAGAAAGGTAAGTCCCAACCTGGACTGCTACACCTGTCGCTGTGGACTGGGCCACGCCGGTCCCAACTGTGAGAAAGGTAAGTCCCAACCTGGACTGCTACACCTGTCGCTGTGGATTGGGCCACGCCGGTCCCAACTGTGAGAAAGGTAAGTCCCAACCTGGACTTCTACACCTGTCGCTATGGACTGGGCCACGCCGGTCCCAACTGTGAGAAAGGTAAGTCCCTACCTGGACTGCTACACCTGTCGCTATGGACTGGGCCACGCCGGTCCCAACTGTGAGAAAGGTAAGTCCCAACCTGGACTGCTACACCTGTCGCTGTGGACTGGGCCACGCCGGTCCCAACTGTGAGAAAGGTAAGTCCCAACCTGGACTTCTACACCTGTCGCTGTGGAATGGGCCACGCCGGTCCCAACTGTGAGAAAGGTAAGTCCCAACCTGGACTTCTACACCTGTCGCTGTGGACTGGGCCACGCCGGTCCCAACTGTGAGAAAGGTAAGTCCCTACCTGGACTGCTACACCTGTCGCTATGGACTGGGCCACGCCGGTCCCAACTGTGAGAAAGGTAAGTCCCTACCTGGACTGCTACACCTGTCGCTATGGACTGGGCCACGCCGGTCCCAACTGTGAGAAAGGTAAGTCCCAACCTGGACTTCTACACCTGTCGCTGTGGAATGGGCCACGCCGGTCCCAACTGTGAGAAAGGTAAGTCCCAACCTGGACTTCTACACCTGTCGCTGTGGACTGGGCCACGCCGGTCCCAACTGTGAGAAAGGTAAGTCCCTACCTGGACTGCTACACCTGTCGCTATGGACTGGGCCACGCCGGTCCCAACTGTGAGAAAGTTAAGTCCCTACCTGGACTGCTACACCTGTCGCTATGGACTGGGCCACGCCGGTCCCAACTGTGAGAAAGGTAAGTCCCAACCTGGACTGCTACACCTGTCGCTGTGGACTGGGCCACGCCGGTCCCAACTGTGAGAAAGGTAAGTCCCAACCTGGACTTCTACACCTGTCGCTGTGGACTGGGCCACGCCGGTCCCAACTGTGAGAAAGGTAAGTCCCTACCTGGACTGCTACACCTGTCGCTGTGGAATGGGCCACGCCGGTCCCAACTGTGAGAAAGGTAAGTCCCAACCTGGACTTCTACACCTGTCGCTGTGGACTGGGCCACGCCGGTCCCAACTGTGAGAAAGGTAAGTCCCAACCTGGACTGCTACACCTGTCGCTATGGACTGGGCCACGCCGGTCCCAACTGTGAGAAAGGTAAGTCCCAACCTGGACTGCTACACCTGTCGCTGTGGACTGGGCCACGCCGGTCCCAACTGTGAGAAAGGTAAGTCCCAACCTGGACTGCTACACCTGTCGCTGTGGATTGGGCCACGCCGGTCCCAACTGTGAGAAAGGTAAGTCCCAACCTGGACTTCTACACCTGTCGCTGTGGACTGGGCCACGCCGGTCCCAACTGTGAGAAAGGTAAGTCCCTACCTGGACTGCTACACCTGTCGCTATGGACTGGGCCACGCCGGTCCCAACTGTGAGAAAGGTAAGTCCCAACCTGGACTGCTACACCTGTCGCTGTGGACTGGGCCACGCCGGTCCCAACTGTGAGAAAGGTAAGTCCCAACCTGGACTTCTACACCTGTCGCTGTGGAATGGGCCACGCCGGTCCCAACTGTGAGAAAGGTAAGTCCCAACCTGGACTTCTACACCTGTCGCTGTGGACTGGGCCACGCCGGTCCCAACTGTGAGAAAGGTAAGTCCCTACCTGGACTGCTACACCTGTCGCTATGGACTGGGCCACGCCGGTCCCAACTGTGAGAAAGGTAAGTCCCTACCTGGACTGCTACACCTGTCGCTATGGACTGGGCCACGCCGGTCCCAACTGTGAGAAAGGTAAGTCCCAACCTGGACTTCTACACCTGTCGCTGTGGACTGGGCCACGCCGGTCCCAACTGTGAGAAAGGTAAGTCCCAACCTGGACTTCTACACCTGTCGCTGTGGACTGGGCCACGCCGGTCCCAACTGTGAGAAAGGTAAGTCCCAACCTGGACTGCTACACCTGTCGCTATGGACTGGGCCACGCCGGTCCCAACTGTGAGAAAGGTAAGTCCCTACCTGGACTGCTACACCTGTCGCTATGGACTGGGCCACGCCGGTCCCAACTGTGAGAAAGGTAAGTCCCAACCTGGACTGCTACACCTGTCGCTGTGGACTGGGCCACGCCGGTCCCAACTGTGAGAAAGGTAAGTCCCAACCTGGACTTCTACACCTGTCGCTGTGGAATGGGCCACGCCGGTCCCAACTGTGAGAAAGGTAAGTCCCAACCTGGACTTCTACACCTGTCGCTGTGGACTGGGCCACGCCGGTCCCAACTGTGAGAAAGGTAAGTCCCAACCTGGACTTCTACACCTGTCGCTGTGGACTGGGCCACGCCGGTCCCAACTGTGAGAAAGGTAAGTCCCAACCTGGACTTCTACACCTGTCGCTGTGGAATGGGCCACGCCGGTCCCAACTGTGAGAAAGGTAAGTCCCAACCTGGACTGCTACACCTGTCGCTGTGGAATGGGCCACGCCGGTCCCAACTGTGAGAAAGGTAAGTCCCAACCTGGACTGCTACACCTGTCGCTGTGGACTGGGCCACGCCGGTCCCAACTGTGAGAAAGGTAAGTCCCAACCTGGACTGCTACACCTGTCGCTGTGGAATGGGCCACGCCGGTCCCAACTGTGAGAAAGGTAAGTCCCAACCTGGACTGCTACACCTGTCGCTGTGGACTGGGCCACGCCGGTCCCAACTGTGAGAAAGGTAAGTCCCAACCTGGAATTCTACACCTGTCGCTGTGGAATGGGCCACGCCGGTCCCAACTGTGAGAAAGGTAAGTCCCAACCTGGACTGCTACACCTGTCGCTGTGGACTGGGCCACGCCGGTCCCAACTGTGAGAAGGGTAAGTCCCAACCTGGAATTCTACACCTGTCGCTGTGGAATGGGCCACGCCGGTCCCAACTGTGAGAAAGGTAAGTCCCAACCTGGACTGCTACACCTGTCGCTGTGGACTGGGCCACGCCGGTCCCAACTGTGAGAAAGGTAAGTCCCAACCTGGACTGCTACACCTGTCGCTGTGGATTGGGCCACGCCGGTCCCAACTGTGAGAAAGGTAAGTCCCAACCTGGACTGCTACACCTGTCGCTGTGGACTGGGCCACGCCGGTCCCAACTGTGAGAAAGGTAAGTCCCAACCTGGACTGCTACACCTGTCGCTGTGGAATGGGCCACGCCGGTCCCAACTGTGAGAAAGGTAAGTCCCAACCTGGACTGCTACACCTGTCGCTGTGGACTGGGCCACGCCGGTCCCAACTGTGAGAAAGGTAAGTCCCAACCTGGACTTCTACACCTGTCGCTGTGGACTGGGCCACGCCGGTCCCAACTGTGAGAAAGGTAAGTCCCAACCTGGACTTCTACACCTGTCGCTGTGGACTGGGCCACGCCGGTCCCAACTGTGAGAAAGGTAAGTCCCAACCTGGACTTCTACACCTGTCGCTGTGGACTGGGCCACGCCGGTCCCAACTGTGAGAAAGGTAAGTCCCAACCTGGACTTCTACACCTGTCGCTGTGGACTGGGCCACGCCGGTCCCAACTGTGAGAAAGGTAAGTCCCAACCTGGACTTTCACACCTGTCGCTGTGGACTGGGCCATGCCGGTCCCAACTGTGAGAAAGGTAGGTCCCAACCTGGACTGCTACACCTGTCGCTGTGGACTGGGCCACGCCGGTCCCAACTGTGAGAAAGGTAAGTCCCAACCTGGACTTCTACACCTGTCGCTATGGATTGGGCCACGCCGGTCCCAACTGTGAGAAAGGTAGGTCCCAACCTGGACTGCTACACCTGTCGCTGTGGACTGGGCCACGCCGGTCCCAACTGTGAGAAAGGTAAGTCCCAACCTGGACTTCTACACCTGTCGCTGTGGACTGGGCCACGCCGGTCCCAACTGTGAGAAAGGTAAGTCCCTACCTGGACTGCTACACCTGTCGCTGTGGAATGGGCCACGCCGGTCCCAACTGTGAGAAAGGTAAGTCCCAACCTGGAATTCTACACCTGTCGCTGTGGATTGGGCCACGCCGGTCCCAACTGTGAGAAAGGTAAGTCCCAACCTGGACTTCTACACCTGTCGCTGTGGACTGGGCCACGCCGGTCCCAACTGTGAGAAAGGTAAGTCCCAACCTGGACTTCTACACCTGTCGCTGTGGACTGGGCCACGCCGGTCCCAACTGTGAGAAAGGTAAGTCCCAACCTGGACTTCTACACCTGTCGCTGTGGACTGGGCCACGCCGGTCCCAACTGTGAGAAAGGTAAGTCCCAACCTGGACTTCTACACCTGTCGCTGTGGACTGGGCCACGCCGGTCCCAACTGTGAGAAAGGTAAGTCCCTACCTGGACTGCTACACCTGTCGCTGTGGACTGGGCCACGCCGGTCCCAACTGTGAGAAAGGTAAGTCCCAACCTGGACTTCTACACCTGTCGCTGTGGACTGGGCCACGCCGGTCCCAACTGTGAGAAAGGTAAGTCCCAACCTGGACTTCTACACCTGTCGCTGTGGACTGGGCCACGCCGGTCCCAACTGTGAGAAAGGTAAGTCCCTACCTGGACTGCTACACCTGTCGCTGTGGAATGGGCCACGCCGGTCCCAACTGTGAGAAAGGTAAGTCCCAACCTGGAATTCTACACCTGTCGCTGTGGACTGGGCCACGCCGGTCCCAACTGTGAGAAAGGTAAGTCCCAACCTGGACTGCTACACCTGTCGCTATGGACTGGGCCACGCCGGTCCCAACTGTGAGAAAGGTAAGTCCCAACCTGGACTGCTACACCTGTCGCTGTGGACTGGGCCACGCCGGTCCCAACTGTGAGAAAGGTAAGTCCCAACCTGGACTGCTACACCTGTCGCTGTGGATTGGGCCACGCCGGTCCCAACTGTGAGAAAGGTAAGTCCCAACCTGGACTTCTACACCTGTCGCTATGGACTGGGCCACGCCGGTCCCAACTGTGAGAAAGGTAAGTCCCTACCTGGACTGCTACACCTGTCGCTATGGACTGGGCCACGCCGGTCCCAACTGTGAGAAAGGTAAGTCCCAACCTGGACTGCTACACCTGTCGCTGTGGACTGGGCCACGCCGGTCCCAACTGTGAGAAAGGTAAGTCCCAACCTGGACTTCTACACATGTCGCTGTGGAATGGGCCACGCCGGTCCCAACTGTGAGAAAGGTAAGTCCCAACCTGGACTTCTACACCTGTCGCTGTGGACTGGGCCACGCCGGTCCCAACTGTGAGAAAGGTAAGTCCCTACCTGGACTGCTACACCTGTCGCTATGGACTGGGCCACGCCGGTCCCAACTGTGAGAAAGGTAAGTCCCTACCTGGACTGCTACACCTGTCGCTATGGACTGGGCCACGCCGGTCCCAACTGTGAGAAAGGTAAGTCCCAACCTGGACTTCTACACCTGTCGCTGTGGAATGGGCCACGCCGGTCCCAACTGTGAGAAAGGTAAGTCCCAACCTGGACTTCTACACCTGTCGCTGTGGACTGGGCCACGCCGGTCCCAACTGTGAGAAAGGTAAGTCCCTACCTGGACTGCTACACCTGTCGCTATGGACTGGGCCACGCCGGTCCCAACTGTGAGAAAGGTAAGTCCCTACCTGGACTGCTACACCTGTCGCTATGGACTGGGCCACGCCGGTCCCAACTGTGAGAAAGGTAAGTCCCAACCTGGACTGCTACACCTGTCGCTGTGGACTGGGCCACGCCGGTCCCAACTGTGAGAAAGGTAAGTCCCAACCTGGACTTCTACACCTGTCGCTGTGGAATGGGCCACGCCGGTCCCAACTGTGAGAAAGGTAAGTCCCAACCTGGACTTCTACACCTGTCGCTGTGGACTGGGCCACGCCGGTCCCAACTGTGAGAAAGGTAAGTCCCAACCTGGACTTCTACACCTGTCGCTGTGGACTGGGCCACGCCGGTCCCAACTGTGAGAAAGGTAAGTCCCAACCTGGAATTCTACACCTGTCGCTGTGGAATGGGCCACGCCGGTCCCAACTGTGAGAAAGGTAAGTCCCAACCTGGACTGCTACACCTGTCGCTGTGGAATGGGCCACGCCGGTCCCAACTGTGAGAAAGGTAAGTCCCAACCTGGACTGCTACACCTGTCGCTGTGGACTGGGCCACGCCGGTCCCAACTGTGAGAAAGGTAAGTCCCAACCTGGACTGCTACACCTGTCGCTGTGGAATGGGCCACGCCGGTCCCAACTGTGAGAAAGGTAAGTCCCAACCTGGACTGCTACACCTGTCGCTGTGGACTGGGCCACGCCGGTCCCAACTGTGAGAAAGGTAAGTCCCAACCTGGAATTCTACACCTGTCGCTGTGGAATGGGCCATTCCGGTCCCAACTGTGAGAAAGGTAAGTCCCAACCTGGACTGCTACACCTGTCGCTGTGGACTGGGCCACGCCGGTCCCAACTGTGAGAAAGGTAAGTCCCAACCTGGAATTCTACACCTGTCGCTGTGGAATGGGCCACGCCGGTCCCAACTGTGAGAAAGGTAAGTCCCAACCTGGACTGCTACACCTGTCGCTGTGGACTGGGCCACGCCGGTCCCAACTGTGAGAAAGGTAAGTCCCAACCTGGACTGCTACACCTGTCGCTGTGGATTGGGCCACGCCGGTCCCAACTGTGAGAAAGGTAAGTCCCAACCTGGACTGCTACACCTGTCGCTGTGGACTGGGCCACGCCGGTCCCAACTGTGAGAAAGGTAAGTCCCAACCTGGACTGCTACACCTGTCGCTGTGGAATGGGCCACGCCGGTCCCAACTGTGAGAAAGGTAAGTCCCAACCTGGACTGCTACACCTGTCGCTGTGGACTGGGCCACGCCGGTCCCAACTGTGAGAAAGGTAAGTCCCAACCTGGACTTCTACACCTGTCGCTGTGGACTGGGCCACGCCGGTCCCAACTGTGAGAAAGGTAAGTCCCAACCTGGACTTTCACCCCTGTCGCTGTGGACTGGGCCACGCCGGTCCCAACTGTGAGAAAGGTAAGTCCCAACCTGGACTTCTACACCTGTCGCTGTGGACTGGGCCACGCCGGTCCCAACTGTGAGAAAGGTAAGTCCCAACCTGGACTTCTACACCTGTCGCTGTGGACTGGGCCACGCCGGTCCCAACTGTGAGAAAGGTAAGTCCCAACCTGGACTTCTACACCTGTCGCTGTGGACTGGGCCATGCCGGTCCCAACTGTGAGAAAGGTAAGTCCCAACCTGGACTTCTACACCTGTCGCTGTGGACTGTGCCAGGCCAACTGAGAGAAAATCTATAGCTAGTTAAACTACAATTCCTTGATAAATGTAGCTGTAAGTGTTCCTTAAATATTAATAGGTATCCACCACGGGGCCTAAAGAAAGGAAGGTGCGCAGCTGTGACCGAGATGATCGCCAGTCCCATGTTTTCTGGCAACGGCTACCTCCACTACACGGATGAAGAAGTCATGCGGAGGTAATATATTTTGGGGAATAGATTTAGAATTGAAATTTATAGACTTTCCTACATTCTGTGGCTTCATCCACAATATTATTTTATCTTGATTCTACTTATTATATCGAGTCTTAACGCTAATTAGCAAGTGACTCCCCGCGCAGGCTGGAAGACAGCAAGACCGAATTGGACGTGGAGTTCCGCAGCTTCGCACCGCAAGGCGTTCTCGTGTGGACTGGCACTGGGGGCGGGGACCGCCTCTCGCTGCAGCTGAGGGCGGGGCGACTGGAGCTCCGCCTCAACCTCGGCTCTGGGGAAGCCCGGGGTATCGTAGGGGCGGAGCTTGGGGATGGAAGATGGCACCGCCTCCGACTCATCAGGTAGACCACTCATTGGGCCCAATGGGTTCAAAAACTGACTGGGAGGCGGTCTTAGGTCAGAGCAGGAGGCGGAGCTAAGTGTGGATGGAGGTCCTGCTGTGACCTGCAGAGCTCCTGGACCTCTGCGTCAACTCAACACCCACTCCGGCCTCTACCTCGGTACACCACCTTCCTCTCTTTATCTACACTTTGATCTCTTGGCTTGTGTTGGATGTGTCATTGAACACCTCGGGAATCTCATTCACTTAGTATAAGTTTGGCAATGGGACAAGCAACAAACAGCCAGAAATATAACTTGATTCCTTTCTCAAAATGACAGATCTTATTAACCCTAACTTCTATTTGGAAATAATTCTGCCACAATACAGATACACATAGGGTTCATGGGACACAATTATCAGAGCTAGTTCTTTATTTGTTAACGCTATTCATCTGACCTGGTTGTCTACTCCGCTACGTCGGTCTCCAAGAACTGTCGCAATGATATCCCACTTTTCAGTCGAGAACTCCATGGGCAGTGAACCTTTCATGAGTGGCTACCTTGGTGAATCAAAACATTACCTTACCTGAGACATAAGGCAACATTTGACTAGAGACAACCTCCAGGAGAGTGTCCTCCATGTTGTCTCATTAGGGAGGTTCTACTATACTGTGGAAGATGTTTCACTTTCCGTTAAAAAATATCTTCACTTATTTCATTCATACTTTCAAATAGTAAGAATGGTCATTCAAGGTGAACGTAGGTCCCAGATCGAGAACTTCATGACAGAATGGACAGACTGATTTCTAGCTGCCTCAGATCTGAACCAGACGAGTTGGTCAACAGGACGTGTACAGGGCCATCGTAAAACTTGAACATCACTTCTACTGACAACGCTAACCTCAATACAAAACGTACAGTTCTTGGATTTAAACGACTGGACTCCCCTGTCGTGTACAGCAGTATCGTTCAACGGGAACATTGTCCCTACTCCATAGTGCCACCTGATGACAGAACGTAGCGTTTTAGAGATAAACGAGGGGGATGTCGTGTACAGGAGCAGCATTCGACGGGTACCTAACCCAGTGATACAGTGTCACTGATCCCAGCCGTGTCCAGGATCAACATTCGACGGGTACCTAACCCAATGATACACTGTCACTGATCCCTGCCGTGTCCAGGATCAACATTCGACGGGTACCTAACCCAGTGATACAGTGTCACTGATCCCTGCCGTGTCCAGGAGCAACATTCGACGGGTACCTAACCCAGTGATACAGTGTCACTGATCCCAGCCGTGTCCAGGATCAACATTCGACGGGTACCTAACCCAATGATACACTGTCACTGATCCCTGCCGTGTCCAGGATCAACATTCGACGGGTACCTAACCCAGTGATACAGTGTCACTGATCCCTGCCGTGTCCAGGAGCAACATTCGACGGGTACCTAACCCAGTGATACAGTGTCACTGATCCCTGCCGTGTCCAGGATCAACATTCGACGGGTACCTAACCCAGTGATACAGTGTCACTGATCCCTGCCGTGTCCAGGAGCAACATTCGACGGGTACCTAACCCAGTGATACAGTGTCACTGATCCCTGCCGTGTCCAGGATCAACATTCGACGGGTACCTAACCCAATGATACACTGTCACTGATCCCTGCCGTGTCCAGGAGCAACATTCGACGGGTACCTAACCCAGTGATACAGTGTCACTGATCCCTGCCGTGTCCAGGAGCAACATTCGACGGGTACCTAACCCAGTGATACAGTGTCACTGATCCCTGCCGTGTCCAGGATCAACATTCGACGGGTACCTAACCCAGTGATACACTGTCACTGATCCCTGCCGTGTCCAGGAGCAACATTCGACGGGTACCTAACCCAGTGATACACTGTCACTGATCCCTGCCGTGTCCAGGAGCAACATTCGACGGGTACCTAACCCAGTGATACAGTGTCACTGATCCCTGCCGTGTCCAGGAGCAACATTCGACGGGTACCTAACCCAGTGATACAGTGTCACTGATCCCAGCCGTGTCCAGGAGCAACATTCGACGGGTACCTAACCCAGTGATACAGTGTCACTGATCCCTGCCGTGTCCAGGATCAACATTCGACGGGTACCTAACCCAGTGATACAGTGTCACTGATCCCTGCCGTGTCCAGGATCAACATTCGACGGGTACCTAACCCAGTGATACAGTGTCACTGATCCCTGCCGTGTCCAGGAGCAACATTCGACGGGTACCTAACCCAGTGATACAGTGTCACTGATCCCTGCCGTGTCCAGGATCAACATTCGACGGGTACCTAACCCAGTGATACACTGTCACTGATCCCTGCCGTGTCCAGGAGCAACATTCGACGGGTACCTAACCCAGTGATACAGTGTCACTGATCCCTGCCGTGTCCAGGAGCAACATTCGACGGGTACCTAACCCAGTGATACACTGTCACTGATCCCTGCCGTGTCCAGGATCAACATTCGACGGGTACCTAACCCAATGATACACTGTCACTGATCCCTGCCGTGTCCAGGAGCAACATTCGACGGGTACCTAACCCAGTGATACAGTGTCATTGATCCCTGCCGTGTCCAGGAGCAACATTCGACGGGTACCTAACCCAGTGATACAGTGTCACTGATCCCTGCCGTGTCCAGGATCAACATTCGACGGGTACCTAACCCAGTGATACAGTGTCATTGATCCCTGCCGTGTCCAGGAGCAACATTCGACGGGTACCTAACCCAGTGATACAGTGTCATTGATCCCTGCCGTGTCCAGGAGCAACATTCGACGGGTACCTAACCCAGTGATACACTGTCACTGATCCCTGCCGTGTCCAGGAGCAACATTCGACGGGTACCTAACCCAGTGATACAGTGTCATTGATCCCTGCCGTGTCCAGGAGCAACATTCGACGGGTACCTAACCCAGTGATACAGTGTCACTGATCCCTGCCGTGTCCAGGATCAACATTCGACGGGTACCTAACCCAATGATACACTGTCACTGATCCCTGCCGTGTCCAGGAGCAACATTCGACGGGTACCTAACCCAGTGATACACTGTCACTGATCCCTGCCGTGTCCAGGAGGACGCGAGGAGGTCAGTCCGAGAGAGGACTACGGAGGACTGGTCGGCTGCATCACCAACGTCACCCTGGCCGGGGACTATCGTCTGCGGCTGCTGGCCCAGGCCGCCGAGGGCGTCAACGTGCAACCCTGCGTGTGAGCGCCCCAGCCATGTTCCCAGTGCCTTGCCGGCCCCATGGCGGCCCTTCGACGTGGCTCCTTAGCTTTCTATGGCTGTGCTAGCTGTGACCTCACCACCCGTTAGATTACTACCTACCTACCTACTGTACATATTCCTCTGTTATTCTGTATATAAACACCTCCCTTCTCATATTTTCATGAGATAGATTTCTTATGCCTCTCATTTTGTACATACATTATATCTCCCCATGTATTCATTGATTCTCTCTACAGTCAATTCTCTCATTCTCGATTTAAGACATACCAAGTCTAAACCCAAAAATCTCACTTAAGATCAAAATATTTCAATTCCAAATATACCAATCTGGCATGAAAACAATTTTTTTTAAAAAGCTATCGAATTATACTAAACACTACAAATATAATAAATTATGTTAATTTTAACGTCTCCTAAAAACTAAGTTTATTTTCAAATTTTTTATCAATAAATTGATAATTGGTTCTAAAAGTTTCTCTTTCATTAATTTCATAAAGATGATTTCAACAATACTGGATTTAAGACCGGTAATTCCTGGTTGTTTGACTCTTTGTCTTAGATCGAGAATGGACTGTAGTACAAAATGTCTAATATTTTCTCCCTTTTTCTCCCTCATTTTCTTCAACATTTATTAATTCTTTACAAATATTCAGCATGAAAGTTTCATCTAGAAATCCTTTAACATAAAATATTATTTTATACCTCTTCTATACATTTTTTCTTCTTCGCTTCAATTTGATTATTACCTTTCAATTATACAAAAATTTTCTTTCCTTTGCTTCCCAATTATAAATCAATAATCCCATTTATATATATATGGAATTTGTGTTGAGAAAATCAGGTAAAAAATGCATTAATATTTTCTAAAAAATATTTATTCAATCTCTCTGTGTGAATTTATTGCTGTAAAAGAATTTAGATAAAATTTATCCAAATGTCTAATCACACATTTTATCTTATGTAATTATCATCTCATAACTATTGTGAACTGGGTTAAAAAAGAAGAATGTGTCGTTTTTTTTACGAAAATTTTAGTTTTTTTTCTTTTAATTTTGGTTTAAAAAATAATATGAATATATGCGTGGGTTTATTTATGAACTAGAATTTAGAATTAGAAAGAACACAAATGCTATTCTATCTATTGGAAAAATCCACCAAAAAATTCTGTCTTTCAAATTAATAAATGACTAACTAGCAGTATGAATGCTACGAACTATGCACCAATATATTGGCTTGTAGAAAAAAAATAATGGTTAAAAACAGTGTTATTAATTCCAAGAATCCATCTGGAAAACCAATTCCTAACTATATATAATCTAACCTAACTATATTCTTTCCGAGAACTATAAAAAAATATTTGTTATTGAATTTTTCTTTCAAAAAATAAAACGCAATCACTTTAATAACAAATGGTAAAAGCGGTGAACGGTAAACGCGTCCGTGGTTAGCTTTTCTTGATTAATCAAGAATGGGTATTTAGCCAATTCTGGAATAATTAAAAATCAACGAGAATAGTTGATATTGTAGCAGAATATTTATCATTCTATGAAATGTTTTAAATTTCGATATTTGTATTTTGATACACTGTAAAATTTTCTCATTGCCACTCTGCCATTTCATTAGTTTTAATTTGGTTTTGCCTTAAATAAATTGCTGTGTCATTCTGAGGTTTGTCTTTCTTAATTTTTTACGTTACAACTGGTGGAGATGCTGGGTAGATTAGGGAAGACAAACTAAAAATCTCCGAGAAGACCTAGAGTCCATGGCTGCTATGATCTAAATTTTCAGAGACTGGCTCCAGGATTCCACCGCCGTGTCAAAGCCAAGAATTCCCTCCAAGATTATGTTGTCCTCCCGACGACAAAGCCGCTCTTCATGCCGCAAGAAAAAGGACGCGAAGCTACAAGGGACAGACGTCCGAACTCCGAGGGAATACTTGACAAAAACACGTCAGATTCTTGTCAGTAGCAACAAGATTTTCAAGCTGTGGGTCACAGCTCCCATAAGGAAGGAACTATGTAGCAGAATATTTATCATTCTATGAAATGTTTTAAATTTCGATATTTGTATTTTGATACACTGTAAAATTTTCTCATTGCCACTCTGCCATTTCATTAGTTTTAATTTGGTTTTGCCTTAAATAAATTGCTGTGTCATTCTGAGGTTTGTCTTTCTTAATTTTTTACGTTACAATATTTATTCCGATAGATAGCGCAAGCCATCAGCAACTTTCAGTTGCACGATAAGGAGATGCTTTTTCTTAAAAAATGGTAATAGTATTTTAATTTTTAATTAAGATAAGTATAATTGTAGATATACTTATTTGCAAAATTCTTTTCCAAAATAATTTTATTAGGTACAGCTCAAAAGGAGAACAACCTAGCTTATGTTATTTACAATGACAGGTTCTTCACAGGAAAAAGTGTACAATACGGGAATCTATCCTGGTTCATGGCTGTCGGGAAACAATGGTTTATACCGCTGGCCACCGACTGTTTTATTTACAAAATAAAAAGATATACTACAATGTACGTTTCTTTTTAATAGCAAAATAGTATGTTTTTTTGACATTTATAATGTTTCTTCATAACATTGTGAACTAAAAATTAATTTAAAATGACAAAAAATAATAAGCAAGTGGATATTAAAATTCAATAAACTATAATAAAGTGAAAATCTAACTTTGACCAAAGTGAAATTTTATTTTACTAAGGTTTGGCATTATTTAGAATTTACTTTATTTGGATGTTATACTATGTGGATTGAAGAAGGAACAATAGTTAACGGTGACGTGTTTCTTTTATTAATTCTGTAAAATCTGCAAGCTTTCAGACTTTGACGTCCTTCGACAGACAACCTTCCAAGAAACTAGAAGATAATCAATCCTATAAGAAGATAATATATTATATTCCAGTTTCTTGGAAATTTGCCTATCGAAGGACGTCAAAGTCCAAAAGTTTTCCGAATTTACAGCATTAATAAAATAAACACATCGCTGTAAACTTTTGTTCCTTCTTCAAGATAATGTCAGACGATTCCTTCTCTTGCAACTATGTGGATATTTAAATTAGATTTTACTTCATTGGAATTATAAAATATGTTGTTTTATTTGGATATTACTCTTTTTAGAGTTTTACTTATATTTTACATCATGACTTGGTTTTGTCAGGTTTCTACCCAAATGAATGCTAGCCGTTACATTGGAGTATTTCAGGATGTATGTGCAGCAAATGTTCAATTGTGGGTAGATTTCTATAAAGCGATAGCATAACATTTTGAATTAAAGTATAAAAAATCTTTATCGAACTTTAATTGCAATAATTTTAAAGAAAATCAATATCACGAATATAAAACTGGTAGATCTGTGACATCTACAGATTTTGCTTGCCATTTAGGTTGGTTTTGAAGAGTCTGTTCGCAGTTAGGTTCCCCAAAAATGTATTTAAAACATAAGTAAACCATTGCTAATTTATAATGAGTTTCACAATATAGAATACCAGTTGTGTGTTATAGAGAGTCTTTGTTAACAAAAGAAACGTACTGTAGTGTATATTTTCCGTTAAAAAAACAATCTCTTTATTGAGTTGATCAATTTCAGTTTGTGGATGGAGAAACGACAAGAATGACCATCATTTGTGTATTCAGTTGACATATCACTACCCCATACCACTTAACGTATTGTCAAAGAGGTTAAAATAAACATGTTTTCTTAATTTGATGATTCTTTTCTTTCACAAACTTTACATTCTTTACAACGTTATCTCATAATGTAACATCATCTCTTGATCCCATTGATTAGGTAACTGATCGCTGTGGTCATACATTGTCACTCCGCCTTTGCCGGTCCCAAGCCCGGAGGAAAAAGGAGGAGGGGGAGCAGTAACAAGCTCACTAAAAAACCTGGGCTCAGCTGGCCCGGCTGATAGTATCCTGTAAGGGTTCCTAATTCAGGTATACAGGATGAGCAGCATTTGTACTCTATGTTAAGAGCAGTTGGACATGGCGTCTGTTCCTCATGTCAGAGGCGGCCATTTCTTTTGAAGCTAAGTCGGCCTGCCAGTCTTAATGACAAAGGCAGACGCTTTCTACTTCACCCAGTCATGATGGTTGTCAAACTGACACCATCAAGGGCCACAACTTGATACCCTAATATGATTGAGTGGAGATAAGAAAGAAGAAGAGACATTGGAGAGAATAAGTGCCTACTAAACATATGACGGGTATAACGGTGAGAATCAGAATGGCCGAGAATGAAAGATCAGTTAAAAGAAAAGATCCCCGTTCTCTTGTATACCAGCACAACACAGACCATTCATTCAATATTAGTGAACCCTCAACCCATTATCAGGATATAAAGAGCAAGCACCAGCGCCTAGTACTCGAAACTATACTCACTAAAAAACTCAAAGGAATCAATAGATCCATAGCCCGACATATACCATAATATAATTCCTCCTACCTAAATCTCCGGCTTCCCAATTTGTTATTTACTGTTATCACATAACCTCAATAGAGGATTAACACTAACCAATAATCCTTTGTTTATTTTTTTAACTGTACTATGTTAATCAGTTTTTTGCATATTTACCTTATATTTCCTACTTCATTGTATGTATATATCTATATTGGTTTAAATTCAGAAAACCCTCAGTAACATAGTTATACCTGTCGAAGGGCTGTTGAAAACTTGTATTGCCGTTATAGATAAAAGAAACTCTTCCCTCAGCGAATTTTGTCTTTTATTTATAATTTTATTTCAAGCCTTCCCAATATTTTTTCATCACAATAAGGGTTTTATGTGTGAAAGAAACATCGCGACTTTTAATTCTTTATTTCCTTTATATAGATGACTTATGTGTTTGCTATACGAGGTGTGTTCAAAAAGTATCGCGAATTTTGAATTTTCGCGGGTTACGTATATTCGAATTTCGATCTTTTTGTGGCTTTATGTTGGTACTCATGTCTCTCACTTATGCCGACAAGCTCGGCCATTTGGAATGTTCACTTAATTGTTGACTGCTGCTTTGCTTGCAGTTGTTTTGGATCGTATTCGATTTTTACCCATTAAAAAAAATGGATCAAAGAACTTGTATCAAATTTTGTGTGAAAAACGAAATTGAGTGCGCGGACGCATTTCGAATGTTGACTGTGGCATACGGAGAAGCTACCTTGGACCGAAGCAACGTTTATCGGTGGTACAAAATGTTCTCAGAAGGCCGAGAAGATGTGAACGACGAAGAGCGTGCCGGACGCCCGAGCACTTCAACAACAGACGAAAAAATTAATGAAGTGGAGAAAATGATATTGGCCAATCGTCGAATCACCGTTAGAGAAGTTGCTGAGGACCTAAACATATCGATTGGCTCGTGCCATTCGATTTTTGTCAATGATTTGGGCATGAGACCGGTCGCCGCGAAATTCGTACCAAAATCGCTCGATTGCGACCAAAAACAGCATCGCATGAACATTGCTAATGAGATGTTGGACTCTGTCCGCGACGACCCAAATTTGTTCCAGAGGGTCATAACTGGTGACGAAGCGTGGGTTTGTGGTAATGACGTGGAAACCAAAGCTCAATCATCTCAATGGAAGCTGCCGCACGAACCAAGACCGAAAAAAGCGCGCCAAGTTCGGTCGAATGTGAAAGTTTTGCTGACAGTTTTCTTCGATTGCAGGGGCGTGGTGCATCGTGAGTTCTTGCCACAGGGTAGAACGGTCAATAAGGAAAATTACCTGCAAGTTATGCGCAATTTGCGCGAAGCAATCCGCCAGAAACGCCCGGATTTGTGGAAGATCAAAAATTGGCTTTTGCACCACGATAACGCCCCTGCTCACACATCGTTGCTTGTGCGCGACTTTTTGGCCAAAAACAACACACTAATGATGCCGCAGCCACCGTATTCCCCAGATCTGGTTCCCTGTGACTTTTTCTTGTTCCCTAAACTGAAGAGGCCCATGAAAGGACGACGTTACGCTACGCTTGACGATATAAAGACGGCATCGAAGGAGGAGCTGAAAAAGATTTTTTAAAATGATTTTTTGAAATGATTCGAAGATTGGAAAAACCGTTGGCACAAGTGTATAATATCTCATGGGGATTACTTTGAAGGGGACAAAATAGGTATTCATGAATAAATAAATAATTTTTGCAAACACACAAAAGTCGCGATACTTTATGAACATACCTCGTATATCAAATTATACCTAACTGGCCTCTTGTCCTTATTTTTTACGGAAGAGCATTGCTTGGTGAAAAAATATATATGTAATTCTACTGTCCTTAAAGCTTATGTCCATAGTTTGCTTGAATATCATTTCTGAGATTCAACCCTTCATGGTAGCATATATAAACAGAATCGTCCAATACAGTATTAGATCTCCAAGAAGCTGTCTGGTAGATTAAATTGGCGAAACCGTTGGGAGTGTTCACCACGGATGAGCCACGCCCTCACAATATTTCTTCATCACAGTAAGGACAGTAGAAGTTTGGTTTATGTGTGAAAGAAACATTTGTTATTTAATGATTCATTTCCAATATTTGTATTTATCTATATATATAAAAATTGAATGTCTGTCTGTTTGTCTGTACTCTATAGATTCAAAAACCATACATCCAATCGCCGTGAAAATTTGGGATATTATTAGGTATATCACTGGGAAGGTTTTTGAAAAATAATTTCATGAATATCTTGAATATCCTTAGAGTTATTTGCAGATTTGTAGATTTAACTCGCAAGCAGCGCCCCCATTGTGACGATGATAACAAGTTTTCTTATCACTAAGTTTGTTATCTTAAATATTATTTATCAAAAGTAAGATTATCTCAGGATGACACGGCAATGTGACACGGGAAAAAATGTTCACTAGATAAAACTATGATTTTCTAATGTAGAAAATTAGGAAAGACAAAATTCAGGATGACACGGCATGTTTTAACAAATGTTCGCTAGACAAACCTTTACTCGGGTAAAACCTCGGGCGAAGCCGGGTACGTCCGCTAGTATTTAATAAAAACAAGAACACACACATCTAGCCTTCACGATTTTCCTTTTTACAAATCAAAAGCTAAAATTTTGAATATTTTTTTTTATAAATTATAAAAAATCCACATTTTTCCAAATTTCGATTTATTTTTTTAACATTCAAGTTCGCACATAGTTCAGGCTATGATATCCATGGAGACCAGGGTTTTGTACTGTAAGTGCACCACATGTCAACATAAGCAGATAAACTTTGTCAGAGCCTCGTTTGGTGACATGTAGTCTGTGGTTGGTCTTATTAAAGATGTGATATATTTCCCTATAGTCACACAAAACACTCTATTATTTTGTACAAACTGTTCTCAATACTGTTTCTGATAGATTCCAGCATTGAGGGATATTTATAAACCCAAGTTCCTGGAGCGCAGAGCACCAACTACCTACCAGTATCGAAATTGGCGATGTTTAACTGCAAGCTGGGTAGACATTTTTAAAGATTATTTTCGAAAAAGAAAGAATAAATAATGGCACGTGGAAAATAAGGGAAGACAAAAACTTCAGGAGGAGACAACAATTTATTTCAGGCAAGGACAAACTATGAATGGTAAACTAAAGATAAACCACGAGGTAAATTTACAGAGTAGCAAGATATAAATATAAAAATGACCACTCTGTTAATAAAAATAATGAAATTAATAAATACTTTGTTACAATAATATTAAGGTAAAGGGTTTCTTTAAATTTTGATTTTCGCAAGATATCGAGCAAAATTTCTGCTGGCATATACTTCTATATATATACAATATCAAGATGAACTTTGTACAGTAAAAATGTGTTATTGGCATGTGTGGGCGTGCATCAAACTGTTTACACGCCAATAACACAATTATTATTGTACAAAGTTCATCTTGATATTGTACATAGAAGTATATTCCCGTTGAAGAACAGAAATTTTGCTCGAAAACTTGCGAAAATCAAAATCAAAAGAAACCCTTTACCTTAAAATTGTTTATTCTTTCTTTTTTCGAATAATTTCTGGGGAACTGTTTCTCACATAGAGATTATTTTGTCTTAAATATACATTGGAATTTAACTTGTAATTTGTATTAATTATTCTCTTTGTATATTTTTGTTGATTTTTATTGGAAAGAAGAGAAAAGGAAAGAATGGAGAGAGAGTTGAAAATTGGAAATAAGATTTTTTTTATTTCGAAGAAAATATAATAGTTTTTTTGATCAATTTTAATTATTTTTTTTTTATAATTTAGTGAAAAAAGGAAATCTAACAGAAGTTTTTACGTCACCCAGGTTATATAAAAATGTCTCCTTATTGTCTAAATTTCTTTTGAATTTTTTTGTTTTTATTCTACTTGATTTTTTACTTTATTTATCTCGAAATAACTTTTTTCCTCAAAATTAAAGAACATTATTTATAATTTAAAAAAACTCTAACAATTATAAAATATTAATTTTTGTGTTAAAATAAAGGCATAGTTGAATAAAATATAATTTTTATTTAAGATATTCTCCGTAGTACGCTGAATTCGCTCTCCGTAGTACGCTGGAGTCGCTCTCCGTAGTACGCTGGAGTCGCTCTCCGTAGTACGCTGGAGTCGCTCTCCGTAGTACGCTGGAGTCGCTCTCCGTAGTACGCTGGAGTCGCTCTCCGTAGTACGCTGGAGTCGCTCTCCGTAGTACGCTGGAGTCGCTCTCCGTAGTACGCTGGAGTCGCTCTCCGTAGTACGCTGGAGTCGCTCTCCGTAGTACGCTGGATTCCTTCTCCGTAGTACGCTGAATTCGCTCTCCGTAGTACGCTGGAGTCGCTCTCCGTAGTACGCTGGAGTCGCTCTCCGTAGTACGCTGGATTCCTTCTCCGTAGTACGCTGAAGTCGCTCCCCGTAGTACGCTGAATTCCTTCTCCGTAGTACGCTGAAGTCGCTCTCCGTAGTACGCTGAATTCCTTCTCCGTAGTACGCTGAAGTCGCTCTCCGTAGTACGCTGAAGTCGCTCCCCGTAGTACGCTGAAGTCGCTCCCCGTAGTACGCTGAAGTCGCTCTCCGTAGTACGCTGAAGTCGCTCCCCGTAGTACGCTGAAGTCGCTCCCCGTAGTACGCTGGATTCCTTCTCCGTAGTACGCTGAAGTCGCTCTCCGTAGCACGCTGAAGTCGCTCCCCGTAGTACGCTGAAGTCGCTCCCCGTAGTACGCTGAAGTCGCTCCCCGTAGTACGCTGGATTCCTTCTCCGTAGTACGCTGAAGTCGCTCTCCGTAGTACGCTGAAGTCGCTCCCCGTAGTACGCTGAAGTCGCTCCCCGTAGTACGCTGGATTCCTTCTCCGTAGTACGCTGAAGTCGCTCCCCGTAGCACGCTGGATTCCTTCTCCGTAGCACGCTGGATTCCTTCTCCGTAGTACGCTGAAGTCGCTCCCCGTAGCACGCTGGATTCCTTCTCCGTAGTACGCTGAAGTCGCTCCCCGTAGTACGCTGGAGTCGCTCTCCGTAGTACGCTGGATTCCTTCTCCGTAGTACGCTGAAGTCGCTCCCCGTTGTACGCTGGATTCCTTCTCCGTAGTACGCTGAAGTCGCTCCCCGTAGTACGCTGAAGTCGCTCTCCGTAGCACGCTGAAGTCGCTCCCCGTAGCACGCTGAAGTCGCTCTCCGTAGCACGCTGAAGTCGCTTCCCGTAGTACGCTGAAGTCGCTCTCCGTAGTACGCTGGATTCCTTCTCCGTAGTACGCTGAAGTCGCTCTCCGTAGTACGCTAGTGTCCATCTTCGTAGAACGCTGGATTCCTTCTCCGTAGTACGCTGAAGTACATATTTGTCCGCAGTCCACCATCTTCTTCCATTTCGAAGCTTAGCCGCCATCTATCGGTTTCAATTTAGCGATCCTGAAGACCGCCTGGATTGACATTTGCTCTTTCAATCAACTTCATTGTTTCTCTAGCGTCCATTGTTGTAGTCATAGTTACAATGTAAATGCCATCTACAATATCTAAAACCATAGGACTTCTAAGAACTACAAGGAATAGATGGCGCTGCCTAATACGGGAGAGTTGACTACTCTTTTTTTAGATCAATATCCTCTCCCGGCAAAATATCCATCTATGAGAAAAATGTATTGGTGAAATACCAAAGTAGAGTGAGGTGGATGTTATCAACTCTCTGCACACATTTCATTAATTTATTCTTATCTGTGGATGGCTCTCCAGTAATCTCTGTCTTGGTATAAAGTTGGAACTGAGGTTATCAGCTATCTTGGTGGCTTGTATCGAGCTAGTTCTATATCTTTCTTGGTTTCCATATATCGTCTATTCTTTAATGAAAAGCTTTGTTTGAGAGTTAACCTTGTTATTCTGTTAATTGTAGATATACACTCACAGAATTTTTATTTTATTTTTCCGTTTATCATTACTCTTCAAAATTTATCCTTTCATACTTCATCTCTAAGGTTAGAAATAATCGTTATTTCTATTTAAAATAAATTTCGATTTTTTCGTTCAAAAGAAACACATGCGGGATAATTTTCAAATGTCGTTCTATACTCACAGAAATTGAAATCTGTGCATCAAAAAGCCACATCGGATTGAAATGAATTTTTATGCTTTGACTCATACAATCGAAGCAACCATATCATCAAAGAAAGACCCACAACATGTATAGGAGATTGTACCTTTTTATTCACACCTATCATGATCAAACAAGTCAGACCCACACACAGCCTTTTTCTGCAATGCATGGAACAACCCGATCAGGCAGCAAATCAAAGAGACATACTAAATGGGGCAAAGTCCGGGGATCGGGAAGACCGTGAAAAAGTATAAACATCCTGATGCAGTATAGAGGAATATAGAAAATTTAACAATTTCTACAGACTCTATCTCAACTACCATGGACCTAAATTACACTAATGAATTGAAAATTCTAGCTTTAATTAGTATAGTTTTTATTTTAAAATATTATATATTTATACCATCAATTTAGCTGTATCCACAATGAACCCACATTGTTTTCTTAGAAACCTTGTAAGCAAACATCGAGGGCTGAAAAACGTCGTAACAATATCAAGTCTTCAAAACACAGTGCGCGCTTTGATATGTTTTTCATTAACAATATGGGTATATATAACAAATGAAAAAATTAAGACGCGAATATTTCTTTTCACAAATAAGTCAAACTTTTCTACTGTCCTAACTGCGATGAAAAAATATTGGGAGGGCTTGGCTCATCAGTGGTGAGCTAAGCCCTCCCTGCAGCTTCGCCAATTTAAACTACCAGACCGCTTCTTTTATTTACATTTAAATATTAGCAACGAGCAATGCTCTTCTGAAAATTACAAGAACAGTTAGGCATAAATTCACTTTTATAGCTTTTTTTTAGTTAGTTTAAACCTCTCTTTGTTTTGAATAATATTTTTTTTTTTCAAATTAATAAAGCTGTATTTATGTGAATATTAAATTTCTATACAACAAATATATGCATATAAATATGATGATTTAAAAAATACTTTTTAATTAAATAGTTTTTTAAATATTTAAAATGTTTGTAAATATATGTCGTAAACCCGGGTAAGACAACAAGTGAGTTGGAAGCAGTCGGGGTTGAGTGGCAAGGCGTGCAGAGTGGGAAGTCCGCACGGGACAGTAAGGACAAAGTTTGGGATCAAAATACGCTCTTCCGGGACGTCTCAAGTCGCACCAGAACCAGGGGAAAGTTGAGGATTAACAGAGGAAAGCTCGGCGTCCTGCATGAAGCCGCGGGGGCAGAGAGGAGCCAAAACGGCGGCCACGAGGGCCGCCGTGAGATGACCACGGACCTAGTACTGCGCGGGCCTGTCCGAAATATCCACCCGAACCTAACTAACTGTCAACAGCCAGACAAACGTCCCTTTTTGTCCCTCTCTGGATCCCCCGGGTGTAGATGCTCATTGGTCAGTCTTATGTGGGTCATCCTCCCCTCCCCTGGGGTCCGGTGGCAAGCTGGTGTCACTTTGAGACGACTAGAAAAGACGTCATACTTTATTACTTACATATCTTTGTTTAAATTACGATATATATATCTTAAACGAAAAAATTTGGCCTGGAACTATCATAAATTATAAGATACAAATTAAAATTGATTATTTTTTTTTATAATATTAACTTAGTTTTTAAAATACATTTTCATGGTAAATTTTTTCTTTAAAAAATATCCTTAGGACACTTACTATAGTGTCTAGAGTGATTTTATGAAAATTTGGTGAGAATGATTTCTTTAGGTTAGGAGTTTTCGATAAATAGCCAAAGAGGCCAATTTTAGTTTTCATATATGAAAAGTTGAAGACGTAGCTTAACGGGTATCTCTTGGAGGTGGCCTCTCATAAGAGATTTAGCCTGACATGAAAGTCTATTTTATAAGATATTTAATCACCCCTTAAGGCAGTCTCTAAAGTGAGCGTATTACTGCATCTACTTTTCCCTATTGTTCTGATTAAGACCTGTCTTCTTATTTCTTATCTACATCCATCATGTCTGGGTGAAGTAGAATGTATTTGTCATTAAGATTGGGAGGACTACTGAGTAGCAGGCTGACTTAGCTCCAATTTGAAATGGCTGCCTATTTAAACCAATTGTAAATATTTTTCAATCCTGTCAACCTATATAATTATAATTGGTAAAATAACTTTATTTCAATTCTTTGGGTACTTTTTGTTACATTACTTTTCGGTCATGTATGTTTGAAATTTATATGTTAAGTTTGTAATTATTCTTATTTTTTAATTCTTAGAAGCATTTTTCTGGCAGACATATTCAATTTGTTATCATCATCACTTTTATTATTATTATTGGTTGTTTTTTTTTTTTTTTTTTAGGTAGTTATCAAATCATTTTGCAAATATAGTTTCTTTTTTGTTTTGTTGTGTTCCTTTTTAAGCAATAAAATATATAGAACTAAGGTGTAATATTCAATTCAAGCATATGGAACCAACATCGATTCATTTTTAAAACAAAGCAAAATCATAAGCTTACGAGGTGTGTTCAAAAGGTATCGCGACTTTTGTGTTTTTTCAAAAATTATTTATTTATTCATGAATACCTATTTTGTCCCCTTCAAAGTAATCCCCATGAGATATTATACACTTGTGCCAACGGTTTTTCCAATTTTCGAAGCACTTCAAAAAATCATTTTTTTAAAATCTTTTTCAGCTCCTCCTTCGATGCCGTCTTTATCTCGTCAAGCGTAGCGTAACGTCGTCCTTTCATGGACCTCTTCAGTTTAGGGAACAAGAAAAAGTCACAGGGGGCCAGATCTCGGGAATACGGTGGCTACGGCATCATTAGTGTGTTGTTTTTGGCCAAAAAGTCGCGCACAAGCAACGATGTGTGAGCAGGGGCGTTATCGTGGTGCAAAGGCCAATTTTTGTTCTTCCACAAATCCGGGCGTTTCTGGCGGATTGCTTCGCGCAAATTGCGCATAACTTGCAGGTAATACAGGTATTCTTTATTAACCGTTCTACCCTGTGGCAAGAACTCATGATGCACCACGCCCCTGCAATCGAAGAAAACTGTCAACAAAACTTTCACATTCGACCGAACTTGGCGCGCTTTTTTCGGTCTTGGTTCGTGCGGCAGCTTCCATTGAGATGATTGAGCTTTGGTTTCCACGTCATAACCATAAACCCACGCTTCGTCACCAGTTATGACCCTCTGGAGCAAATTTGGGTCGTCGCGGACAGAGTCCAAGATCTCATTAGCAATGTTCATGCGATGCTGTTTTTGGTCGCAATTGAGCAATTTTGGTACGAATTTCGCGGCGACCCGTCTCATGCCCAAATCATTGATAAAAATCGAATGGCACGAGCCAATCGATATGTTTAGGTCCTCAGCAACTTCTTTAACGGTGATTCGACGATTGGCCAATATCATTTTCTCCACTTCATTAATTTTTTCGTCTGTTGTTGAAGTGCTCGGGCGTCCGGCACGCTCTTCGTCGTTCACATCTTCTCGGCCTTCTGAGAACATTTTGTACCACCGATAAACGTTGCTTCGGTCCAAGGTAGCTTCTCCGTATGCCACAGTCAACATTCGGAATGCATCCGCGCACTTAATTTCGTTTTTCACACAAAATTTGATACAGGTTCTTTGATCCATTTTTTTTTAATAGGTAAAAATCGAAGACGATCCAAAACACCTGCAAGCAAAGCAGCTGTCAACAATTAAGTGAACATTTAAAATGGCCGAGCTTGTCGGCATAAGTGAGAGACATGAGTACCAACATAAAACCACAAAAAGATCGAAATTTGAATATATGTAACCCGCGAAAATTCAAAAGTCGCGATACTTTTTGAACACACCTCGTATACAACTTTCACTTTTTCATACAATGTAACTTATCTTCTATGGCATCATAAAAAACACTGTTCAATTATATATATGTCATAAACCCGGGTAAGCCAACAAGTGAGTTGGAAGCAGTCGGGGTTGAGTGGCAAGGCGTTCAGAGTGGGAAGTCCGCACGGGACAGTAAGGATAAAGTTTGGGATCAAAAGACGCTCTCCTAGTACGTCTCACGTGGCACCAGGACCAGGGGAAAGTTGAGGATTAACTGAGGAAAGCTCGACGTCCTGCATGAAGCCGCGGAGGCAGGAAGGAACCAAAACAGCGGCCACGAGGGCCGCCATGAGATGACAACGGACCGTCGTGAGATGATAATGGCCTAGAACTGAGCGGGGCTGTCCGAAAATATCCACTGTAACCTAACTAACTGTCAACATCCGGACCAACGCCCCTTCTTTGTCTTTCTCTGGATCCCCCGGGTGTCCAGTGGCAAGCTGGTATCACTTTGAAACGACTAGAAAAGACGTCATACTTTATTATTCACATATCACATTGTTTATCTATATATATATAAAAATGAATGTCTGTGTGTCTGTCTGTCTGTGTGTGTGTCCTCTATGGATTCAAAAACAATACATCCAATCGCCGTGAAATTTCGGGATATTATTAGGCATATCCCCGGAAAGGTTTACGAAAAATAATATCTTGAATATCTTTAATATCCTTAGAGTTATCTGCAGATTTGTAGCTTTAACTCGCAAGCAGCGCCACCTTTGAGACGGAGATAGGCTTTTTCAAGAGGGGGAGTAATGTTAGGAGAGAGGAGCGCGGCTCGAGGCGGGTGCTCACGTGTCACTGTTAAAAACCTATTTGTTTTGGCTACATCTTTTCCCGTGGACTTTAACGATAACTTTTCTAAAACTTATTTCAAATTTCATGTATAATTATTTTTACATCATTTAGTTTAGTATAATTATTTACTATAATTTCCTATCGTTCAATTATTATACTTTTTGTTCTTAAAGATTATTTAAGACAATAATCTTTAATTAGAAAGTGCTTTGCCAAAAGTTTGGAGTGGGGCAGACCCCGTGCGAGAATGGATTCGCCCGGCCGCCGGCCGACAGTCAAAGTACCCACCGACCAATCAGGGCAGAGTTGGTGACACAGCTATGCCAAGTAGACAAGAAAAAAAGCCTCGCGGGAGCTTGCCCAAGATGACCTCCGGGAACTTCGTCCATCTTCCATAAACGACCATGAATTTATTCAACCTTATCGAGTATTTTTCAAGGGACCGGGAAAAAATGTTCACTAGATAAAACGATGATTTTGTAATGTAGAAAATTAGGAAAGACAAAATTCAGAATGACACGGCACACAGGGACCGGGAAAAAATTATCACTTTATCAGTTTCAAATTATCAAAATATATCTATTTCTTTTTATAAGTCTATAGAGAATTGTTTTAACAAATGTTCGTTAGACAGACCTTTACTCGGGTACCGATTAATATTGAATTTATCCAATTTATCGAGTATTTTTCAAGGGACCGGGAAAAAATGTTCACTTTATCCAGAGATTCGTTAGACAAACCTTTACTCGGGTAAAACACGGGCAAATGTTCGTTAGACAAACCTTTACTCGGGTAAAACCTCGGGCGAAGCCGGGTACGTCCGCTAGTATTACAATAAAACTGGGCAACTCTGTGCTTCACTTCCATCAATAATTGACAATATGACCCAGAATAAGTATATTGCTACGGCGTTTTATGGTTTCCACAAGTCCATATCTCAGAAGAAGGCCAAGTGACACTCACTCCTCACTTTCTTACTGCTACTCTTTTTGTGTTGTTTTTCTTGCTTCCCTCTTTCTCTTTCTTGTTTTTTTTTTCTTTTTCTTCTGTATATATCGTTATTTCCTTTGTCTCACTGCTTTGTTCTTATGCATACCTCTGGTGAATCCTGTCTAGGGTCAGTGACCCTAAATAAAGGCTTTTTGTTGTTGTTGTGTTGTTTATATTACAATATATATCTTTAACAGTGTGTTGTATTTCCAAAAGTTGTATTGTAAATATGAATATAGGTATATATAATGATGAAAGAAAACTGCTTTGTGTAATTAAGATAATTTTAAAAAGTGTTTTCACTCGAAGAAATTTTTGAAAATAAAATGTAGGCGAAAAAAAAAATCTTACAAAAATCAGCCCTAAAACTTCGCCCATGGTTCTAAATAGCTCCACGGAAAGTGGCTATATATAAAATATAACGAAAAATAAATATATAGATCTTTAAAAACCGAATCGTATAATTATTGTTACTTATTTTCTAAAGAGAAAATTACAAAGTGGTTTCTAAAAAACAGCCTAAAATCATTTCTAGAGTCAAAAGAAGTTCCCTGAAAAAAAAAACTGGGTTGTATTTTCCACAGTAGTTTAGGAGCTTATCAATTAACACATAGAAAATATTTGAATTTGATAATAATAGAGACACAGTTGAACCTCCATGAGAGGAAACTCGCGCTAGAGGACACTTCTCTACAAAGGACAGTTTTCATTTGCAAAATTACCATTTTTAGTATTCAGAAACTCTCTGTAGTAAGAGGAAACCTCTCCCAAAAGGAGACTTTAGCTCGGCAATTAGGTGTCTTTTACAGAGTGGTAGTCCTACTGTATTACTATATATCATTAGTCTCCAATTAGGACCACTTAAAATGTGATTAAACAAGTATCTACTTCGACGGAAAAAGATAAAATATAACTTTGAAACGTTGTCCATGGTTTAAGAGGTCATACGAAAGTGCGGGATATCTCTTTTATTTACGGGGCTGCTAACCAAAATGGATGATTTTTGAGCCCCAATGGCCGCATAAAGCGGAATATATACAAAACACTATGACCAGGCTGGGGAGGCTAGGGACAGGATCTTCGTCATGGAAGAGGCAGGGATACTAAAGTGCCTTAATAAATATTTGGCATTTGACATTTGGCAACCTTCTTTACAAGAGACAAGACGACGTGGGTGGTAGCCAAGGAAGTACTACTGGTCCAGGAGGGACTGTGGAATTAAAGGAAGAGGTCAGCTGAGGAAGAGACAGGCGGCAATGAACAGACAGTTTGGTGACATCGGCGGTGTGAGAAGAAGCGACAAGTTGTTTCTGCAAGTGTCGCCGTGTGGATGATCCTGGAGCAGGGTACCAGAGAACTAATCCGACCTGGACGGCTGTGAAAGATCCTTCTGGTGGTGGACATTGAAGGATAATCCATCTACTTGGCATAATTATTAATTCTCTTTAAGACCCTTGTATTAAAGTGTGTCGCACTAAGCTGTATCTACATAGAACCTTCCTTGTTATTTAAAGCCATATGCACAAACAACGACGGCTGAAAAGCATCATAACAATATAAATATAGATATACCAAGAAATAGGTACAGATTACAAATTTGCTTAGTTAATAACATCTTTACTTGATTTTTGTTAATAAAATTTTTTAAAAATTATTTCTAAAAAATTGACCAAAACCCATTGCTAAGGTCAAAATGTGTTACATGAAGAATTTGAAGAGAATGACATTCAGGAATTTAATGATAAACACACAAATTTTGAATTTATGTATAGAGAAATATGTTGTTGTCTCCACTTCTTTATAACTGGTACACCCATGATATTCCCCAAACAACTTCAAAGAAATTTATTTACGCAGACGATACAGCCATTCTAGCCCAAGCAAAGACTTTCGAGGAACTGGAAATTCAACTGAATAAAGATCTTGAAACTCTACATAATTACTTTGAAAACTGGTCTCTGAGACTTAATCCTGCAAAATCTGTACATTGCTGTTTCCATCTTAACAATCACAGAGCTGAAAGAAAACTCAAACTATTTATCAATAACTCTCAGATAACTCATAGCGAACATCCCAAATATCTAGGCATTCATCTTGACCGCACTCTCACCTTCAAAACTCATCTCACCAAGTTAAAGGGGAAACTATCATCGCGTAACAATATCCTCCATAAGCTGGCCGGCTCTTCCTGGGGCAGTGATGCCAACACCCTGCGTACTTCTGCCTTGGCATTGATCTTCTCCACGGCTGAGTATTGTGCTCCAGTCTGGGAGGGGAGCTGCCACACGAAGCTAATAGACACACAACTAAATTCTACCTTACGAATTATAACAGGAGTTTGCCAACCTACAAGAATCGACTGGCTTCCAGTTCTTGCTCACATCTCTCCGCCTGAGCTACGCAGAAAGGAAGCCACCAAGAAAATGTACCAAAAACTCTTGGACTCGCCCGACCTCGAAATTAACCCAATCCTACAGTCTCCCCCAAAACATCGACTAAAATCAAGGAAGCCGATATGGTCCAGAGGAAACCAACTTCTCTCCCAAAATTTTAATATCTCAGAAGCATGGACAAATTCCTGGATCAGCTCCGATATCCCAAACAAGAACCTCATCACAAGCCCAAGTGTCAAGATCCCAGGTTTTTCCCTCCCTCGACGAGAATGGGTGCTTCTAAACCGCTTTAGGACAGGACAGGGAAGGTGTGCAGAGCTGATGAAGTTATGGGGCTACACCAAAGATCCAAATTGTGCCTGCAACGTCCCACAATCAATGTCCCATATACTAGACGACTGCCCGCTGTACAAATTCAATGGAGGAATCTCCAATCTCCACTCTGTCACCCCGGAAGCCCTGAACTGGCTGAAGGCCTTGCCTCTCAGACTTTAATGACCGATATGTCCTCACTTCTTTTTTCTAGATTTGGTTCATTTTGTCTCCTCTCTAATTGTAAAGATGTTGCTGTATCACCTCATAAGCATAAATAAATTGTTATGTCTTTGGAGAGTTGGCGACATATGTACTCTCGGGGAACCTAGGTAAATAAAACCTATCCTTTCTTTTATACTGTGACATCTTTCTCAGCCCATTTTCAATATAGTAGAACCTACCTGTAAAGAATACCTAGTTTCAGAGCCAAAGTGTCCTTTAGAGAGAGGCGTCCTCTTACCAGAGAGTTGTTAAATAGTATAAAAGGTCATTTTGATTATGAAAACTGTCCTTTGTAGAGAGGTGTTCTCTAGCGAGAGTATTCTCTAATGGAGGTTCTACTGTAGTATGAATATAGAGAATTTTTATTAAATATAAAACTACTTTGTAATAAGATGGCCTTTAAAAGTCATCTTATTCTGTTTTGGCAAGAAAATTTTTAGCGAAAAATAAAGATCACAAAAATAAACCTAAAATTTCACCCAAGGTCCTAAACGACAACATGGAAAGTGACAATATATAACATAAAGTTACGGGAGGATGATATTCATTCACCAAAATAGGCATCTCTTCCTTTTAATGTACATAAGAATGATGGTTCTATTGCATCACCCCAGTTAAAACTTTACTAGTGATGATAAAGCATAACTCACAACACCAATTTTGGCAAATTCATACAAAATAGGATGTAGGATGTTATGAAATCGAAACCGTCCCTGTACTGATGAGGGTCAAAGCCAGAAACCATGGTATATAGGTTGTTGGCTTTTGTCTGAATTTGTCAAACTGGTGTTGTGGCACATTCTTTATCATCACTAGGATAGTTTTTTACTAGTCTGATGCAATAGTGCCATCGTTCTGATGCACATTTAAAGGGAGAGGTGCCTCTTTTGGTACATGATGATACCAATGATATTATGATGCATTAGCGCGCCATCTGTTATGAAAATTCGAAACTATTATAGACGTGTATGATTCTTTTACAAATTAAACAATATCTACTGTCCTAACTGCGATGAAAAAATATTGGGAGGGCTTGGCTCATCAGTGGTGAGCCCTCCCTGCGGCTTCGCCAATTTAAACTACCAGACCGCTTCTTTTATTTACATTTAAATATTAGCAACGAGCAATGCTCTTCTGATAATTGGAAGAACAGTTAGGCATAAATTCACTTTTATAGCTTTTTTTTATTTAGTTTAAACCTCTCTTTGTTTTTAATAATATTTTTTTTTTCAAATTTATTAAGCTGTATTTATGTAAATATTAAATTTCTATACAACAAAAATATCTGCATATAAATATGATGATTTAAAAAATACTTTTTAATTAAATAGTTTTTTAAATATTTAAAATGTTTGTAAATATATGTCGTAAACCCGGGTAAGACAACAAGTGAGTTGGAAGCAGTCGGGGTTGAGTGGCAAGGCGTGCAGAGTGGGAAGTCCGCACGGGACAGTAAGGACAAAGTTTGGGATCAAAATACGCTCTTCCGGGACGTCTCAAGTCGCACCAGAACCAGGGGAAAGTTGAGGATTAACAGAGGAAAGCTCGGCGTCCTGCATGAAGCCGCGGGGGCAGAGAGGAGCCAAAACCGCGGCCACGAGGGCCGCCGTGAGATGACCACGGACCTAGTACTGCGCGGGCCTGTCCGAAATATCCACCCGAACCTAACTAACTGTCAACAGCCAGACAAACATCCCTTTTTGTCCCTCTCTGGATCCCCCGGGTGTAGATGCTCATTGGTCAGTCTTATGTGGGTCATCCTCCCCTCCCCTGGGGTCCGGTGGCAAGCTGGTGTCACTTTGAGACGACTAGAAAAGACGTCATACTTTATTACTTACATATCTTTGTTTAAATTACGATATATATATGTCATAATATATGCTCTTCCAGGAATAATAAAGTAAATCTACAGTCGACCAGAGAGAGAGAGACGTAGAGAGAGAACGCAGCTAAAGTACGGTCATTTGGGACACCAACGACCACATTCCAGGGGACTGACCACATGTCATTCTTGGAACCTTGGAAGGGCTATTTTTGGATAGTCGGGGGTGGTGCGCGACACAGGAGACAGCCGTCCAGCGGTGGCAGCCGCTGGCGCTCTCTCTCTCTCGGATGGCTTCCAAATTCCTCTACCAATTTGTGGCGTGATTATTTCCCTCTCCCCACATTATCACTATATTGTCACATTGAAAGTCGACAAGATCATATCACAGAAGAGTCGACAGGATTCTACGAGAGGCTACCAGAACTTCAACTCATTACATATATATATTATCTTAAACGAAAAATTTTGGCCTAGAACTATCATAAATTATAAGATACAAATTAAAATTGATTATTTTTTTATAATATTAACTTATTTTTGAAAATAAAATTTCAATGTAAATTTTTTCTTTAAAAAATATCCTTAGGACACTTACTATAGTGTCTAGAGTGATTTTATGAAAATTTGGTGAGAATGATTTCTTTAGGTTAGGAGTTTTCGATAAATAGCCAAAGAGGCCAATTTTAGTTTTCATATATGAAAAGTTGAAGACGTAGCTTAACGGGTATCTCTTGGAGGTGGCCTCTCATAAGAGATTTAGCCTGACATGAAAGTCTATTTTATAAGATATTTAATCACCCCTTAAGGCAGCTTCTAAAGTGAGCGTATTACTGCATCTACTTTTCCCTATTGTTCTGATTAAGACCTGTCTTCTTATTTCTTATCTACATCCATCATGTCTGGGTGAAGTAGAATGTATTTGTCATTAAGATTGGGAGGACTACTGAGTAGCAGGCTGACTTAGCTCCAATTTGAAATGGCTGCCTATTTAAACCAATTGTAAATATTTTTCAATCCTGTCAACCTATATAATTATAATTGGTAAAATAACTTTATTTCAATTCTTTGGGTACTTTTTGTTACATTACTTTTCGGTCATGTATGTTTGAAATTTATATGTTAAGTTTGTAATTATTCTTATTTTTTAATTCTTAGAAGCATTTTTCTGGCAGACATATTCAATTTGTTATCATCATCACTTTTATTATTATTATTGGTTGTTTTTTTTTTTTTTTTAGGTAGTTATCAAATCATTTTGCAAATATAGTTTCTTTTTTGTTTTGTTGTGTTCCTTTTTAAGCAATAAAATATATAGAACTAAGGTGTAATATTCAATTCAAGCATATGGAACCAACATCGATTCATTTTTAAAACAAAGCAAAATCATAAGCTTACGAGGTGTGTTCAAAAGGTATCGCGACTTTTGTGTTTTTTCAAAAATTATTTATTTATTCATGAATACCTATTTTGTCCCCTTCAAAGTAATCCCCATGAGATATTATACACTTGTACCAAAGGTTTTTCCAATTTTCGAAGCACTTCAAAAAATCATTTTTTAAAAATCTTTTTCAGCTCCTCCTTCGATGCCGTCTTTATCTCGTCAAGCGTAGCGTAACGTCGTCCTTTCATGGACCTCTTCAGTTTAGGGAACAAGAAAAAGTCACAGGGGGCCAGATCTCGGGAATACGGTGGCTACGGCATCATTAGTGTGTTGTTTTTGGCCAAAAAGTCGCGCACAAGCAACGATGTGTGAGCAGGGGCGTTATCGTGGTGCAAAGGCCAATTTTTGTTCTTCCACAAATCCGGGCGTTTCTGGCGGATTGCTTCGCGCAAATTGCGCATAACTTGCAGGTAATACAGGTATTCTTTATTAACCGTTCTACCCTGTGGCAAGAACTCATGATGCACCACGCCCCTGCAATCGAAGAAAACTGTCAACAAAACTTTCACATTCGACCGAACTTGGCGCGCTTTTTTCGGTCTTGGTTCGTGCGGCAGCTTCCATTGAGATGATTGAGCTTTGGTTTCCACGTCATAACCATAAACCCACGCTTCGTCACCAGTTATGACCCTCTGGAGCAAATTTGGGTCGTCGCGGACAGAGTCCAAGATCTCATTAGCAATGTTCATGCGATGCTGTTTTTGGTCGCAATTGAGCAATTTTGGTACGAATTTCGCGGCGACCCGTCTCATGCCCAAATCATTGATAAAAATCGAATGGCACGAGCCAATCGATATGTTTAGGTCCTCAGCAACTTCTTTAACGGTGATTCGACGATTGGCCAATATCATTTTCTCCACTTCATTAATTTTTTCGTCTGTTGTTGAAGTGCTCGGGCGTCCGGCACGCTCTTCGTCGTTCACATCTTCTCGGCCTTCTGAGAACATTTTGTACCACCGATAAACGTTGCTTCGGTCCAAGGTAGCTTCTCCGTATGCCACAGTCAACATTCGGAATGCATCCGCGCACTTAATTTCGTTTTTCACACAAAATTTGATACAGGTTCTTTGATCCATTTTTTTTTAATAGGTAAAAATCGAAGACGATCCAAAACACCTGCAAGCAAAGCAGCTGTCAACAATTAAGTGAACATTTAAAATGGCCGAGCTTGTCGGCATAAGTGAGAGACATGAGTACCAACATAAAACCACAAAAAGATCGAAATTTGAATATATGTAACCCGCGAAAATTCAAAAGTCGCGATACTTTTTGAACACACCTCGTATACAACTTTCACTTTTTCATACAATGTAACTTATCTTCTATGGCATCATAAAAAACACTGTTCAATTATATATATGTCATAAACCCGGGTAAGCCAACAAGTGAGTTGGAAGCAGTCGGGGTTGAGTGGCAAGGCGTTCAGAGTGGGAAGTCCGCACGGGACAGTAAGGATAAAGTTTGGGATCAAAAGACGCTCTCCTAGTACGTCTCACGTGGCACCAGGACCAGGGGAAAGTTGAGGATTAACTGAGGAAAGCTCGACGTCCTGCATGAAGCCGCGGAGGCAGGAAGGAACCAAAACGGCGGCCACGAGGGCCGCCGTGAGATGACAACGGACCGTCGTGAGATGATAATGGCCTAGAACTGAGCGGGGCTGTCCGAAAATATCCATGTAACCTAACTAACTGTCAACATCCGGACCAACGCCCCTTCTTTGTCCCTCTCTGGATCCCCCGGGTGTCCAGTGGCAAGCTGGTATCACTTTGAGACGACTAGAAAAGACGTCATACTTTATTACTCACATATCACATTGTTTATATTACAATAAAACTGGGTAACTCTGTGCTTCACTTCCATCAATAATTGACAATATGACCCAGAATAAGTATATTGCTACGGCGTTTTATGGTTCCCACAAGTCCATATCTCAGAAGAAGGCCAAGTG
>CP092866.1:128024672-128127100 GCA_030710605.1 Cordylochernes scorpioides
GTTTGATAAAAATAAATTATGTATAAATGTATTATATTATATAAATTAAGATATAAAATTCAATTTTACATTTAAAAATATATATTTAGGTTTTAGAAGTTATATTTTTAAATCAATGTTTTGGTAAAAAAATTCACGTATAACTTCTATCTAAAGGATAATATATTGGAGATAGACCCTACTCTATATATATTTTGTAAAAGTTATTTTTAAAATTTAAAAATTGTAAATATTGCAAATACCTATATATAAGGAAGAGAGTATCATGATAAGAAAAAAGGTGCAATTTTTAGTTAGGTTCAGAAAAATAGTTTTGTAAGAAATAATTTTATGAAAGAAAAATATTTCGTAAGAAGATATAAAGCGCAGGGCATATCGCTATCCATAACTTGGGGCAAGTAAAAGGCAATTGAGGGTAAAATTTAAGTTTGAAAAAATGTCAAAATTCTTTAGAATGAAGGGGGTGTTATGAAGGAGGTAGGAGATTTGAGATTTAGAGATTGTAAATTTGAAAGAAATATTCTTATAGGTCGCCGCCATTTTAAAAAATAAATTAGTAATCATTGATTTGTATTGAAATATTTTTAAAAACTAAATTGACTTTATGTGGCGCTGAGTTTGTTGTTGACATTAATATGTTATAATACCTTGATAAAGGTTGGTTTTCAGCCACATACAGCTGAAATATTGGTAAATAAATTATATTTTGATCCAATATATGCCTTTTTAATTAAATTATTGATTTGTATGTTGAATCAAATTCTCACCTTTTCGTTGTTATTTTAAAAATTGTTTTGTCACGGTGGCCTAAAATAGTTTCAATACATTAAAAAATATTGTTGATATTAAATCGATATGAAATATTTTAAGGCAAAATCCTATTTAAAAGTCTGTGTTAAAATTTAAAATCAAAAGGAGTTTGATCTTCCTCTAAAAGCGTTAAAAGAGGTTTTTAAAATCATAGAAATATATTGCCAATAAATTATACATCTTGACTATTCTTTTATCGTTGGCTTTATTCTCGATATTGTGGTCGTAAAACGAATTTCTTGTGGTTATAACGTGATCGGCTTTGTATATTTCGTTCAAATTAGAGGGAAATAATTAACGTATAATATCTGCTGCTACACTAATGCCACTTTATTACTAATTAATAGACTTTTATGCAAATCGCGCATATTTTGAATTTATACATTTCAAAAATTCACAAACCTAACCTCTAAAATAAGCGCAAAAGAAACAACATATTTAACAAATTTGTACAATGCGTTTTCAATAAGTTTATTTTTTAGATTATTTTAATTTAAAAATTTGATTAAAATGGTAAGTAGAAAGAAGTTAATACGCTATAAAAGTCTACTATATCATGTCTTAATAGCGATATATGTAGATATGTATATATGGTGGTTGGTTTATTCAACAGCTGATTGGTTCTCTACTGTCACTTGAACTTAACCAGCCAATCACCGTTGTAGTTATCAATGTGAGAATGTTAAATCTTATCTAGGTACCATTGTGATGTTAACGACCGGGGTTTCAAATCTTGGAAATTATATTGTTGTTGTTACGCTGACACTCTACCCAAATGTGAATAAATAGTACAAATGTGATAGTGTACTGGAGTAAGGTGGGTAAATTAAGAAAAAAAGGCATCTCCTTATCGTGATACTGAAAGTTACTGATGGCTTGCGCCATCTATCGGAATAAATATCAACTATTTGTTAATTTATAATACAATATAATATAAGGCGGCTTATGATTGTAAAACGACATTTGAAATACTATCCCGCATGTGTTTCTTTTCAACGAAAATTCAAAATTTATTTCAAGGAGAAATAACGATTATTTCTAACCTTTTGGATGAGGTATGAAAGGGTGAATTGGGAAGAGTAATGATAAACGGAAAAATAAAAGTGTCCAGGGATTCGTTAATTATCTAATTATTCCAGAATTGGCCAAATACCTATTCTTGATAAATCAATTTAACCAATTGAGAAATAATTAAAAATAAACGAATAGTAGAAATTTATTCCAATAGATGGCGCAAACCATCAGCAACTTTCAGTTGCATTTTTCTTACTATACTATTTCAGATGCCCTTTTCTTACTGTATGTTTTGAATATTAAGTCACTTTATTTGCACTTTATTGTAATCATTTATTATCCAACAAAACGCAATATCGCTGTCCATTGTGCCTATTATAGAGGAAACAAAAGATAAACAGTTAAACAAACAAACTGAAACTTTAGGATTACATATTTACACATTTAAATGTATCAATGCGCAGGGGCCATGCTAATCTTCTCTCTATCGTTCCAATTTTGCATGCATAAAGCGACAGAGTTAATAAAATTTATATAGACACAAAGTGGTTAATGTAAGAGAGTTAAATCATTTAGATCATGGAACAATCGATGTCTCACTTCTGTAAAGTTCGGACAGTCGTAGATAAGGTGAAGAGCTGTTTGTTCAGTTTCTCCGCAGGGACAATTTGGTCTTTCTGATAGATCTCTTTAATGTAAGTATTTCTAGAATTTTCCGTGTGGTGTGACAAATTGAGTGCCGATAAAATTTGGATGGAACTTGAAAATATGTTTAGGGTTCTATTGATGAATTGTATCGATTTTAATAATTTTAATCTTTTGTATTTTGGGAGAGAGGGTTATCATGCTTGATCTTCCTATTCTGTAATTTTAGCAGTGTAAGACTAGATCGAAGTCTTCATTCTGACATATTTTACATAGCAATAACACGCCATCTCTTTATATAATACAAAAATGAAAACACCAAGACGCGAATGTTTCTTTTCACAAATAAATCAAACTGCTACTGTCCTTACTGCGATGAAAAAATATTGGGAGGTCTTGATTCATCATTAGTGAACCCTCCCAGCGGTTTCACCAATTCAATCTAACAGACCGCTTCTTTAGAGCTCTAATACTGTATTGGATCATTCTTCTTTTATTCAGTGTAGCATATAAAAGCAAAATGATCCAATACAGTATTAGAGCTCTAAAGAAGCGGTCTGGTAGATTAAATTGGCGAAACCGCTGGGAGGGTTCACTAATGATGAATCAAGACCTCCCAATATTTTTTCATCGCAGTAAGGACAGTAGAAGTTTGGTTTATTTGTAAAAAGAAACATTCACGTTTTGGTGTTTTCATTTGTAGCATATTATTTTAGAAATTTCATAAAAATCTTGATATTCTAAAATTTCAAACACTATATAAAATACTAAAGAAGCATTATAATACAAATATATAAGATTGCTTATGAAAAATTCTCCATATGTTTTATTAGCAAAAGTAGTGAAAAATCAAGACTAATATATTGGCTTTTCACAAATACTGGAGAACAGCACAGTCAAAAGACGTAACACAGAAGAAAGATCCAACTTGAGGAAAGATTGATGTTATTCTCTACTTTCTATAGATATATATTATGCAAATATATTTTGAATTAAAAGTATGCTGTTCCCATCCCTGGATACTTTTATTTTTTCCGTTTATCATTACTCTTCACAATTCATCCTTTCATATCTCATCCCTAAGGTTAGAAATAATCGTTATTTCTCTTTAAAATAAATTTTGATTTTTCGTTGAAAAGAAACTCATGCGGGATAGTTTTCAAATGTCGTTTTACAATCACAAGCCGCATTATATTGTATTGTATATTTTGAATTATATAGCGCAACAAATATCTTTTAGGAAACTGATAATTTATATTACGTTGATTGTAGATATTGCCAGACATTTCTTTCTTCTGCACACAGTTCTTTGTTCTTGTTAAGATTTAATTTGTCATTAGAATGTTTAAACCCTTAAAAATTCTCTTCTCTTGTCTTCTTCTTTCTTATCTCCACACTGGGTGAAGTAGAATGCGTCTGCCTTTGTCATTAAGAATGGGAGCACTACTCAGTGGCAGGCCGACTTAGCTCCAAAAGAAATGGCTGACATGAGGAACCGACGGCATGTGCAGCCGCTCCTAACATGGAGTACAAACGCTGCTCATCCTGTATCCCTGGATTAGGAGGCTTTACAGGGTACTATCAGCCGGGCCAGCTGAGCCCAGGTATTTTAGTGAGCTTGTTACTGCTCCCCCTCCTCCTTTTTCATCCGGGCTTGGGACCGGCAAAGGCGGAGTTTCTTCTCTGGTAATGTTAAATGAACAATTTTGGATCACTCTGTATATAATTGAATAAAAAGGAAGAGAGTACCATGATAAGAAAAGAAAAAAAGGTGAAAGTTTTAGTTAGGTTCAGAAAAATAGTTTTGGAAGAAAAAAATTTTATGAAAGAAAAATATTTCGTTAGAAGAGAGATATAAAGCATATCGCTATCCATTGTGTCTATTACAGAGGAAACAGATAAACAAACTGAAACTTAGGATTAAATATTTACATTGTATCAAGCGACAGAGTTTATAAAATTTGTATAAACAAAGTGGTTGGTATAAGAGAGTTAAATCATTTAGATCTGGGAACAATATTTGATGGCAATGTTTTTTTTTAATCTCTCTTTCTTCTTTTTAATATCATATGACTATTCTTTACGGCCTAAAATTATTGTAAATATATATATATATAGACAAATGTAGAGACCTACATGTATGACAGCGCAAGTGTTCCAATAGGGACATTGCGCTTTAAATTGAAATAAATGTTATTTCTGTTTACCCAACTAGGAGAATCCTGTATGGGACGAGTATCCCTAATAAAGGCTGTTGTTGTTGTAATACAAATATACAACAAGAATTCAATTGATAACATACAGTTAAACCTGTCTATAGCGCCCCCTCTTGGGACTCACTAAAATAGGGTGCTATAGAGAGGGGGTGCCATAGACAGGTCACTTTTATTGTAAATCGCATCGTACTACAGTTAAACCTGTCTATAGCGCCCCCCCCCCCCTCTTGGGACTCACTAAAATAGGGTGCTATAGAGAGGGGGTTCTATAGACAGGTCACTTTTATTGTAAATCGCATCGTACTACGTATTTAAAATAGGGTGCTATAGAGAGGGAGGTTTTATTTAGAGGGTGCGCTATAGACAGGTTTAACTTTATTTAATGCATAACATTTTAAATATTTTATTCAATTCCCCATATTTACATATCAATACTTAAAATATTATTCTATTTTACACATGGACATTAGAATCGTGAAAAATACAGTGGTCAGATATATAGAAATAAAAAAAAAACATTTTAAACTCGCTATGGAAGATATAAAAGATAAACAAAAGATATGAATAAACATAGGATGTGAACACTAAAAAAACAATTGAATATACAGGGTGATCCAAAAGTCCCGCACTATTTTAAAAATTAATAACTCCACGAATATTTGCGCTAGAGCAATGCGGTAAACACCATTGTGTTCAGGATGCAATGGGATTTTTTATGGCAAATAATGAAAAATTCGAAATTGATTTTAGTTACAATTTTATTCGCCAGATGGCGCACTACCAGAATCAGAGATTCAGCGGCCAAATTGTTTGATAAATTGAAAAATATAACTGATCGACACGTATTTTTCCTTTTTGAATACCAGGAAAGAACCCTAATAACATCAAATAACAAATTAATAAAACACCACTTCGCCAAAAGTATGAAGAATTGGTTAACAATTTTTGAATACAATCAGAGATATGTAAAATAGGTAAATGCAAATTAAAACATGTAGCAAAAAAAAAATGATATTTTAGATACGGTTTGTGTTTCCGAAGATAATAAATTTCTAATATTTTTTTAATTCAACTCTCTCTCAGTATCGATTATATTTATTTTAATTCATTTGAAAAATATGTATCTATCTCTGATAATTTATTTTACTCTGGAATGCCGTTGTTGTTGTCGTGTCCAATAAATTGCCTCAGATGTATCCATGCATCTCCATCACAGCAGCAGCAATGTCCACTATCTTGGGTGAGTAAAGCTGCTGCTCTGGGTCTATGTCAAATTCCTGCAAGGCTGCGGCCATTGCTGGCTATGAGAATATGTGGGTAGGTGTAAGTTCCACACCAGGACAATTGTTGCATGCCCTATAGGTTATTGTGCCATCTGGATGTATTGTCATTCCTTTATAGTGTTTTGTTCTAAGTCTTGTTATAGTTTTTGTCATTTTTCTCTCAGAGTTTATTTCGCATTTTGATCTTTTCTTATTTATTGTTTAATTATCTTGTATTTTGACAAAGAATCAGCGTCAAATAATGACATTTGTTCTTTCCTTTGGCTCAACTTTCTGGCTTCCTTTGCCAAATCAGATGCCATTTCATTACCCCCGATCCCAGCATGGGCAGGGATCCATTGTAGAATGCAGTTATTCTCCAATGGTTCCAGTTGGGTAAGTAACGAGTGTATTTTCCGTGTGATTTTAGTATTGCCCTTCTGAATTGCTTCTAGAGCGGATATGGAGTCGCTGTATATTAAATTTCCTTCTGCTTGATGCAGGGATGGTTGGTTAAGGCATACATCAAGGGCTTTCCAGATAGCCGTCAGTTCACAAGTGAAGTTTGACGAAATCTGTCCTGCTCCTTCTTTGATTTTGATGTGCGTTCCATCTTGCAGTATTATGGTAATTCCGGCCCCTCCATAACTCAGGGTAAGGTCTGAAGATCCATCTGTATATGCTGTTAAAGGGGGTGGCCTAGCATTTTTAATCAAGAATTTGTACTATGAGGACATAGCCGTTAATATTTCAAACACATTAGACCTCGAAGCCCAAGATATCAAAGTCTACCTCAATCAAAACAAAGCCATCAACATATACAATATGTAAAGACAGTTATAATCTTCTCGGTATTATTTATGCGATAAAAGGGAATAAAAGAAGAAAAGTTTCTTTATTAGACAATTATAACGGTGCGAGCTTTCGGGCAAAAATACCCTTCTACAGGCGTGGTAGACGTGACACTATAACGTAGGTAATGTGGCTAGAAAGAGAGTATATACACATGATTATTTACATATTAGCGGAATGTGCTATGCAAATGGGGATTTTTCATTTGTTATGAATATTGTAATTAAAGAGATAGTAGGCAAATAGGGCATTTGTATATTTGGAGTTTGAGTCTATAGAGGAATATGTTAACGTAAATTATAGGATATGCGATATTTCGAAGAATTTTAGGATATGTTGATATCGGGCTATCGTGTTATGGTTATTACTGCAAGGCCAGGAGAGCACGATAGGCATCAGGAAGATCTATTTTACGGTTGATGCTGTTATGTCTGTGGGATTCTATGGATTCGAGAACTAGTCGCTGGTGCTGGTTATGAATGCGTCTGTAATGTATGGTGGGGTGGTTGGTGTTGAATGTATGGCCAGTATTGAGTGTGTGCTGGTAAAGGAGGGACCTGGTGTCTTGGTTGGAGATGTTTCTAGAATGCTCAGACATTCTGATGGCGACGGATCTACCTGTCTCGCCAACGTATGTGGCAGAGCATTGCTCACACGAGACAGAGTAGACCGCGCCAACAGAATGGAGGGGATCAGGGGGGGGCATGCGATTTAGTATATGGGTGACGGAGGGATGTGAGTAGGTTGGAGGAGTTTTTATATAAGGTGCGGATACCGTATGCTTTAAGGCTTCTGGCTATGTCGGCTGAGGAGGGGGAGTAGGGAAGGAAACATAATGATCTGTAAATTTTAGGTTGGTTGGAGGGGCCAGGTGTATATGAATGTCTATTGATGAATTCAAGCGGAAACGATGCTATGGAGAGGTGCGATATGATGAGATTTTTCTCAATTTCTTTAAATATATCGAGCGAACAGTGGGTATAGATTCTTTTAGTGAGAGCTTTTACTATGTTGATTTTGTGGGAAATGGGGCAGTGTGAATTGAAATGGGTATAACTGGGGGGACACTGTTTTTTGTAGTAGACTGTGGTGTGGAATGAGGATGCGGTACGTATTATTAGGATGTCTAGGAAAGGGATGACCTGGTTTGATTCTATTTCCAAAGTAAAGGAGATGTTGGGGTTAAAACTATTGAGGGCTGCAAGTATGGTGCTCTCCTGGCCGTGTCTGCATAAGCAAAAGACGTCATCAATATAACGGCGCCATATTTGTATATCTATAGGGAGGGTACGGGTGATCCAGTTGTCTATTTCGGACATAGCGACTTCTAGAATGCTCAGACATTCTGATGGCGACGGATCTACCTCTCAAACCCTCTCTTAGGCTCAAGGACCCCGTTGATAACCCTTTCTCCAGGATCCTCATTAGGAAAACCCAACAACAATTGCTCAACGCCAGAATCAAGGGCTGTTTTTCGAACATAAGGTTTCTGACCAAATCAATCAAAGGGCTACTTTTCCTAATAGCTCAAAAGGTCCCTCCTGCAGAACTTGCAAATCATATTATCGGTATCACAAATGATATCAGGGCGCAAGAAAAGAACATATCACTCAGGCACCAGAGGAAACTACTCTTCTGGCAAAAGAAATTTTCATACCCTCTCCTTGCCTCCTACAATCAGAAGCAGCAGTCGTCAAATGTAGTCAACTTGTCACACCGTACCCTATCTCCCTCAGAAATATCACTATTAGAGAAGGGCCTCAAGTTCCGCATCCCCTCCAAGCCCAATATCCCTGAGGTCATTAGCTCCGTCGAATCTACCATCAAACAGTACAGCCTGCAAGACAAACATTCCGTGAGAACATTGGTTGCCAAGACTCTATCTAAACCTTATACCCCTCCTCCCAACTACCGTGCAGACCTAAGAACACTCCAAAGACTTAAGCAGAGTAAATCCATAGTCATCACCCGATCCGACAAGGGCTCAAATACCGTCATCATGAACCAAGAGGATTACCGAGCCAAGATGCACGATCTACTCGGAGATGATACCACCTTCTCCCCTATCTCAGACAAGGTTAGCCTCTCTCTAGTTAAAGTTTTCAGAACCTCCCTACTACAGTTGAAAAAATCTAAGCACATTACCCCCGATGATTACAAGATATTTATTTCCAACCTTTCCAATAGAGCATACATCTACGGCCTGCCAAAAATCCATAAACCGGACGTACCACTCCGTCCGATTATCGCCTACCATCTTTCACCAGCTTATCCATTGGCCAAATTCCTCTCTAACTACCTTTCCCCTCTGTTACACAACCACAGTAATATATACTCCATACGTAGCACCCCCCACTTTATCAGTGAGTTAACTGCCTTAAAACCCGCCCCACATTTTATAATGTGTTCCTTCGATGTAACCTCCCTCTACCTCAGTCTTCCCCACAATCTCAACATAGATAGTCTGGAGCGGTTCCTTGACTCACATAGTGTAGATCCCCATACAGCTTCATCCATAATACAACTTACCAAGCTCTGCTTGAACATGAACTGTTTCACATTCCTAGAAAATCATTACAGACAAATTAAGGGTTCGCCAATGGGTAGCCCTCTTTCCTCTATTGTCGCAGAAGTCGCTATGTCCGAAATAGACAACTGGATCACCCGTACCCTCCCTATAGATATACAAATATGGCGCCGTTATATTGATGACGTCTTTTGCTTATGCAGACACGGCCAGGAGAGCACCATACTTGCAGCCCTCAATAGTTTTAACCCCAACATCTCCTTTACTTTGGAAATAGAATCAAACCAGGTCATCCCTTTCCTAGACATCCTAATAATACGTACCGCATCCTCATTCCACACCACAGTCTACTACAAAAAACAGTGTCCCCCCAGTTATACCCATTTCAATTCACACTGCCCCATTTCCCACAAAATCAACATAGTAAAAGCTCTCACTAAAAGAATCTATACCCACTGTTCGCTCGATATATTTAAAGAAATTGAGAAAAATCTCATCATATCGCACCTCTCCATAGCATCGTTTCCGCTTGAATTCATCAATAGACATTCATATACACCTGGCCCCTCCAACCAACCTAAAATTTACAGATCATTATGTTTCCTTCCCTACTCCCCCTCCTCAGCCGACATAGCCAGAAGCCTTAAAGCATACGGTATCCGCACCTTATATAAAAACTCCTCCAACCTGCTCACATCCCTCCGTCACCCATATACTAAATCGCATGCCCCCCCTGATCCCCTCCATTCTGTTGGCGCGGTCTACTCTGTCTCGTGTGAGCAATGCTCTGCCACATACGTTGGCGAGACAGGTAGATCCGTCGCCATCAGAATGTCTGAGCATTCTAGAAACATCTCCAACCAAGACACCAGGTCCCTCCTTTACCAGCACACACTCAATACTGGCCATACATTCAACACCAACCACCCCACCATACATTACAGACGCATTCATAACCAGCACCAGCGACTAGTTCTCGAATCCATAGAATCCCACAGACATAACAGCATCAACCGTAAAATAGATCTTCCTGATGCCTATCGTGCTCTCCTGGCCTTGCAGTAATAACCATAACACGATAGCCCGATATCAACATATCCTAAAATTCTTCGAAATATCGCATATCCTATAATTTACGTTAACATATTCCTCTATAGACTCAAACTCCAAATATACAAATGCCCTATTTGCCTACTATCTCTTTAATTACAATATTCATAACAAATGAAAAATCCCCATTTGCATAGCACATTCCGCTAATATGTAAATAATCATGTGTATATACTCTCTTTCTAGCCACATTACCTACGTTATAGTGTCACGTCTACCACGCCTGTAGAAGGGTATTTTTGCCCGAAAGCTCGCACCGTTATAATTGTCTAATAAAGAAACTTTTCTTCTTTTATTCCCTTTTATCGCATAAATATACAATATGTATCACCCTCCAAACAATACACTTATTGACGATGTAACAATGGCTCAATTTCTTACAGACAACCCTTATTGTAGGTGACCTTAATGCCAAACATCAACTATGGGGATGTTCCACGCCAAACCCAAGAGGCAAAATACTTTCAAACATATTTGACGACAATGCCACCATGTGCTTAAATGATGGGAATCCTACCCATCATTCATACAGCTATAATAATTCACAAGCCCTTGATATAAGTTTTTACTATCCTGACATTTTCCACAAATGCAAATAGCAAATATTAAAAAGTATTGTAAGTGATAATTTGCCTAATTTGATAGAAATTAGCACCAAGACCAAAACCAGCTCAATTAAGAAAAATTCTGGAACTTTAAAAAGTCTAATTGGATATCTTTCGAAAATACCATTATTAAAGCAGCCACAATTTCAATACCAAGAGGTAATATTAAGAAATGGATTCCAAATTATACACACCAGGCAAAAAATATTCAAACACTTATAACTAAAGGAAATGAACTACAAAAAAGAGCACCCAAAACCAAACAAATTGTAGAACTGAACTGAACATTGTGAATGCAAAAATAAAAAGATTATACGTAAATGTGAAAAGGGAAAAATGGAAACAAACTTGTGAAAACCTGAACCCAAGAAACCCAAATACAAAACTTTGGAATTTGGCAAAACAAATTGACAGATCCCAGTCACAAACCGAAAAAACTAATATGATTAAGAATACAGATGGTAAACCATCAACTAATGACAAAATTGCTGCCAATCTTTTAAGTAATTCATATCAAATAAGTAGTAAAATCAAGGTTGAAACAAAGGCCCGAAGGATTATTCATGACTGTAAAAATGTCACCAGCACTCATAATATTTTCCATGAAAAAAATCAATATGAAAGAGCTAGCTTATGCATTAGAAAACACTGACCTAAACAAGACTCCTGGGCCAGATGGAATCCATGGCCGAATGATATCAAACTTGGGCAAAATTGGCAAAGAAAGACTTCTTAATATTTTCAATAACTCTTGGAAAACAGGAAAATTGCCTCAAGACTGTAAAATGCAACAATAATTCCCATTTAAAAACTTGACAAATCTGCTGATGACCCAAAAAACTACCGACCTATCTCCCTCACAAGTATTTGCTGAAAATTAATGGAAAAAATTATACTCAGACGACTCACCTACCACCCCGACACAAGAAATCTCTTACCAGAAGAACAATATGGATTTAGGAAAGGACATGGGACAATAGACCAACTCTTATTTTTCACACAAAAGGTAAAAGATGCACAAAACAGAAAACCAACTAACCACACAATAGCTGCTTTTTTAGACCTTACACAAGCTTTTGATAAGGGGTATGGAAAAACAAGTTAATTACAAAATTGAACAAACATTTCAAAATTGATGGAAAAGCTATCACTTGGATAAATGATTCCCTTAAAAATAGATACATCAGGGTCAAATATAATGGCACTATTTCTAAAACCTTCAAATTGTATCAAGGATTACCACAAGGATCAGTCCTTAGCCCAAATCTCTTCACCCTATTTATTGCAGGCATAGAAGAAAAATTTTCACAAAAAAACAATATTGGACTTTTCGCTGATGACATTATTCTATGGAGCTGCAACACTAACTGGAAAAAAGCTGAAAGAGATTTGAACAAGACTCTTCTCCACCTAGAAAAATTTGCTAATAAACATAAATTAGAATTTAACCCCCAAAAATCTGAAACCTGTCTTTTTACTATCGATAAGAAACTATACAAAATAAGACCAAATATTATTCTGAAAGAACAACTATTGCAATATAATAAACATCCTAAATATCTCGGCTACACCCTGGATCCAGACATTTAACTCCAGTAAACATATTGAAGGAGTTGTTAGAAAAGGAAGAGACCGACTAAAAATCTTGAAATGTATTTCAGGAAGAGTGGGGAGCTGAAGCAACAACACAAAAATTAACTTACACATCTCTAATGAGACCTATCTTGGAACATGTATATCAAATCTATGGTACAGCATCTGAAACAAATCTAAAATCACTGGAAAGGATACAACTGAATGCAGCTAGAATTATTACAGGTCTTCGAAATACCTGCCCTAATAATATTGTACTTTACGAGGCAGACATTATGCCCTTAAAGGATAGAAGAAGCTACAATCTGTCAAAATATATAAACAAAATCAAGAGTTATGAAAACAAACACAGAACTTTCAATTACATAATTAATTGGGAATCCAATATAAGACTCAAAAAAGAAGGCCCTCTCCACCTGGCCAAAAGAAATGGATTTTTAAAATATAAAGTGGAAAAATATTATATTTAGCAGAAAAAATATCTCCATGCGAATCACTAACAAAATGTTATTTTTAATGCCACTTTAAATGAACCCACCAACAAACAATACCAAAATCCAGAATACTTAAAACAATTATCAATAGAAATAATTAATAAAATACCTAAAAATGTAATAACTATCTATACCGATGGTAGCAGAGACGAGTTGGGACACACTGACAGTGACTCTCTCATTAAAACCACAAATGGCAATGAGAAAATAAACAGAAGAAACCCAGATTTTTGCCCAGTCTTCAGATCCGAACTTATAGCCATCTATGAAGCCTTAAAATCCATCAGAAACACTAAACATCACGATATATGGATTCTTACTGATAGTAGAAGTGCCATACAACACTTGAGTCACACAAGGGAACTTAGAGACAAAGTAAGCAGGAACATAATTGGTTATCTCCAAAAACTCTCAATACCTCAAAAATTCACCTTCAATGGATACCCTTACATGTTAGCATTGAAGGCAATGAAGCTGCTGATGCGCTAGCGAAAAAAGGCACAAAAGAGCCCTTACTACAGAAATATAAACTTACTTTTAAAGAAATAGAAACAGTAGCCAAAACAAAAATAAACAAGAACTGGAGGATCCCACCTAAGCACAGTTGGTACACCCTAGAAGCAGATGTCCACCCAGACCTTTCGGTCCACAAGCCGGCATCCGAAACATGCCCTTCGCTGCTATTCTGTTCAACTCATAACCCAAGTAACGGTATCCAAGCTAGAGCTTGGAAATTGTACCTGGAAACACCACCTCCCAGACAACGTGTCTGGAAGGATTTCTATACCGGTGGCCTTCAAACACAGCAAAAGAGGAAACTATTTACTGTGTCCACCAGGGACCGCGGGTAGGCGGCCCCCGGTCGACTCTGTTCACTCACAGTTGAGAAAAAGCTCAGAGGCCACGTCGTGGGCTTTCTCAAGAAGCTTGCTGTGGTTTCTCAGCAGCTTACTCTCGATCGCGCCCCTGCCCTCCTTCTCTCTTCCTGCACACCCACTACCCTTGGACAATCCAAGACGTAGTGGCGTGCATCCACATCCCTTTCTTCATAGACGCAATCAGGGTTTCTCTTAATTTTAAATCTGTGGAGACTTGGGGAAGAGCCCATGTCCCGAACTACCCTAATGAATTTGTGGGACATTACCTTACAGAGGTGCTTGGGTGTTGTTACCCAATTGAATACCTCTCTCCCTTCACACTTTTCCTCCATCTGTCCAACCATAAGTCCTGGACGTGCCCCCCTGATCCTCCTATAAACTTCTTTCTTGGTCACTGGGGTCCTCAGTGATCTACCTCTAAAGCATCCTGCCTTAGCGAGCCTGTCTGCGAACTTATTACCTTCGATGAGGCTGTGTCCCCTAACCCTCCGGAGCCCGCGTTATCATCTCCAGCTCCTGGATTATTTGATGCGCGAGTTGCCCTTTCACCAGATTGATGGCGAAGAGGGCCGACATACAATCTGAATAGAGGCGGTCCGGGCTGAAGTTCTTCTCGGCACACACTCTGAGGGCTACCCTGATCGCAACCAGCTCGGCTGAAAAGACCAATTCGTCCACTCTGAGTGTTAAGCTTTCTAGGAAGATCAGCTCTCCATTAGTGAAAATCACTATTCCAGCTCCAGTATTGGTTCCAGACTTACTACCATCAGTGAAAACCTCCGTGTCAATCCCTGTCGGCCCTCCAGGACTCCAATTCCACTTTGGCAACCACTGCGGAGGCTTCCTTGGGTCCCTCTTCCATTCCAGGGCACCCGCTTCAAGTCCCAGGGTATCTTCCCTGTTCTCCCAGATCTTTTGTCTGATGGTCTCCTCCTCTAGTTTCAATCCCAGGGGAATAAGCCCAGCGAGGACCAAAAAGGCCTCACTGCTGGTAGTGCGATATCCCCCTGTGATTCTGAGTGCCGCTGTCCTCTGCACGCTCTCTAGAGTTTTTGCCACCTTCTGATCCCTGTTATAGCAGGATTGGCTCGACACAGGAGAGGCAGAGGTTCCTAAAAATAGTACCCTCCTTCTCCCCCCCCCCCCCCCCCCTATTGAGAGCCAACCAGGACAGGCCTGCACAACGCCTCCCTGCCTCTCGTCACCATCTCCTCCGCCTGGTATTGCCAACCCATCCCCATCTTGTCATCAATGACCACCCCCAGGATGGTCATCCTATTGACCAACGCTACCCTCCGTCCATTCATCCGGATAGCCGGCTTGTGCTCCCATTTGATCCCTTTCTTTTTAGTTCTTATGTCCCTAGGCTTAAAGCTGAGGGCTTTAGTTTTGGATACATTGAACTTAAGGCCAGAGTCATGGGCCCAGTTCGAGAGGATTTGGAGAGAAGCTTCAACACACTTCTCAGCCCTTGCTCTCGAAGCAGCCTCGATGATGAGGAACTGGTCGTCAGCATAGAGAACCAGCCAGGCTCCCTCAGGTAACTCCTCCTGGAAAAGGTGTTTACCAGGATATTCCACATAATAGGTCCGCAGCAAGAGCCCTGGGGGCAACCCCTAGCACAGTTTCTTTCCAACTTCCGCCCACCAAAACTGAGGCTAATCCGTCTATCCCTCAGGAAGTCGCGAACCAAGCTGCACAAATTATCAGGACAACCCATGTCCATCAAATTTCATCAGTTTGTTCCAGCTCATGGAGTTGAACGCACCATCAATGTCCAGGGCCACGAGAAGAACCCAAGCACCCTTATTTAAGCCCATCTCAACCCTCTCTAACACCTCTTTCAGAGCCGTGGTTGTGGAGTTCCCTTCCCTAAAACCATGTTGGAAGGAGGAAAGGAGCTCATTACTCTCTAGCCATTGCTTCAGTCGCTGAGCTAGTAGGCTATCCAGGACCATACCTAGACACACTAGTAAAGAAAGCGGACGATAATCATTAGGAGAATTACCCTTTTTACCAGACTTTTCGAGAAGCACTACTCGGGCAACCTTCCATGCCTCAGGAAAAGTACCAGTGTCCAGGCACCAATTGAAAAACCTGGCAAGAAGTGATAAGTGCATTCTTAACAGGGCTTCAATACCGTGTTATCGATCCCTTCGGGACCAGGAGATTTCCTTTTCCCGAACTTGAAAGCCGTCAGTTTCACCTTATTCTCAGAAAAGGGCGGATCCACCAAACCACAAGTGGTCAGAGAGATCTCGTCCTCTGGTTCCTCGTTTCCGAAGTGCCGATCCAAGTTGTTTTTATTTTATCTTCTGCTTTCGAGCGAGTAGGTCTAGAACACATTCTCTCTGAATTTTCTCATTATTGGTGGATGAAACAGCACCGGTGATTATTTTGGCCGCTTTTGCTTGAACACTGTCTAGTCTTACTTTTAGTGATGAGCTTGAGGGAGCTCAGACCGGTGTTGCATATTCCATTATCGGCCTTATTAAGGTGATATATGTTGTTCTGAGAATTCTGGGTTTTCTTCCTAATTTGTTCCACATAGCCATCTCAGAATGTTTAGTTTTCTGGTAGCTCTATTTGAGGTGCTAATTATGTGTTTTGAAAATTCCAATTCCTCATCAATGACAGTTAAAATAATTTTATTGACATCTTGTCAATACATACAAAGTGCACAGTCTGCACTATTTAAAAAAAAAATAATATGCATTATATACATGTGATATCTTGGGACCTCTGGGACCAGTGTTACCTGATGCTAGACGAACCTCGATGTCAACTCTACCGTGCAGTCGTGGTGGAAGGCGACACAGCTGGTCCAAAGGTGAAATAAGCAAATAGAGATTCCACTTAGAAGCGTCTGAACGTCAAGAAGGAATGGTACGAGGAGATTTCTGGCAGGAAAGGGTTTACCTTTTATCGGAGCGTCCGGTGGACAGGGACTGGAACGAAGACTAACTAAGGACTGACTAACTGAGGATCGGGGCCTCCTTTTATAGCTGAGCTGGGTCCGAACAGGTCACTGCTCTTTTCTGACGTAAACAGGGGGGGACGTTTTATTATCCAGGAGGGCCACCACCTCGTAAAAGTTGGACTGGGTTTGCTAGGCCTTCTCTCCTATTTTCACCTAAGCCTGATTAGTTTTAACCTTAATTTTCTCCTGTTAGTCTCCATTCCTTCTATCTGTACAGTTGCTATACTTTATTAGATTCTTACGCGGTACAGATTGATGTTAGTTGAGGCTTTCTATTTGCAGTAAATAAGAAGTTATATACAATTACGTGGTGGAACATGTGGTAGTAGATATATCTGGACTATTTACAACAATTCCATGGTCTTAAATCATCGCATACACTATGTACAATGAATATGGCGCCTCTGCCAGCGCTTCAGAGTCTGGTGGAGAATCGCCAGTGGGTCTCCAGCGACACCACGCATTTTGCGATCTACGATGAATACCTAGATCGCGTACTTCGCCGCTTAGGAGATGGTGATGGCGCGGTCCTCGAGACCAACTGGAAAGATCCAGTACTGCAGTATCACACGTTCTTCCTTCCTTGGAAAATTCTCCATTGACCCAAACCATTAACCTTCTTCCCCTTAAGAAGTCTGCAATCCAGGTTAAGGTTTCTCCTCTTACTCCGATGTTGTGCAGCTTTTCACGTAATTTCTCCCTCCACACTCTATCAAAAGCTGCGGTCATATCAAGGAATATAGCCGTGGTCTTCTTTGGGGGTTTTTCCTGGAAAGAATCTATTATTGATTGACAGAAGTAGGACAGTTGATCAGTCGTACAGTGCTGGGATCTATAGGCAGTTTGGTAGAAATTTATTTTATTATTGTTAGTGAGCCAGACTATGAGCCTAGAGTGGATAATTCGTTCTGGTATTTTACAAAGTATGCTGGTGAGAGCAATTGGCCGATAGTTCTTGTATTCCTTGGCATCTTTGTTTGGCTTCAGTATTAGCACTATAATTGATATCTTCCAATTCTTTGGTAGTTTACCAGTTTGCCATGAAATGTTTAGTATTCGTAGGAGTTGATTATTAGCTTTGTCTTCAAAGTGTTTAATCATTTGACCAAAGATTAGATTATCTCTTGGTGACCTCTTGGATATTTTTATTGATAAGTTTAGCTCATTCAGTGTGAAGTCTCTCGAGAAAATATCTTGTTGATGGAAGTTTCTTGCTTGTTTAACTAACTGGTTTATATTATTTTTAGAGTCCTGTCTTCATTCGTATAGTTGAGTATGGAAGTGCTTGAAATATATTCAGCAATTATGTCAGCCATCTGTTTGTTTTCGTTCTCGCTGTTCTATTCATATCGGTTAGAGTATTGGAGGATTGGTGTTGGTTTTGATTGTTCTCTAACACTCTAATCATATTCCAGTTTTGGCTGTCCTTTCTTGGATCCATCTTTTCGCAGAATTCTGCCATTTTCCTTGTTTGCATATCCAAATTTCTTGTTCTATTTTGTGACTAATTTCAATGAGTTCCTCTCTGTTTTCTTCTGTTTTATTTTTTTAAGAGGTTCATTGATATTGTCTCTCTCTCTGAAATCATTGCCTCGATGTTGTGGTCCTTCCAGTAAGGTATCCACAGGTCTTTACGTCTACCTCTAGGTATCGATGCTTTTGCAGCTTTTGATATATTCGAAGAGAAGTTTTCCAAGTTTTTGTCAAGCGTTCTGTAATTCAATTTTTCGTTGTACAGTTCTTCAAGCTTTTCTGTGAATTTTTTTTCAAGTCGGCTTTCCTAAAGTTCCATGTTCTTTTATTCTGTTGGACATTCTCAATTTTGAAGTTTAGGGTTGTTAAAATTGGTCTGTGGTCACTGATTGCACCTCTCAGGATTTTCCATTGTGTTGTGGGTGCGATGTTGAAATTTATCGCTGTGATATCTATTGCGGATTCTGTGCCTGTCGACTTGGATAGATAGGTGTTCTCTCCCTTATTTAATGGTGTAAGGTCGAGGTCGGTGACCTTTGTTATCCTGGACAGATGATCCCCAAGTTGTACTTTTGGCGTTAAAATCGGCGAGTATGATTGTGATATCCGAAGAGGCTTCACTTAATGTCTCTATTGTGTGTACCCATACAAAATTCAAAGATTTCACGAGCTGAAAGTTGGCGATTTTGAGAAGCGTCAAGAATTCGCTGCATGGGGTTTCCTGAAAATTGATATTGATGAAAACTGGCTGTCGAATGTTCTGTGGACAGATGATGCTCACTCTTCTCTAAACGGATAATCTAACATTCAAAACAGCCGCTTTTGGGCAACAGAAAACCCTAGGATTTTTACAGAAATGCCACTTTATCAGCCTAGAGTTACAGTTTTGTGTGGGTTCACTTCTTCTTTTATTATTGGGCCATTTTTCTTTGAAAAATCACTGGAAGAACTTTTAAAACCGTTTTTGTAACTGGTGAACGTTATGTTCATATGGGGTATTCCCATATTGCAGGGAAAAAGCACTAAGCGAAATAACATTCATGAAAGTTGGAGGACCTCCTCATATCTCCCGAGGTGCCAAACAATTGCTGAAGAATACGTTCGTTGAAAATCGTGTGATAAGTCGCCACTTTATATACCAGTGGCCTCCAAGATCACCAGACTTGACGCCTTGCGATTTTTGTTTATGGGGGTACATTAAACCGTGTGTTTATCGATGCTGGCCTACCACATTGGCCATGTTAAAGGCTTCTATCAGATGGCACGTTTTATCAATTTCAACAGATATGTTATTTATTGCTGTCCATTCTGTCATTTATCGTCTGCAGACGGTGATTGAGAATGAAGGGTGCCACATTGAGCAAGGATTGTGACCTAATACAAGAGAGAAGGCAGTTACCTCATGTGTTATATAAGCTGCCATGTATTATATTATCTACCAATATTTTGCAGCTCTTTGTGTTGGGATATGGGATAATAAATGCTGTCCTCACATCTTGACTATTTTTTTTTTTTTTTTGTGAACAGTAATATTTTGTTTCTCATTTGCTCACATATTATTTCGTGCAAACCAGAGTGTTATAACTTCTCGAATAACACTGGTACACACAATTTTTCCCCTTATGTTTAGTTTTTCGCTTTTCGCTCATTAGAAGAAATAGCATAAGGAATATTTTCTGTACACCAATAACTTTAGAAATTTTGTGCAAAAAAATAATACAAAATGATTTTACTACCACGTTTTTCAACGCAAAAGGTCGATTTGAAAAATATTTTTATTTGAGGGGACACATTTTTTAAAATTGGGTACAGTATGAGAGAGAGTTGAATTAAAAATATTAGAAATTTATTATCTTCGGAAACACAAACCGTATCTAAAATATCAATTTTTTTGCTACATGTTTTAATTTGCATTTACCTATATTACATATCTCTGATTGTATTTAAAAATTGTTAACCAATTCTTCATACTTTTGGCGAAGTGGTGTTTTGTTAATTTGTTATTTGATGTTATTAGGGTTCTTTCCTGGTATTCAAAAAGGAAAAATACGTATCGATCAGTTATATTTTTCAATTTATCAAACAATTTGGCCGCTGAATCTCTGATTTTGGTAGTGCGCCATCTGGCGAATAAAATTGTAACTAAAATCAATTTCGAATTTTTCATTATTTGCCATAAAAAATCCCATTGCATCCTGAACACAATGGTGTTTACCGCATTGCTCTAGCGCAAATATTCGCGGAGTTATTAATTTTTAAAATAGTGCGGGACTTTTGGATCACCCTGTATATAATAGCAGAAGATAAATGGAGCTGTGGCATATAAAAAACAAATTTATTTCGCGAGTGTCTCATTTTATCAGATGGTTTTCAAATTTAAACCTTCTTTTGGATATATTTTTTATGTGATTTTTCAGTGAATTATGAATGCCGTTGAAACAAATGGATTTTTGAGATTTAATTTTTAAGTATATTTTAAAACTTAAAGAAGATTTTTCTAATCTTTAAATAGGTTTCCTAAACGAGAAATATTTATTTTACTTAACCACTGAATATTTTCATGTCGGTGATTTAAAACTTTGTTTGTTTTTATAATCGTCATTAAATATATAATATTTTGAAAATAGAGCAATCCATACTTAATTCATTAGATAATAAAGGGCATGTATTGGATTTAATAAAATATTTATTTTGCCAATATTTCGGCTGGCTGAACATCAACCTTTATCGAGGCATTACATTTTTAATACAAAATACAAATACAAAAATGTAATGCCTCGATAAAGGTTGATGTTCAGCCAGCCGAAATATTGGCAAAATAAATATTTTATTAAATCCAATACATGCCTTTTATTTTCTAATATATAATACTAGCGGATGTACCCGGCTTCGCCCGGGTTTTACCCGAGTAAAGGTTTGTATAACGAACATTTGTTAAAACAATTCTCTATAAACATATAAAAAATAATAGATATATTTTGATAATTTGAAACTTGTAAATTTGAATATCTCGATAAAGTGATCATTTTTTCCCGGTCCCTGTGTGCCGTGTCATCCTGAATTTTGTATTTCCTAATTTTCTACATTACAAAATAATCGTTTTATCTAGTGAACATTTTTTCCCGTTCCCTTAAAAAATACTCGATAAGTTGATTTCGATAATTTGAAACTCGTAAATTTGAATCTCTCGATAAAGTGATCATTTTTTCCCGGTCCCTGTGTGCCGTGTCATCCTGAATTTTGTCTTTCCTAATTTTCTACATTACAAAATCATCGTTTTATCTAGTGAACATTTTTTCCCGGTCCCTTGAAAAATACTCGATAAGTTGATTTCGATAATTTGAAACTCGTAAATTTGAATCTCTCGATAAAGTGATCATTTTTTCCCGGTCCCTGTGTGCCGTGTCATCCTGAATTTTGTCTTTCCTAATTTTCTACATTACAAAATCATCGTTTTATCTAGTGAACATTTTTTCCCGGTCCCTTGAAAAATACTCGATAAGTTGAATAAAATCATGGTCGTTTATGGAAGATGGACGTAGTTCCCGGAGGTCACCCGCGAGGCTTTTTTCTTGTCTACTTGGCACAGCTGTGTCACCAACTCTGCCCCCGCGCGCCAGGACCTCTTGATCCCTCTGATTGGTCGGTGGGAACTTGGACTGTCCAACCGGTCGGCGGCCGGACGATTACATTTTCTCGAGGGGGGGGGGCAGACCTAAGCCTATCTCCGTCGCGAGGTGGCGCTGCTTGCGAGTTAAAGCTACAAATCTGCAAATAACTCTAAGGATATTAAAGATATTCAAGAAATTATTTTTCGAAAACCTTTCCGGGGATATGCCTATTAATATCCCAAAATTTCACGGCGATTGGATGTACGGTTTTTGAATCTATAGAGTACACACACACAGACAGACAGCGCTCACGACGCGCTCGGCCCGACGGGCCCTGGATCGTCCGCGCCTCGCCGCCACGCCCATCTCCAGATTCCTGGCGAGATGGACGCCCACCATCAATCCACCATCCAGGATCGACTGGGCCTCGCTGCGGCGCTGCGCCTATTCGGGTCACGAGGCCGACGCAGCTCTCAAGCTAGCCCTCCACGCCCTGCCCCATCCGGCCCATCCTGCCTCGGTCGGCCCCTCCTGTCCTGCCTGCGGGTCCATCGACCGCTCCCTCGGCCACCGTTACTGGTGCTGCCGCTCCATCAGGCCGCTCATCAGAGAGGCCTTCAACATCATAGGGCGGCCCCCTGACCTGCAGGCTTGGATCTTCGGCGGGTCCGGCCTTGAGGACGACGCCCTTTCCATCCTGGCATCGGCAAAGTTGCGAATCTATCGCTACTTTGTCCAGGTTGGGCTCGGAGAAGCGGTGGAGGACCCGCTCATCGCCTGGTCCAGGACCCTCCAACGTCGAGGTTTCCTTCCATCATCTCCCATCATCATCTTGTAGTTTCACATATGTATATATTTTCTTTCTCTCTTTCTTTATGTATATATTTTCTCTATCTACTTTATTGTTTGAAAATATGTAATATTGTCTAGATGACAATAAATATTTTTTAATTGTCAATTGTCACACAGACAGACAGACAGACATTCATTTTTGTATATATATAGATTATGATGCATTAGCGCGCCATCTGTTATCAAAATTCTAAACTATTATAGACGCGTATGGTTCTTTTTAAAAATAAACAATTTCTACTGTCCTTACTATATAATAAATACAAATATCTTTTATATAAGTACGGTATCTGTCTGTCGGTGATGCACGATTTCAAATCAGAAACTACTGAGAGTTGAAATTTAATTTTTCAGCGATTTTTTTCATGACCTAAAAAGAGTAAGAAATTTAAAAAATGCTATCTTAGGTTTCAATCGACTAAATTAAACTCTTGAATAAAAATAGAAAAATATAACGATGATTTTTTTTTAATTAAAAAGGCATATATTGGATCAAAATATCATTTATTTTACCAATATTTCAGTTGGCTAAACGCCAACCTTTATCAAGGTGTTATAACATTTTAATGTATGTCAACAACAAACTCAACGCCACATAATAACGTTGATTGAAAAGGAGTGTCTTATAATCCTCTTCAATTATCGTTATATTTTGCTTAGGTTTCTATCTTAAACCTTTTTGGAATTACAACAAAAAAAAAACTATATAAAAAAGATAAATATTAATTCAATAAATAATACTTTGTATCAAAATTAAGAGGAAATTATCAGGTTTCCAGCGATGAGTATCTTTTGAATCTCTAGAAGCTTAATGATTTCACCTTAAATCAAGAATCTACTCAAGAATTCATCTCTTGTAAACGACAACAGAACACAATGACAACAAAACTATCATTATCTCGGCAATATTTGATTATCAAGTCAACGATGTTCACCTTCAGGTGACCAACTCAATAAAAAATATACGAATGCAAAATAAAAATAACAAAATCCATAAAGTAATCAAAAGGAAAAAAGGGAGCATCATTCAAATTCCATTCAATGAAGACATTGACAACATAATCAAGGAATTCCGGGCCAACGACCAGCTATCTTCAATCAGTAAAATATACGAAGTTAAAAAACTGGATCCGACTATAATGTCGCGCGTGTTCCCTTTTGTTCTTCGCGACGACGCCGCTTCCTACACCGTGGATCACCTACCCTGGCTCCGTTGCTTTACCTCTGCAGCTCTACCCTGCAGACAGCCCAAAGACCCTATGAGATCCACTACTCCCGTGGAAGTACTTTCCCTCTGGCAGTATCTCTCAGCCTTACCACTGGTGGGGGGATACCAGAGACTTGCCACAAGAGTAGCTACTTTGATGTGTTGGAGAGAAAGTCACAACAGCAACCGGCAACAAGTCTGCTAACACTCCTCTTTTTTATTGTAATCTTTAATCCACATTATATAAGAACTCGAATATCAATCGACAGGTATTTACAATAATTTACATCCCAGAGCAAATATAAACAGATATTTACAATCAGTAGCCCCAGGAAACAGGACCACAGCAGACTCCCACACCAGTCCCAGACGAGAAATAGGCCAAAGCGTCATCTATTGGCGGATGTTGTAGCTGCTTTCAGGCTGATATACGCGAAAATAGCTATAAAATCAGTTGACAAAATGACTCCAACAACTTCAGAATTTGTGGGAACCATATGTTCAATGAACCAATTACTAAAGGTCTAACAGAAAAGAATCAAGGTATTATTTGAAGCCAAAACTATCCAGATCGCAACATAGTTCTCCGAGTTGCTCCAGGGATATAAAAAAAAATTAAAGCTTACCAAATGGTCATAGACATACGGATTTTGAATCCTGCGAAATCCAGGATCGAGTCCAGGTAAGACAATGTCAAAAATGCTACCGTTTAATTCTGGTCATAAAACAAACAACTGTCAACAACCTCCGACATGTCAAATATCCAATATAAACAGGTGATTATTCTTGCTCAAAAGTTTTGAAATGCCAAAACTAGGGTTCACATTCAAAATATAAAAACAATGACGCAAAGCATAAGCCTAACAATCCAAGTTTCTCACTTTATAAAGCCCAAATGGGCAGAACCATACATAAAAGTGATTCAGAAAACCTTCAACAACCTTTCTAAATAATTAATTTTAAATGATTCGAGTAATTAGCACCCTTAAATCTAACTTTAATCAATTAGTTATTCATAATAAGAGAAAAATCATCGCAGCTACAAATGAACTAATGAACAAATGGAGTTGGTAATGAAATGGCAGATGAATTGGCAAAGGAAGCCAGAAAGCTTAGCCAAAGGAAAGAACAAATGTCAGTATTTGACGCTGATGCTTTGGCAAAATACAAGATAATTAAACAAAAAATAAGAAAGATCAAATTTGTGAAATAAACTCTGAGAGAAAACTGACAAAAACTATAACAAGACTTAGAACAAACAATATAAAGGAATGACAATACATCCAGATGGCACAAGAACCTATAGGGCATGCAACAACTGTCCTGGTGTGGAACTAACACCTACTCACATATTCTCATGCCCAGCAATGGCCGCAGCCTTGCAGAAAATTGACATAGATCCAGAGCAGCAGCTTTAGACACCCAAGATAGTGGACATTGCGACTGCTGTGATAGAGATGCATGGAGGCATCTGAGGCTCTTCATTAGACACGACCACAACAATAACAACAAATGGACATTCTTTTCTTTACCGAACCTTACACTATCAAAGATGGAGTTCGAAACATTTTCCCCCGAAATTCAACTATGAGCTGTGAGAAGAAAATGCTACTACACTAAACTCTATGAATAAATAAATAATTTGAATAATATTGTTGTTTAAAAATTACATATAATATAAAATAATGATTTTTTTATTTAAAAAATAGACACTTCGGCCAGGTAAAGTTTTATTTTCTAAGCGTTTCAACAAAAATATTTTGTCTTCGTCAGTAGAAATAAATAAAATATTTATATATTTATTAATAAAATTCTGACGAAGACAAAAAAAAAATTGTTGAAACGTTTAGAAAATAAAATTTTAACTGCCCGAAGTGTCTATTTTTAAAATAAATATGAATGCAGAGCAGGCAACCTTTATCTTTAAAATAAAATAATTAAATAATATAATAAATAAAAATATTTTGATATTTTAATTAATAAACTCAAAGATAATAATTGTATGGTAAATTTCTAGCAAAATTAAATTCATTAAAATACTTTACTAAAATATATTTCAATGGCAAAGAATGAAAGAAATTTTAAAAATTAATGATGCCAACTGCCGCTGAATGTATCTCGATGAAATTTATTGAAGAAAAAATAATTTCTCTTATATTTGAATGAACTAAGTAAAAAATAGTTGAATTTTTTAATTTACAAAGGAGTTTTTAAAAAATGTTAGTATATTATTCTTCAATCAACGAATAAAAAAAATCAAAGCAAAGACAAAATTTTCCAACATTTCTGTCTATTAATTATTCCCCTTGTGAAAAGAAAATTAGATTTTTTTTTTCATAGAATGGAGGTTAAATTGAGTTTTAAAGATTAAAACAGCAGATTAAATTTGCGGAACTTTGGATAGAAAATTTAAAAAAATACAGAATTGTCGTTTTTTTTTTAGAACTATAGAATTATTATATACGATAGTAATATATTTAATGTTTAATTTTTCAAACAATAAATATATATAATTATATATATATTTTTAAATATATATATAATTTTAAAAAAATATGAATGATTTTTTGTTTTTTTAATGTGAAAAGTGGGGGCTTTATTGTATTGTTACGACGCTTCTCAGCCGTCGATGTTTGCGTACAAGGTTTACTGAGAAGACAATGTGAGTTCGTTTTGGATACAGCTTAGTACTATGGATTTATTACCAGATCTTTGAAAGGGATATAAGTAACTATACAGTAGAAGATTAACTTGCCTTCAATGTCCGCCACTAGAGGGATCCTTCTCCGCTACCGTCTTCGGTGCCCACCTGCTGCGTCTGTTGTCACCACCGCCGTTCTCCTTGCTGCAGGTCCCGTTGTCATCAGACAAACTTCTTCCCTCCAGACTGCTATCTCTGCCAGACAGTCTTCTCGGCACACACCAATCCCCGGCAGGCCGGCCAGCTTCCTTCCACTCCGGCACCAGCTGGGCTCGGCTGATCCCTTCCCCACGGCGACGCCAGCTGGACCGCCCCGACTGTCTGCCACCCCCTCCCCTGGAATTTCGTCAATCCACACTTCCTGGACGGGGCCTCTGCATACTTTCTTCCCTTCTACTTCTCTTGGCGTCTTCTCTTCTATTTCTCTGCTGCATCGTTTCACTGCCCCCTTCTCAATCCTTTTCGTCCCGAAAAGGCTGATTTCACCAGAGGCGCTGATCGGCGGCCCTTTGATCTCCCTGACGTCTCTGGCCACATGAGGGTTGTCCGCCTCCCGGAAGCGTAGCGGCAGGGTTAACACCAACCCTTGTTTGCAGAACCACATCTCAACTCGGGCTTTCCTTCCACTCTCAACCAGTGCCGACGCCATTGATTGGTCTCGCTGTCTAGCACAGGGCGGTGGTTCTCCACAAGATGGCGGCCATATTTCACTGCCTACGATGCTTCCATCTGATATTTTGAATTCTCCCTGAGAACACTCTGTAGCCGCAATGTACAAAGGGCTGTGATCGTTTGTGTTGCGCTTTCGCCGCTTCCTTCCACGACGGGGCTGTAGATCGCCGATCTTTACAGTTGATTCGTCCACCCGATCCACGCTGTCCATATCGTGGCCTCCCTTTTCTTCTTTAGGTTTCACATTCTCTTTCTCTAGAGGCTCTCTCTTTCCTAACCCTTCAAACCTGGGCTTCTTAGTGCCGACCACGCACAGGGCTGTGAATTTCTTAAACCTTCTGGAGGTGTCGGATCCCGTGGCAGTCTCAAGGTCGGTAGAACTTTTCCTTGGTGGTGGCTGCTTGATCTGCACCTTGTCGGGCGAAGGAACGAAGATGAACGGTACACATTCTTGGCACATCTTTTCAGCTTGCATTGCAGACGACGGCGCTGACACATCACGCGCGACTTCCGTGTCACAGACATTGTCGTCGGACTTCCACAGAGCGTCCAATGCTCTATCCCGTTCAGTCGGGTTGCCGGCTCCAACTTCAGGGTGCTTCGACCATCTAGCCTTGTCGCACTTCCACGGAGCATCCAGCTCCGTCCCGTCCAGTTGGATCGCCGCTGTAGTCCCTGACAGTCTGACACTGTCGCTGAAGTCAGCCACGCTGTCGCACTGCAGCTCGCCAAGATCGTTGCTGTTCTCATGGAGTATTTCAGAAATAATCCCAGGGGTTGAATTTTCGCTCTGTATATCACCTTGAGGGCATTCTCCTTCCGTCCGCTTGATTTTATACAAAACACTCGTGCCACAGCCGTTGTCGGAGGCGATCAGCTCACCCTCCTCCGCTACACAACCAGTCTGGATCATTTCCTGCTGTCGACACTCTTCGGACTTCTGGATCACGGGAGAATCTTCTAGCGTAGATTCTGGCAGTTCACTTACAACGTCTCCTGACGTGATGATCTTTGTTGTGATGGTCTTGTCGGGATCTTCATCACCTGGGATCGTCTTTTGTCCCCTCAGACATTGAATACGTGGGCTATTGGTTGCTGTGATTGGCTTTGAAAAGCCATCAGGATTTTCTGGCGGTAGTACATTGAACTTAACTTCGCAAGACATGGGTGTGGCAGAACGTTTGACATTCCGAATATGCTCGAGTCGGCTCAATCGAGTATCCAAGTTTTCTCCGAGCTCATCTACTTTCTGGCTTATTAGTCTGAGCAATTTTGTGAATTTTTCAATTTCGAGGTCGGTTAGTTTTTCCATTTTCCTTTTTAAATTAGCGCAAAATAAAAATCTTCAATTAAAATTAACTAAGCTGTATCCCACTTCTGACACCAAATGTTACGACGCTTCTCAGCCGTCGATGTTTGCGTACAAGGTTTACTGAGAAGACAATGTGAGTTCGTTTAGGATACAGCTTAGTACTATGGATTTATTACCAGATCTTTGAAAGGGATATAAGTAACTATACAGTAGAAGATTAACTTGCCTTCAATGTCCGCCACTAGAGGGATCCTTCTCCGCTACCGTCTTCGGTGCCCACCTGCTGCGTCTGTTGTCACCACCGCCGTTCTCCTTGCTGCAGGTCCCGTTGTCATCAGACAAACTTCTTCCCTCCAGACTGCTATCTCTGCCAGACAGTCTTCTCGGCACACACCAATCCCCGGCAGGCCGGCCAGCTTCCTTCCACTCCGGCACCAGCTGGGCTCGGCTGATCCCTTCCCCACGGCGACGCCAGCTGGACCGCCCCGACTGTCTGCCACCCCCCTCCCCTGGAATTTCGTCAATCCACACTTCCTGGACGGGGCCTCTGCATACTTTCTTCCCTTCTACTTCTCTTGGCGTCTTCTCTTCTATTTCTCTGCTGCATCGTTTCAGTATATTTTATCACGGAAAAGTACTAAATCGCTAATGAAATATATTTTACTAAACATTTTTCTTGAAATAGTCTATTATTTCGATTTAATAATAGTAAGGAGACCAATAAAACAATCGCAAAATCAAGAAAATACATTTATTGTAAAAAAAATAACGTTTATCTTTTAGCCGTCATTATTTTAAAGTATTGAATACATTAATATATGAAAATTCGAAGCTATTTTAGACGCGTAAAATTCTTTTTAAAATTAAACAATTTCTACTGCCCTTACTGCAATGGAAAAATTAATGGGAGGGCCTGGCTCATCAGTGGTGAACCCTCCCAGCGGTTTCGCCAGTTTAATATACCATACCGCTGTTATATTGCATTTTTGGAACTTCCTTTTATAGTGATACTGTTGCTAGACTCTTGGAATGAGTATGTCCATAATTCATCCAAAATAACCATTCCAAGAATCTAGCAACAGTATCACTATAAAAGGAAGATCGAAAAATGCAATATAACAGCGGTATGGTATATTAAACTGGTGAAACCGCTGGGAGGGTTCACCACTGATGAGCCAGGCCCTCCCATTAATTTTTCCATTGCAGTAAGGGCAGTAGAAATTGTTTAATATCAAAAAGAATCATACGCGTCTATTTATATTAAAATATAAATTAAAAATCGATTTTATTTCTTTAATATTATACACAATAATTTTAGGCAGCGACTATTTATTTGAAAATATAAAAAGATGATAATAATTTAGAATCATTCAATAAATTCAAAAACTTAATCACTAAATAAGGGTAACCTTGGTAAAATTATAACAGAATTCTTATAGAAGAATGATTTAATCTCTGATGTTCTATATCAAGGGTGGTCAATCAGCAGGTAGGCCAAGTTTCAGAATTACATGGTTGTCCCAAAAGTTGGTAAACACTTACAAAATATAAATCATAATATGTTTACGAACTTTTGGGCCAACCTTGTAATTCTGAAACTTGGCCCACCTGCTGATTGGCCACCCTTGATATAGAACATCAGAGATTAAATCATTCTTCTATAAGAATTCTGTTATAATTTTACAAAAGTTACCAATATTACCAAGGTTGTCCCAAAAGTTGGTAAACACTTACAAAATATAAATCATGATATGTTTACGAACTTTTGGAACAACCTTATACTACTGATAGCCTCTGTACACTGGTAGATACAAGTCAATATTACTATCTTTTGTCGAATTTGATACATAACTTCATGAAGATCAAAATTATTATTTAAATATCTGTTGCTTGAGAGCCTATCTGACGCTCGATTCCCGACAGTCATGAACCGGGATTGAATCCCGCGTTAAAATTTGTTTAATATGTGAATAACCTTCGCATATTATTCACTGTTTCAATTATCATGAACTGGGTTGCTCTTGCTGAGCGGTACCTATTAATGTGAATTTGAACCAGAGCCTATCAGGAGAACATTTTCCTGGTACTTCTCTCTTATCTTGATTGATCGGACCTGTCGGAAAAACTATGGCTCCAAGTGGAAAGGGGAAAACTCAATTCTCCCCTCTTGTTCTAACTGCTGGGTCGATTCGACTCATGTATAGTAACCTCTTTATTTTATATTTAAAATCTTTCATATAGAGAAAATATGGTTTTACGGGCTACTAACCAAAGTATATGATTTCCGAGCCCAAAAATGGATGTAGCAAGCAGACAATGCACTGTAGCAAAGTACCAAGGTACTGCGCATCACCAAGGTTGTTAAAAAAAAAAGGTTAGATTCCCCAGGCAAGGGAAAATAAAAGAGAGACACGTGTTAATTAGATAAGAAAAAGCTTTCAACTAATTAAATAAATATATTTACAGTAATTCGAGAGCCTCTATTTAATTATTTTTCATTGCGACAATATGTTTTACCCATGTCAATATATTCAAGCATTCTTACTAATAAAAAAATGGCATATCCTGACCAGGAGCACATGTTATTTTCAGAAGGCAAAGCGCCATCTGGTGAAACAGAAATCAACTATTCATTGATTTAACCTGTTCCCTGATATTTGGCCAACCCAATTTCTTGATAAATCAACTAATGTTGTAAGATTTTGGATTGAGACATCTTATCTCTAAATCTACATTCTTCCAAGATAAACGGGATAAAATACTTTCTACATTTTGGATCTATTAATTATTCACACGTGATTATATATTAATTAATTAGAAGTTTGAGAAGGTTATTTCCTGTCATTCACAGTGAGATCCTTAATTAACTCTTAATTAATGGATTTTGATGATAGACTACTGTAGGTGTGTTATCAGCGCCGATGTCTGCACCTAGCCATTAGCATACATGGATTCCTGGGACCCATCGCTTTACTCTACCAAAGAAAACCATTTCCCATTTCTAACCGTGTGATTTTTAGGAAAGCGAAGCTACCAAAAGGACAAAATGTAGATTCGACATGAAGATGTATTACCAGAAAGGGTCCATTGAAGAGGCAATATTGTTGAGAAGAGAATGGAAGGCAGTTGATGGAAACCTTGGAACAAAGCTATCAGAAACAACTTAAAGAATCTTAACGCAACAACATTTGTGTAAACAACATTTTTGCCTGAAACAACAACAGAGTAGAACTAATCTCCCTTGAGAAACCGGCTATAAAATATTACATTTATGGTAAAGGATAAAGGATCCCTGTACAGAGAACCAAGAAGAGTTCTTGAACATCTTTATGAGCACGACCTCCAAGATCTTGTCTAATTTAGACTAATAAAAGGATAAGTAAAAAAACATTTATGGTCTCTCCCAGAGGTTGTATCTTGTTAGAGGTGGCGGATAATCAAAAGAGAGTTGTATATGAGATGTTTTATTATATATATAGGTAGAAGGATGTTTTTCTTTAAAATTCACCCCAGCGGGCTATGTGTGGAGAATTTAAAATCTGCTTCCTTCCAACTTCATAGAAGATATATACATTGCTTATCCCTAGTACACGTGGTACAAACCATGATAATCATGGTGGGAAGAAATAGGCAACTACTTTTTGCTGTAACTGCACTTTTAAATATTGAAAATAAGATATTTGGGGGCAGTTTACGTGTTGAAATAAGTCCATCTTTTTCCTTTTGTTATTATCCCTAGTACACGTGGTACAGGACATGGTGGGTAGAAGTTGACCACTGCTTTTACTGTAAGTGCACCACATGTCTACACATGTGAAAAGCAGTTTGACTTTGCACTTACAAATGTGCCAGAGCCCCGTTTGGTTAATTGCACTCACTGGTGGGGTTGGACTTTTGCAAGAATCGGGGGCCATGGAGCATTTTTTTTTAATCAGAAAAAAGTGTCCAATGCGGGAATTGAACCCGGGTCGTAGCGGTCGAAAACCAACGGTTTAGACCATCCTTCCACTGACCCCTTCTCATAGAAGACATAGAAGTCGCAAATGTTTGCTTTCTTTTCAAGGATAGATCCAGTCCAACAACAGGTTCTATGAGATGCCAGGGTAGGTAGGACCACAACAGAAGTAAGACACCAAACATGTGAGTAACAATTATCAACGGAGAGGTCTAAGAGGAAAAGAGCGCTAGCTCAGAGAAATCTGGGCCGAGTTCCAGACTAACTGATCAACCTACTGATTGAGTCAAAACCATTCTTCTCTACGGAGCCTGAGTAACATAGGATAAATTATATACAAAGAATATAGATTGTAAAAGCCAATGTCTAGAACATTGAGACGAACCTTCCTAAAGCAGCTTAATGGCTCGTGTTACATAAGCTGTTTTAGTCTCTTGTACTAGAGATGGTTCGTCTCAATGTTCCTTTGTATTCAATATTAACCAACAACAACAAAAAGCTTTATTAAGACCTTTTAGTCTTATACAGATTATCCAAGCAGAAATGTAGGATACACGCAGGAAAAAAGTAATAGTACCTTAATGGTAATATGATATTTATATACAGGAAAAATTATATAAACACAATAAAGCTAATAGATTAATCTGGGTAAATTGGAGGAAAAGAAATTTATTATATACATAATTAACCCCAAACAGGCAATCGCTTATTTACTTTAGCCGTACAGTTCAATGAACAATATGGTATATTATGTGCTTGTCTCATATGTGCACTTCCCTTGGTGGCGTGCAGCACATTGGTACTTTGATATAGCGGTTTGTCTGCTTGTTACATCCATAAAAAATTATACACTTTGGTGCCCGTAAAACCATATTTGCATATCGACAACAACCTATATTGATATTAACAAGCCAATGTTGCCTGGTGTTGCGGCGGCAGCTCTGAGCGAGGGATCGAGAGACCAACGCCACCGTCCACGAGCCGCCGATGGAGAGCTCCTCGGTCCGACCTATCGTACCCCCTGGCGGGGAACCACGGCGGGAACACCGACGGCGGTCCGAGGACAGGGAGGATACTGACCCTCCCGGGGCTCTGTGCCGCCCAGACCGCTGCCTCTGTCCATACGGCCGCTCCGGCCCACGCTGCCAATACGGTACATAACATAAAGTTGTGGGAGAATGGTATTCATGCATCAAAGAGGCATCTTTCCCTTTAATTGTCTATCAGAACAATACAATTGTTCATCACTCCAGTAAAACCCATTACTAGTAATGATGAAGCCACACCATCAGTTTTGACGATTTCAGACAAAATTGCAACTTGTATACCATGGCTTTAACACCCGTTCGGTAAATACGTCGATTTCATAATCCCTTTCTTAGGATGTTATGAAATCGCTGCTGTACTGATGAGTGCCAAAGACCGAAACCATTTTTATATGAAAAATAGACACTTCGGCCAGTTAGAGTTTTTTATTTTTCTCAACGTTTCGACAAAAATCTTTTGTCTTCGTCAGAAGAAGTAAATAAAATAAAGCATTTGGCAAGGCGTTAAAAATTGTTCTGAGGTTTGCAAGGGCGTTCTCACATGATTTTTCGAATGAAGTACAACATCTAAAGCGCGAGTCAAAAACAAATATTGAACTCGTCAAAGACTATGATCTTGGAGAGATAATCTTGGCCGAAGTGTATATTTTTCATATAAATATGAATGGCGGCCAGGCAACCTCTATCTTTACATGGTATACAGGTTGGCGGTTGTCTGAATTTGCCAATATTTGTGTTGTGAATCCTTCTTTATAATCACTAGTAAGGTTTTTTTACTAGGCTGATGCACTGTTCCATCGTTTTGATGCACAATTAAAGGGAGAGATGCCTCTTTTTGTACATATGTCATATGCGTAGTACAAAACTTTATAGTGAAACAGTTTTTAACTCTATTTAGAAACTATTTCTACATACCTTTTATCCTGTACAATAATTTAAAATTGAAAAAGTAAGGGCATGGTTCATCAGTGACAAACCTTCTCAGAGATTTCGCCAGTTTAATCAGCTAAAAAGTTAATACAAAATAATTCTCTCTCTCAACCAAAAAAACAATATTAACATATTTAAAATTCGAAACTATTTTAAAGGCGTAAGATTCTTTTTGAAATTTAACAATTTCTACTGCCCTTACTGCAATGGAAAAATTAAAGGGAGGGCCTGGCTCATCAGTGGTGAACCCTCTCGAAGCATATTATATATTTATAAATGTATGTAATTCTACTGTCCTCAAAGCTTATGTCCATAGTTCTTCTAAACTACCCATTCCAAGAGTCTACCAACATTATCACTATAAAAAGGAAGTTCCAAAAATGCAATATAACAGCGGTATGGTAGATTAAACTGGCGAAACCGCTGGGAGGGTTCACCACTGATGAGCCAGGCCCTCCCTTTAATTTTTCCATTGCAGTAAGGACAGTAGAAATTGTTTAATTTCAAAAAGAATCTTACGCCTTTAAAATAGTTTCGAATTTTGATAACAGATGGCGCGCTAGTGCATCATATTAACATATTTCAAAACTTTTCTAAATGGATAATAAAATTAGTAATATGTAGATTTGTAGTTAACTTTAAGATAACTTTTTCATATCAAATTGTATAAATTAATATTTAAAGTAATATCTAAATAGTCCAAACCAAAATATATGAATATAGTAATCCATAGAAGCAATGGCGCTTCTCCCGTCAAAATAAACGTCAGAATCTGACGCCATCTATTGACCGTCGCCGCAACTAGCACCCTCGGGTCGGTGACAAAGCCACAACACCAACTTTGGCAAACTGATAAGCGTCCACCTATGGCTTTGTCACCTACCCGATGCCGCTAGTTGCGGCGACGGTCAGTAGATGGCGTCAGATTCTGACGTTTATTTTGACGGGAGAAGCGCCCATTGCTTCTATGGATTAATTTCCTCCCGGCAAATTTTCCATCTATTTCTATATACAGTTACGAGCGTCATGCGTGGCCTCTGTCACGGTTTGCTTTTTTTTTTTTGGAATGGCGCCCTCCTATTGGTCGGCTACGATCACGCCACCTTTGCCCCCCCCCCCCCCTCCCATTTCTGTAACTATTGTGTTGGAGCGGGTCGCTCCTTAAATAAATGCATATATTAGTTAATAACCAAATGGAATCCACTCTTTCTTTTTCCCAGTAAGAGACGCCTACGGAAGCCAACAGTACATAGACAGATAAAACACATAGGCTATAGTTATTAACTAAAATATGCATTTATTTAAGGCGCCAATTTATAATTGTAACAAATAGTATTTGAATCAAAACATTCAATCGGGTAAAACACGGGCGTTGCCCGGGTCATTCGGCTAGTAGTAATATATATAAATAACTACAATACAGCATAGTTTCCTTTTCTAAAAATGTTTACCTGTAGATGGGTCGTTTAAAACCAGAAAACTTGTAAACTTGTTAATAGTGTAATAACGAAACCTCGGAGATTTATATTTGATTGATATAATCATTAGGTCATTCTTCTATTGAACTAGGATTATTTATTATAAAGTTTATATTTATAAAAGTATTGCGGCATTTATATATGATCTGAAGCTCTCCTCTATTTCAAGAAGTTAAGAAAACACAGCATTAAAAGGGTAGAAGAGCTTGTGACTCGTGGCTCGTGGAGACCGCGCCACGGGCAGAGAGAGAATAAACATATCTTCCTTGGAAGTCATTTAAAACTCAACGTCTAAGTTTATTTTTGGAAAGTTAAGTTTCTTGAAACTTTACAAGGCAGTTTCTCGGTGTCATTTTCTATGCGACAATAGATACAGTATTTAAAAGAACTATGGACATAAGATTCTAGCGCTATAGAAATGTATTCCCAACGATTGACATAATATTGAGAAAGAGACTATAAATATCGAAATACAAATACCATATATTTAACCTATTCCACGTACAAGTGGTTTATGATACTTTGTGAGTACAAAGTGTTTGTTTCTATGAAGTTTTTACCTGAGGTTCTAGGGATTCTCCAACTTCAAATATAATGGAAGAAACCTATCTCTATCCCCCGATTTACACTGTACTTTTTTTACACGTTTTCGCTTTTACACGGTTTTCCAAATAAGTTTTTTTTATCGCACTATACTAAATGCTACTGTGATTGAACACATGCGCTGTGTACACATCTCACGAGGAATCCCGAGCTTATGTGCTGACTACATATTTTAACCTGTCAGTGCATTTTATTTTTATTTCTGTGTACACCTATCCCCCGATTTACACGTTTTTCTCAGGAACGTATCTACCGTGTAAATCGGGGGATAGGTGTATATTGTAGCAACGTATTTATTAATTTATTAACAGAATATCATTGTTCATGTTTATAGCAAAATAAAACGAAGATAGAAGAGGAGTATCTTGTACCAATTTTATTAGCAAGATTTCGGACGTCCTTCTACAGGATTTTTACGATAACTAAACAAAAAAAACGAGATGAGTTTTAACAAGATAAGAGAAAAGTGAAAACGTAAATTTTCGTATGTACCAATTACCAATTATTTTATTTCCAAAGCGCTATATCCCGCAAGGGATACTTGCGCCAAACAAGGAGAAAAGTTTATTTACATAAGTTATTTACATTATTCAACGCATGAAAACATTAGAGATCCAGATTTTGTAGAAAGTTTAGAATGTATTTACAAAATGAATTGAACTTTAAATTTGATTTTTTATCGGAAATCAAATCGTTAAGCTCACAAACAACTAGTTCATTCTTCATTCTATAATCTTGAAATACAAAAAAAAATATGTGTAAAAGGACGTTAAATTTGTGGAATTAAAACTATTTTACTATTATGATTTCAATATGATAAAGGTAATGGCAAATACACAATGAGGATGAACCTATAAATGATATAAAAATTTCTAGAAAGAAATGGACTGTGTGTGACTATTTACAAAAGGAATGGTATATTTGGGGGATGTCTATTTTTCGGTTTATACTGTTATATTTTATGGATATGAATGATTCTAGAAATAGTCTCTGCTGTTTATTATTTTTCATGTTTATATTTTGCTCCTCTATAAACTTCCCTGATTGCTTATCTTGTGTTTATCATTCATAGTTTGTTCTTGTATTAAATAAATTGCTGTGTCATTCTGATGTCTAATTTTCCACGTGGTAATATAGACCAGTAAAATGACCATCCACGATGGTAAGTTCGACCATCTCACAGAAACTAAGGAGGCTCAGTCTAGAGAGACAAGGGTCGCCTCTCCCGTCAAAATAGACGTCAAAATCTGACGCCATCTATTTGACCGTCGCCGCAAACTAGCGGCCTCTGATCGGTGACAAAGCCACAAGACCAGCTTTGGCAAACTTAAAAGCGTCCACCTAGAGACCATGGTTTCGGGCTAATGGCCCATGGTCTCTAGGTGGATGCTTTTCAGTTTGCCAAAGCTGGTGTTGTGGCTTTGTCACCGAATCGAGGCCGCTAGTTTGCGACGACGGTCAATTGATGGCGTCTGGTTTTGACGTCTATTTTGATGGGAGAGGCGACCTTTGTCTCTTTAGATCAATATCCTCCCGGAAAAATTTCCATCTAAGGAGACTCAGCCGTGTTAGAAGGGTGGTCGGGAAGTATTTCAGGATCAAGGGCAAGGAAGAAGAGATCAATGGAGGGGGGTCACCGCCCATCTGATAAATTGATACAGATGAGATCGATCGACTGCTATTCCTGGAGATTGCTTGGGCGGTCCTTCATGGGCGTTTACTCAGTACGGATTTATTCTTATACATATATTTGAGGACCGCAGATATATACTATGTGGTTATTGCCGTGTCAATCAATGATTTGTATGTTGAAGATAGCATCATCTTCCAACAATTTATATAGAACGGAATATATTATATATATATTAAATAAAAAGGCATATATTGGATCAAAATATCATTTATTTTACCAATATTTCAGTTGGCTAAACGCACCCCCCCCCCCCTCCTCCTGAAGGTGACAGAGGCAATTTTTTTCATACTTGCTTATTTCGTGTATCTTCAATAAAGGTCACTGTGTATCAAATATCTTTCAAAATTATTATCTGAATTCCGTGTACATGCCAAAAAGTACAATTTTCTTAAGTTTTGTCAATTAGTGTAAATGAATTTTAAGACCAGAAAGAGGAATTTTAAATTTCGTATCTCTATGCAATTTTATAAAATTTAACTTGAAAATGCGCGTTTTATAATTCAATATATGATACATATGTACGAGGTGTGTTCAAAAAGTATCGCGAATTTTGAATTTTCGCGGGTTACGTATATTCGAATTTCGATCTTTTTGTGGCTTTATGTTGGTACTCTTGTCTCTCACTTATGCCAACAAGCTCAGCCATTTTGAATGCTCACTTAATTGTTGACAGCTGCTTTGCTTGCAGGTGTTTTGGATCGTCTTCGATTTTTACCTATTAAAAAAAAATGGATCAAAGAACCTGTATCAAATTTTGTGTGAAAAACGAAATTAAGTGCGCGGATGCATTCCGAATGTTGACTGTGGCATACAGAGAAGCTACCTTGAACCGAAGCAACGTTTATCGGTGGTACAAAATGTTCTCAGAAGGCCGAGAAGATGTGAACGACGAAGAGCGTGCCGGACGCCCGAGCATTTCAACAACAGACGAAAAAATTAATGAAGTGGAGAAAATGATATTGGCCAATCGTCGAATCACCGTTAAAGAAGTTGCTGAGGACCTAAACATATCGATTGGCTCGTGCCATTCGATTTTTATCAATGATTTGGGCATGAGACGGGTCGCCGCGAAATTCGTACCAAAATTGCTCAATTGCGACCAAAAACAGCATCGCATGAACATTGCTAATGAGATGTTGGACTCTGTCCGCGACGACCCAAATTTGCTCCAGAGGGTCATAACTGGTGACGAAGCGTGGGTTTATGGTTATGACGTGGAAACCAAAGCTCAATCATCTCAATGGAAGCTGCCGCACGAACCAAGACCGAAAAAAGCGCGCCAAGTTCGGTCGAATGTGAAAGTTTTGCTGACATTTTTCTTCGATTGAAGGGGCGTGGTGCATCATGAGTTCTTGCCACAGGGTAGAACGGTCAATAAGGAATATTACCTGCAAGTTATGCGCAATTTGCGCTAAGCAATCCGCCAGAAACGCCCGAATTTGTGGAAGAACAAAAATTGGCTTTTGCACCACGATAACGCCCCTGCTCACAAATCGTTGCTTGTGCGCGACTTTTTGGCCAAAAACAACACACTAATGATGCCGCAGCCACCGTATTCCCCAGATCTGGCCCCCTGTGACTTTTTCTTGTTCCCTAAACTGAAGAGGCCCATGAAAGGACGACGTTACGCTACGCTTAACGAGATAAAGACGGCATCGAAGGAGGAGCTGAAAAAGATTTTAAAAAATGATTTTTTGAAGTGCTTCGAAGATTGGAAAAACCGCTGGCACAAGTGTATAATATCTCATGGGGATTACTTTGAAGGGGACAAAATAGGTATTCATGAATAAATAAATAATTTTTGAAAAAACACAAAAGTCGCGATACTTTTTGAACACACCTCGTATATGGGAGGCCCAATATATCACCTACTTGAGCCTGGTGATCGCGGAAGTTGTTGACAACTTAAATTGGCGATGGCAGCTGTAATATATAATATGTTTATATGGTTTTGACCAAGGACTTGGTTGTTGTTGTGAGATGTAATCAATATATAGCGTGAGATATTCATGTTTTTAGTTCTTATGATAATTCTGTAATAATAAAATATTATACAAATATATAACACAGTAGCATACAATATATATTTTTAATAGAAACTACACTACCTAAGATTATTGAATATTAGGTACATAACAGTACCTGGTGGCGAAACAATAATGAGGGAGCTATAACCAATTCAGATTTAAGATATAATATTTCTGTTCCCTCAGCTCTGTCTTAATTCGAGAATGGAATGTAATATCTTCATCAGAGAAAGCATGACATTGCTAGGGTTATCTACATAAATAATTTCAGCCCCATTAGTTCTGCCATTAGATTCACGCCATTAAGAACAACGGGTAATCTAAACGCCCCATTTACATTTTTTGGACCCAAGGCAATAAAAAAATTAACAATTTGTACCCGATCAATAAATAGGAATTCTGTAGAGAGATTAGATGCAATTTCACAATAATTTATGGTGATGGTGAACTTTTTTTTCGATATATCTCTTTTATCGATGATTTTTGTTTAGGAATTTTAATAATTTGATGTTTTATTTTTACCTATTGTGTGATGGAAACATCAATTCTTCTCTCTCTATCTTATATGGACGATCTTTCAGTATTTATATTTTGACATTGGACAAAATTGGAATCCTCCCTTCCTTTTTGAAGTAGATGTTTTTTTTTCTATTGAATGGGATATTGTACTGATTTTTTTGTTAATGGATTTCTAATCATATTGCCTAAATTTGGAGAATTATTGTAAATAGTTTTGATACCATATTTTCTAAGTGTTTTTTTTTTTTTTTTTTTGCTTATCCATAGTACATGTGGTACAGGCCATGAAAATCATGATGGGTAGTTAGCGACTGCTTTTACTGTAAGCGCACCACATGTCTACACATGTGAAAAGCAGTTCGACTTTGCACTTACAAAATGTGCCAGAGCCCCGCTTGGTTACTTGCACTCGCTGGTGGGGTTGGACTTTTGCAAGAATCGGGGGCCATTGGAGCATTCTCAGTGTTCTAGCTATTGATACTGATTGAAGAGAATATGAGATGATATATAATTCTTTATAAATTTCTGAATTTTGGGCTATTGTGCTTTAGTATTTCCTGCAGACTGCTGAAAATGTCGTAGGATGAAGGATTTTGGGTAACCTGTTGATAATAAGTTTTAAATAATGTTTTGCATTTCTTCTGTTTTAATTGAGGCAAAGAACAATCTGCGAATACTCTTCTATATAAGATTTTTATGGTATTGATCTTTCTTGAAAACAAAGATACTTCGGCCAGTAAATCTTTTTATTACCTCGATGTTTCGACAAAAATCTTTTGTCCTCGTCAGGAGGAAACAAAAATTAAAACATTTGGCAAGGCGTTAAGAATAATTTTTAACGCCTTGCCAAATGTTTTAATTTTTGTTTGCTCCTGACGAGGACAAAAGTTTTTGTCGAAACGTCGAGGTAATAAAAAGATTTATACTGGCTGAAGTATCTTTGTTTTCAAGAAATATGAATGCCGGCCAGGCAGCCTCTATGGTATTGATCTTGTACCATTTATATGTACAGGACTGAAGCTCCAAGTTCCCTATTTCCTGAGCCCTGAGTCCTTCCTCTCCGTGCCCCTGAAGGCTGCCTCTGACAAGACCCTGCAGGTGACACTGGAGTTCCGACCACAGTCGCCAGATGGCGTCCTGTTGTCCACTAGAGGCGAGCAGTTGACACTCTTGTTGTCGAGAGGCTTCGTTGTCTTCAGGTAAGTTCTCACTGAACGGAGGATGGTTCACTTCTATAAATCTCATATTGTCTCCCTCAGTAAATACATCTGTTATCAAAATTGGAAACTATTATAGACCCGTATGATTTTTTTCATAACTAAACAATTTATTCTGTCCTTACTGCAATGGAAAAATTAATGGGAAGGTTAACTACTGTTGAGCCAGGGGCCCTCCCATTAATTTTTCCATTGCAGTAAGGACAGTATAAATTGTTTATTTTTAAAAAGAATCATACGCGTCTATAACAGATGACGCGCTAATGCATCAAGATACATCTGTGTTTGTACAATGCCCCGCAACCGTTAAATTCCTATATGGCACCACATTATCTATCTCAAAACTTAAACAATACAATACCCCTGAAATATATATAGGAATTAAAAATAATGCAAAATAAATAGAATTACTTGAAAAAACAGTATAAATAGGTTTATTCATTTTAATTTATTATCTATATTAATAAAATGCAAATTTCATAAGTGTTGTTCACTAAAAACTTTCGTTACAATGCATCAATTTCGACCAAATTTTCAACATTTATGTAAAACGAGATGGAGCAGGTTTTGCTTAACATCAAAATATTTTTCCTAACTTTAACATTCGTAACTTCGCTGTTATCGATTAAATACAAAAAAAATCAACAGAGTTAATTTTATTTATATATAAATACAAAAAAAAAATCAGCAATTCATTCAACTCAATCTAAAAAAATATTCAAAACAAGCAATTTTAAGATAACACCATATGTAAAACAGTCGGCCAAGAAAACAACAACGATATTACATCTTTCTCACATATTCACACACAATCTTGATTAATAATTAAAACTAATCTTTAACATTGTTTATTATACTTCATAATATATAATATTCGTTAGGCAAACTTTCACTCGGATAAAACCCGGGCGAAGCCGGGTACACATCCGCTAGTTATTAAATATAAGGCAATACAAAGTTATATACCATGGTATAGTGTTTTATAACCACTTTATGTACGTCTCCACTGATTATTTTATTTAAAATATCTTCATCATGTATAAGGTAACATTATCTCTATGTGGCATTATTATATATATATAAACAGTTAAACCTGTCTATAGCGCCTCCTCTTGGGACTCACCAAAATAGGTTGCTATAGAGAGGGGATGCAATAGACAGGTTACTTTTAATGTAAATCGCATCGTACTACGTATTTGAAACCAGGCGCTATAGAGAGGGAGGCGCTATTTAGAGGGGGCGCTATAGACAGGTATATATATTGTCACAGAATACTATGTGGTAGCCTACTCGGTTTATCATCTTCAGTCACGTGACGTCAGCATTTTATTTGTAAATATTTTGTTTAGATATCTCTCAGTTTGAGATAGAAAATAATTGTAAATACTTTCCTTGTTAGAATAACTTTGTTTTATGATTACTGGTCTCACTTATAATCTTGATATGGTACAATCTAACCTCCCAGGACAATGTAACAATATGACAGATGCCAATCCTTTAAAAGAAGAACTTGTGTAGGAAATTCTTTGATGGTAGGAAGTAATTTGACTATGGACATGGTATAAGGTAGTATGGTTCAATGTGGGTGTTGACAATCATGGACTATATGTAGGCAGTATGGAAAAGTGCAAGACGAATTGAAGTGAAAGTGGAACGTAAGAGAGATGTTAAGTAAGAAGAAATATGTTGTAGAAAGGTTGATGAAAGACATTTGAAATAAACTGAAGAAAGATGAAAATTAAGTCATTAGAATTATAAGCCTCTTCTTAGATTAATCAAATATAAATCTCCGAGGATTGTTTTTTTTTATTACACTTTTAAGGAGTTTACAAGTTATCGGGTTTTAAACGACCCTTCTACTGGTAAAATTTTATGAAGAAGAAACTATGCTGTATTGTATTTGTTTATATACATTGCTGTTCATATACTCTCATGTATGGGGCTAAAAGACGAACGAGAAGTGCTCCTCAGTGAAATAGGCCTTGAGGGACTCTCTTTGGAGCTCCTGTTGAATGAGGTGGTGAGAAACAGAGCTGGAGCGTTTGCGTTGTTCCAATTTTGGAAGACGGCTGAAGAGAAAAGAAAGCTATATACATAATTTAATTGATGTAAATAATCTTTGTCAGGATTAGAATGACGAATCCTGTATGGGACTTTGATTCCATTAAAAGGCTTGTGACTGCTGTTGTATATAGTCACAGTGTAGAAAATATTATACTATACCCACTAACTTATAGGTTTCTCTCTGTATTCTTAGTTCTCTTCTCTTCAATTACTCTGTAAACTGGCGAATCCTTTATAGGACGAGAGGTCCTCAATAAAGGCTTTTGTTGTATATACATTGCTGTATAGTAATATAGTAAAATTTCCATCTATAGTAATATATATAAATCTCTATTCATGATGAAATTGTGAAAAACTTTTACAATTACAAATTACAACTTGTAAATATCCACGCTGCGCGCCGTATGTTTTTGTAAATATTTCTTGTAGGATATAGTCGATGTTTTATTAAGCCCGTTGAAGAGCGATTATCACTTGAAAGCTAGCGTTTTGTAATAAAAAGAAACTCATTGTGAGAAAATATTTTGTAATTTTAAAATATATATAAATAACTACAATACAGCATAGTTTCCTTCTTCATAAATCTTTACCTTTAGAAGGGACGTTTAAAACCCGAAAGTTTGTAAACTCGTTAATAGTGTAAAACAAGGTAATAAGACCAAATAAATAAATAGTGTGTGACGTTTCGGTAACAGCGTTGTTACCATCTTCAGACAAAAGTACTGAATGAGAAATTTTACCACAGCATGTTTTCTAACTTTAAAATTTCTCATTCAGTACTTTTGTCTGAAGATGGTAACAACGCTGTTACCGAAACGTCACACACTATTTATTTATTTGAATTTGGTCTTATTACCTTGTTTTATAATCTATAATCCAAATTGTGCCATATCGTTAATAGTGTAAAAAAAAAGAAAATTATCCTCGAAGATTTATATTTGATCAATATAAGTCATCTCTCCAGCATTTATCAATAAATTGTGTTGCTAATACGAATTGAGAATTTTTACAGAGTCAACTTATAAGCATTCTTTTAAAAAGTCAAAAAAAAAAAAAATGATGGACATTAAGACAATGATTCCTGTCCGCTACAGAAGTAGAAACCCAAGTCAGGGAGAAGAGCAATTTGTTCTTTATAATTGACATGGGAGTGCATGAAAAAATGATACCTTTGGAGTCAAAAGTAAAAAAATTGGGACCTTTAAATTTGATTTAGAAAAAAGTGGGACTTTTGTGGCAGAATGAGAAAAAAAAGTGGGATATTTGTGGCCGAATGAGAAAAAAAAGTGGGATATTTGTGGCCGAATGAGAAAAAAAGTGGGACCTTTGTGGTCAAATGAGAAAAAAAAGTGGGATATTTGTGGTCGAATGAGTAAAAATACATGGTATCTCAAAGTGTAATTTAAATATCTTTAAAAATGGTCAATTGACCTATATCATTCAACACAAATTTCATCTCATCTTAATTATTGAGATTTCAAGCTGAGACCTTTAATACAAAAAGAGCATCAATAAGCCAAAAATATGATTGTACAAGATCTCCTTCACATAGGTAAGGAACACGTGACCATCTTTCAACCTCAAAACTCATAGGAGATAGCACATTTTTCACAAAGCTATTGACTTGAGATTCAAAAGAACTTCCTTGTAACTTGAGATATTCATCAGGTTCATGCGACTTTCCACCTTTTTCAACATATTGGCTGTAGGGTACAACAAGAGCCACAATTAAACGTCCAGTCACCGGCGTCAATTTGGTTCGAAGCTGAGAAAGCAGAGAGAGTGGAGTGGAGCATCGATCTAGAAGATTAAGACAAGTGATGATATCATAGTTCTCTTGTTCATGGAACCAGAGAAATGGATCTAACACCTTGTAGTTCTTTTTAGACAATTTTGATGCCATAACTGATGAAATTTCAGTTACATATACTCTTGTGAAGAAGGGGGCCATGATTTCTGTAACTTTCCCATCTCCAGCACCCAGATCTAAAAGAGCATTACCCTTCCAATCTTCTGATACATTGAGAATGGAAAGAAATTGTTTTTGAGAATAAACAAACATTGATCCTCTATTCAGTAATCCATTAAGAGAGGTCTGTGTCATAAATGAGGAAAGAAACATTCTTGCAATTAGATGATATACTTGGAGAAATACCCGTTGTGATTTAATAAAGCAATTTTCAATGAAATTCTTTGTTTCTTCATCCATACATAGTTGAACAAATTTCTTTCTTAAATCCTTGGTTTCGATATGATCCAAGTTACATATGTACCATCGTGTGGTATCAAAATGTCTCAAAGTTTGATCATAAAGCATTTGTTCATATAGAACTCTGGATAAGGAATGGTGAAAAAGTGGAGAACGATTCATCTTGGTCTACTGTGACACACACACTAAAATAATTTTATAAACAAAATTTAAACAAATAATTTCCCTTTTCCTATTTCAACATTTCATATTTTTGAGGTTGAAAGATGGTCACGTGTTCCTTGCCTATGCGAAGGAGATCTTGTATAAGCTTATTTTTAGCTTGCTTTTTGATGCTCTTTGTACTAAAAAAGCTTGAAGGCTCAATATATTAAAATTGAATGAAATTTGTTGATTAATATATAATGATAACATTTTAAAATAAAAGTTAAACTTATAAAAATAAGTTTTGGATATTTCTCAGAGTTTAAGGTTCAATATTGAAAATGGGAATATTGAATCAATTCTGAGTTTGAAAAAGTAAAAACAACACGTGCTCGCGGGTGCTGTGGAAAAATATTATAAGTTGAGTCAAGAGAAATCAGGGAAAGCGTTTTTGTGAAAGATTTGTTGAAAAGAATGTGTGAAATATTGTGTGATTTTGAATAAAGTGAAAGAAATAAGCTCTCTTATAGACGTAAAACTATTAGCGAAAAAAGATTTGCTTTGTAAGAGAGAAAGAGATATTTGAGATTGAGGTTGAAACTTTATTACATTGTTCATATAAGACTATATAGTGCTAAATATAAAATAAATATGAATGATAAGACTAAATAAGGATATATATATATATTAAAAATAAAGAAGGCATCTCCTGACCACAAGCACATGTGCTTTTTAGATGGCATATTTTTAATATCAACACCTGACCTTTTTATTATTTTTTTCTATTGTTTTCTCCTATATATACACTAGCCGAATGACCTGGGCAACGCCCGGGTTTTACCCGATTAAATGTTTTTATTCAAATACTATTCGTTACAATTATAAATTGGCGCCGTGGATGTCATTCTTGTGAAACGTCCCGCTCCAAACTTTGTGTCTGAGAAGCGATATTTTTATAAAGAGATGATCTGGCTTTGTGTCTTCTGCTCGAATGAATGTTTTTCTGTTAGAATTTTGTTCCTGCATACTAAAAATGAACTGGCTTCACCCGTGGTCTCTGCTTTTTGGAATTTTTCCGGATATAATTTTGTATCTGATAATCAAATTATGATACAGCAATATTGCCATAATCATTTTCTGACTAAAAAAAAAACAACTATTTTTGTCCAGAACCTGTCAATTTCAATTTTTCTTGGCTGAAAATGCGACAAATATCTGTTCCATATTTTTTTCTATGTTCTTTCAAAACACGTTTTACATGTACATTAGGTCAGCTGATATTACCTCCCATCTTCACCGCTAGAGGCACTGCTTGCGAGCGAAAGAGCAAATTTGCAACTCAAATTTGCAAATAACTCGAAGAATATTCGGGATAGAGACCTGAAATATTCAATATAAGTTTTTCCAGACTCTACTATACATTCTGCTAAAATTGCAGTCATATTACGTAAAAGCATTCCATTCACAAAAGCAAACGATGACAGAATTGATGACTCTGATACTTGTATATTTTAATGGCCTCCTATATATATATATGAAAAAACAATAGAAAAAAATAAAAGATAAGTGGGTCAGGTGTTGATATTAAAAATAAAGAAGGCATCTCCTGACCACAAGCACATGTGCTTTTTAGATGGCAGCGCGAAACGCGTTCGTGGATGGCTTTTCTTGATTTTATCAAGAAATTGGGTTGGCCAAATATTACGGAGCAAGTTAAATAAACGTTTAGTTTATTCGATCCACTAGATGGCGCTCTGCTATCTAAAAAGTACACGTGCTTTTGGTCAGGATATGCCTTCATTGTTTTTAATATATATATATGTGGTACCCGAGAGAACCCTCAGGTGTAGAGATTTACAAAACCTCTCTGCACCTTGGAAGACCTTTCACAGCTCTCACAGAGTACAGGCAGTCGTGGTTGAGGCAGAATGGAAGACTTGGGATTGTCCACACAAAGAACGGAGGACACAGTTGCACTGGGAAAAGATCCGTGAACAGAAAAAGTTGAGCTATCAGAAAAAGATGGAGAGGGTTAAGTGGAGAAGATTGCTTACTGGTCTATGGTGGCATCAGATGATGGACTGCAAAGCTCCTGCAATCTTGGAAGTAGCGATGCATTTCCGGCTTTTTAGGGGTTTAGGAACCTCTCATGCTTTCAAGCTTTGAGGTTCCTTGTATACTGCGCACAGAATCGAGTAAATACTTCCAAACATCATCACCTCTATCTGGTGCTGGGGGTTCTTTAGGGTATTTTATCCACAAAAACTTCTATGCTGGACAATCTTCTTTGTAGATTTAGACCTGGTGAACCATCTTATTTTGTCGAAACTTCAAGGACTCGGTCAGGAGGGAATTATTCAATGACTTCCCATGACTCTAAGCATCGAATACCAATCTTATATTTGTCGGCTTGTTTTTTTGACAGTACTGTAGTGTGACAGAATCCCCCTCTGTGACAGTCCCCCCTCTCTGACTGGCTGTGACGGCTTTTTCTGGGACATTTGATACATTGAGAAGGTCATGTTCAAATCTTCAATGAGACAAACGTTGTCCAGTCTATATTTCTTCCCTCCTGTGCTGAATCTTAGGTCGCAGGAAGCGCTTATAGATTCTCTATGAGTTTGTCGCTTCCCTCTTGTCAATAGCTGGTATTGATTGTAAATTTATGGTTTAGGTTTGTGGATGGACTGATGGATTAGAGTGTTGGGAAATATAAAAGTCGCTTACCTTAGGAATGGTTGGCAAAAAGTCAAGGAATGCCTTGGTCTGTTTTGGACACGACTTTGGTTGGCTAGACTAGGCCCGACTGGGCGAAACATTCGGCGACTGCGACGCTCTCGGTAACCTCTGCCATCGGAGTGATTGGACCCAGAAGTCGTCAATGATCCTAGTTATCCTCTTAAGCCAAAAGTTGATGAGGCCATTGATCGGCTTCTTCCTCCTCCTGCAGCATCTATATTTCAAACTTCTTTAAGTGCATCTTTATATTCAAGATCTCCAATTCCAGCTTCTTCTGTTTGAAGAAGTCGAGGAAGCTTGACTGCCTCTTGTGGTGCAAGTATCAGCATAGAGCCGATGTGGAAGGTCGATCTGAGACAAAAGCAATAAAATGAAAATCAGGACAACCGGTCCAAAAACAGGAAGTATCAGCGCTGTCCACAGTGGTTCTCCCAGGCGAATGGCCCGTGGTGTTAGATTACAGCTGGCCGCAACAGAACTATTGATTTTTAGCTTGCACCAAATGCAAATTTTTATTATTTATAGAATTTCCTGTTGTGAGAGATGTTTCAAAAACTTGTTTGGCTTAAATAATAAAGTATCGTCTATATATTTCTGGCCATATATATGAGTATTTACATATATTAGAGCATCGTGGAATTTTGGAATGAACGAACATAACATTTAGGCTTTTTATATAGGCCGAAAAATTCCGACATTTAAGTTATTTTCCACTAATTAAAATAATGTTATGGACTTTACCTATTTCGAATTTGAGGAATTAGGTTGGTTAGCAGCACATTAAATATGTTGTTGATGGGGAACCATTGATGCTAGGTACTGTTATCGCCATCTTAGTATATGCATGTTGTGACAAAAGTTACTATTTCGGCTTATCACACAAAAATGGAATATACTAGGGCCTAAAGTAAATGTAACTTGATACACAGAAAGGCGTACACTCAAGAGTATAAAACCAATAACAAGAAGAAAGTCAATAAAACTCGCGATTGTTAAAATAAAAACAAAACAGTACTTTATTGTAGCGTTGGTAGGGATCGGAATCGGGTGACACCGGGATGCGAAGAGATTCCCAGACACGGAAAAATCACGTAGAAAAACACTTTAAGCGTCTCCACACCAATTCTCCTCGCTCTGGCCCCCTCACATTCCCTTAGTCCCCTCTTATATACAGACCTGGCCACATTCGTCCAATGAGAAGGCGTGAGAGATTGGTTCACTAATAAACGAAGATAATATTCTTCCCGCTAAAAACACTGATCAGCAAAAACTGAAAATGTTTGTCAATATAATTTGGCAGTTGTAATTCTCGTGACCCAAATACAACTGACCAATCAAGCTAGCTTTGCCTATACATTGGTATCTCCTACAAGGGGTTGACTGAATTGGAATATAAGTTGCATAATCACCTGGAGCAGTAAATTATCAAAAGAACAAAATCGTAAGTGTTGAAGAGTTTCTTGTAAGTTATTTATTTAACTGAGTTTTCGAGCATTTCTGCATTCCTACAGAAGTAAAAATAAGAACGTATAAGAAGATAGTTTGAGTCAAAAGGCGATCCATCAATTAAGATCATATAAAAGGGCGTACCTGGATCTGTAAAGAAAACAACAATTTAACAAAATAACAATTTTTTCTCAAAATATTTCGAGAGATTGCTCCCTCTTTATCAATTTATTTGGTTTTTCCCACCACAAAGTCCTTGAAGCGCTCACACGCCCATGTGATTGCAAGGGCTTCCTTCTCTATTTAAGCGTATCCCTGCTCCGTCTTCGTCAACGTCCGTGATGCAAAGGCCACTGGGCACCACTCCGTTGGCTCATCAACTGGTTCGATGACTTCTTGAGCCACCATGGCATCCAGTTGCTCTTTTAACTTCGGCATGAGCGGAAGAGGTACTCGTCTTGGGACTGGTACGGAGAAGGGCTTGGCACCTTCCTTCAACTTGATGTGATAGGGCTGTTCAAGAAGCCATAGTCCTTCAAATAGCTTAGGGAACTCTCGTGGGCACCCGAACCCTCAACAGTACAGTTTGTCATTTATCACACTGTTCAATAAATTGATAAAGAGGGAGCAATCTCTCGAAATATTTTGAAAAAAAAATGTTTTTTTTTTTCTTTACAGATCCAGGTACGCCCTTTTATATAATCGTATAAAAAGATAGATTGTTTTATATGTACATATATGCATATTTACATAGGAATTGAAAAGACCAAAAGACCTCTGGAAAAAGCCATAGATTCTTGCCTTCGAGCTGTTAGGGAATATCATAAACTACGCCGTGCTGAGCGGCTTTTTGTTGTAAGTTCTGACCTAGCAGCTGCTGTTGTAGGTACCGGGGCAACGGCCAACTCCGCAGCCACCAGCCCATCGTACTGCATTCCTGGAACTCCCTCAGCCTCTACCGCGACCGCCAGGATGTCTGGATGCAGGTCAACTCGGGCAAACAGGTGCACCACCGCCTGCCGGTGAGTTCTTTGTTGCTGGAGCAGTCTGAGATAGACTAGTCTATAGAATAGGCTGACTGATTCCTGGAGCAGTCTGGGATATAGCATAAGTCTATAGCAGAGACTATTAGACTTGATTACACCCATTTCTAGCACAGTTTGAGACTACACTTTTAATGTGGACCCATCTTTACACGATATTTATTTGTGTGATCAAACTAGAACATTATTGACAACGTTTAAAAAAAACAAAGTTTATTCTGTCGCAAAAATGTACGCAGGTTTGCGACGGAATTTGTTTTTGAAATATTAACACATGCATACATATCCACTACAGTATATATATGTTATATTAAAATATTATTTTATTTAAAAAATTTTATATTTCATAGATTCAAATACTCTGCTAAATCGACCGCCAGAGGTCACTCTTCCCCTATAAAAACTCGTTGTTGTTTTATCCCAATTTGGGGCTCAAAAATCATTTAATTCGGTTAGCAGCCCCGTAAATAAAGATATTTTCTCTATCCCAATGGCCGGCTCAAATCTTTTGTACATTATATAAATAATATTTTGTTTTCCTTGTTCTACTCGCCTTAAGCCAGGCAGTACTTTTACCAAATTATGTCTTTTATACATTCCTTAGCTCAATTAAAGCAACCTCTGATCAAAACCATTTTTATTATTATTCCCACGACTGCACCACCATTGCTTAATCCACAAGATAACCAAAATCAGCAGGAAATCTCATTATTTTTGATAATATATATATATAGACATTTTTATAGGATTCAATTCGTAGTATTTCACGTAATTGAGTAATTTTCTAGCTAATCAGTTTATTTAGATTAGTTTCATTAATAAACAAACAATAATGCTTTCTGGCATTATATTAATGTGTTCAAAAAGAACACATGAAATAAATTTCGAATTTTCGTTGAAAAGAAACACATGCGGGATAGTATTTCAAATGTCGTTTTACAATCACAAGCCGCATTATATTATAACATTTTAATATACCTTGTTTTTAAATGCTATAATTGTTCCTGCGGAGAAACTGAACAAACTGCTCTTCACCTTATCTACGACTGTCCGAACTTTACAGAAGTGGGACATCGATTGTTCCCTGATTTAAATGATCTAACTCTTTCACCTCAGCCACTTTGTCTATATAAATTTTATGAACTCTGTAGAATAATACATGTAAATTTGTAAATATTTAATTATAAGTTCTAATTTGTTTGTTGTTTCCTCTGTAATAGACGTAAATATTTCAATATCGTGCTTGATTGATTAATTAATTTGAAAAAAATAATTAATTTAATTTTTTCTAAATGCTATAGTTGAATTTTATATTTTAAAATTAAATTGTGGAATTTGGCTTATATATATTTGAAAGTTTCCAAAAATATGATCAGAAAATGCACAGCCTCTCCGCTTTTTAAGGAAGAAAGAGGCATTCTTGTTGTACAAGCTAAATTGTCAATGAAGTTATAGGTTAGGCCAAGATTTGAATTTGATGATAGTCAGAGAGAAGCACCTAAAGATATTTAGAATTCATAATTTTATCATTTTTTTATGTCTCTTCACTAGGAATACAATGTTAATAACTCCCGGTTTACCGGGTTAGAGGACACAACCATGGTATATCTAATTCAACGGTAAATATGCAAATAACTCAAAATTAAATAGATAAATAATATATAATACAATATAATGCGGCTTATGATTGTAGAACAACGTTTGACAAATTTAACCGCAAATATTTCTTTTGAATGAAAAATGGTAATTTTATTTTAAGGAGAAGAAATAATATCGTATTTCTCCTTAAAATTAAATTACGATTTTTCGTTCAAAAGAAACATTTGCGGTTAAATTTGTCAAAACGTCGTCCTACAGATTCATAATAAATTGTTATCTATCATATTGTATTGTCCATTATAACAATGTAAAATACACATTTAAATTGTTCGTTACACAATCAGGCTGTTTATTATTTTAAAATAAATACAGGATGTTCAGAACATTTAAAAATTGTGATTCTAGATTAGTATTGTATTCATTAACACAAAGCAATAACGCGCCATCTATACATATAAAATAAAAGGATTTAAAAGCACGAATGTTTCTTTTATACATAAAACGAACTTCTACCGTCCTTACTGCGATGAAAAAATATATTGGGAGGGCTTGGCTCATCAGTGGTGAACCCTCCCAGCGGTTTCGCCAATTTAATCCACCAGACCGCTTCTCAGAGCTCTAATACTGTATTGGATCATTCTGCTTTTATATGCTACACTGAAGGATGGAATCTTAGAAATGGTTTTTAAGTAAACTATGGACATAAGCTTATAGGACAGTAGAATTACATTCGGCGGTCTGGTGGATTAAATTGGCGAAACCGCTGGGAGGGTTCACCACTGATGAGCCAAGCCCTCCCAATATATTTTTTCATCGCAGTAAGGACGGTAGAAGTTCGTTTTATGTATAAAAGAAACATTCGCGCTTTTAAATTCTTTTATTTTATATTAATTGTATTCATTGTTGTAATTTTACATATATAAAGCATACATATTTCTCCATAACATAGAATATTATTAAGAGTAGACTGACCTTATGTTTTCTAGTAGCGTGAAATATATTCAGGTTATTCCGTGCTGCTTGCTAGCTGAAATGACGATCACAATTGTACTAACCACCGCAGACGACCAGGCTACAATTGAAATACCAGGTAGACGTAATAAACACCTCTACTGATCGAGGCTTTACATTCACGTGAATTGAAGACGGCTCCTTTTGGAACTTTACGAAACTTTGTAAATTGGGAGTCGACTGCAACTATAATAAATTGTCAATCTATTCTGAACAATATATATAAATGCTCGAAAGTCTTTGAAAATTTCTAATTTATATCACCTCACGTACATACAAAATAGCGATGAATGTTTAAATACACAAAATTTTACTAATAAGTCATCTATAAATGTGAATACTTTAGACAAACAGTTTAATAAAATAGTATAGCAGTTTGGAGAATAAATAGTTTTTGTGGATGCAGAGATTAAAAACATTTTTTCTTGAAAATAAAGATACTTCGGCCAGTAAATATTTTTATCGAATAAATGGCCGAAGTATCTTTTATTTTCAAGAAATAGAATGCCGGCCAGACAGCCTCTATCTTATTAAAAAAAATTGTATTGAATTTTATATAATGCAATATGAAATATTTCCTTCAAATCCATTTTATTTGTTGTAAATGGTTTAAAATATAGTGTTTACCCTCCTCCCTAAGATGACAGAATTGTGTTATAAGTAGTGATAACTCTAGGGAGATTTTGATTGTTTGTCGAAGTTGACTTCATTGAGAAAGAGAATCGTCAGTGAAGTTAGAAAAGTGACCTCTTCAGTACAGGTGGAGTCGCGTTGATGAAGGGTGGGACTTTTATAGAGAGTTGGTTACTTTATAGAGGTTTTGCAGAATTACTCAAACAGCACAAAATATTTCAACTTTGATAGATGCTTTTAAACAAATTCTGAGGATATTAAAGAAACCTGGAAGTGTGCTAAGTGAGCAAAGAAGGAATACTTAGCTATCAGTCTGTGAACTGTACCATAGTGACTTACCCGTGTCCAGATGGTACTGTACAAGGTCCGACTGGGCCCCGACCTCCGCCTGGGAGCCCCCCGTTCCAACTTCAGCGTCGCACCCCAGGGATTCACCGGCTGCGTGCGCTACCTCGAGATCAACGGCCGTGTCCACAACTTCTCCAAGCGGGAGGTTCTCTCGGGGCTGGGCATAGGTACGTTGGTACACGTCCACCGAACCTCGGGGCTGTGGGTGGATGACTCAATCATTTTGGGTAATCTTTGGATTGAGATATCTGCAGGTATCTTTAGGATTGGAGATCATTGGATGATCTTAGGATTGGGCCATCTGTGGGTACCTTTAGGACTGGGAATCTTTGGGTAATCTTAGGATTAGGGCATCTTTGGGTACCTTCGGGACTAAGGATCTTTGGGTAATGTTAGGATTGAGGATCTTTGGATAATCTTATGATTGAGGATCTTTGAGTAATGTTAGAATTGGAGCATCTGTGGGTACCTTCGGGACTGGGAATCATTGGATAATCTTATGATTGAGGATCTTTGAGTAATGTTAGAATTGGAGCATATGTGGGTACCTTCGGGACTGGGAATCATTGGATAATCTTATGATTGAGGATCTTTGAGTAATGTTAGAATTGGAGCATCTGTGGGTACCTTCGGGACTGGGAATCATTGGATAATCTTAGGATTGGGGTATCGGTAGTTGATACCTTCAGGACTGACCTTAAATACGTCGTCTCTTCAGAAATGGGTATCTTCAGGTCTATTCTCCCGGCTCTACGATGTCAAAATGATGGCTCAGATTCTAACTTTTTTATTGATAAAAAAAAAGTCTAAATTCTCTCTTAGAAACCCAATTAAATATAGCGATATATAAAGTTCAGACTACACCAATACCCCGGGATTGACCGTGTCGTGGTGTGACAGAGGAGTGTCCCCCGGACGGCTGCGCCAAGATCTCCTGTCTGAACGGCGGCATGTGTGTCAGCCACAGGGACCGCTCCTTCTGTGCCTGTCCGCCCCAGGCTACCGGGGCCTTCTGTGAGACCGGTGGGTGGGCTTCCTTACACCGGGGTTGTTGTACACCGCACGGCACAATGGGGGGATCCACAGAGATTCTCTACTTCACCCAGTCATGATGGTTGTCAAACAGACACCATCAAGGGTCACAACTTGATACCCTAATATGATTGAGTGGAGATAAGAAAGAAGAAGAAGAAGAAGACCCAGTCATGATGGTTGTCAAACAGACACCATCAAGGGTCACAACTTGATACCCTAATATGATTGAGTGGAGATAAGAAAGAAGAAGAAGAAGAAGACCCAGTCATGATGGTTGTCAAACAGACACCATCAAGGGTCACAACTTGATACCCTAATATGATTGAGTGGAGATAAGAAAGAAGAAGAGAAGAAGACAGAGATTCTGATTCTAGCTGCCATATGAAAATATATAAGGCCAGTATTATTATCATGTTTGGACAAAATTTACATAGTTGCTGGGGAATCGTGTGTGATTCTCAACTATTCACCATGATTACACACGGGGAGCCAGCACGTTGCGTGAATATCGTGCCACACCTACTTCTTCCTCGGCTAGTTTGTTATGTTGGGTTAGCATCGAGGTGTAGAGTTCTCTCGGAATTTTTATAGCATTCTCTATTAATTCACGTTTAGCATAAGAGATTTATTAAGCTTGTTTTATCTTACATATAGCCAAGAGAATATGCAAATATTATTATATTTATTCTTTCAATAAAAAAAAAAGATTTTGATTCGGTTAGATGTAATGTTACATAGATTGATTCTGGACAGTTAGCATCTTCTCCAGGAGTCAGCTTTATTTACAGCGTTGATGAACAATTCTTTTTGACAATTGATATGCTTTTATTGACATCAGTCAATGGTAATGATTGAATAAAAATATGCTGTAAATATAAATAATAAAAATATATGAAGGATGATGAATACACATGTATTAAATGGAGAGTGTACCACCCGATATACTTATATGTAATTCTGCTGTCCTAAAAGCTTATGTTCATAGTTTGCTTAAAAACCATTTCTAAGATTCCATTCTTCAATGTAGCATATATAAGCAGAATGATCTATAACAGTATTAGAGCTCTAAGAAGCGGTCTGGTAGAATAAATTGGTGAAACCGCTGGGAGGGTTCACCACTGATGATCCAAGCCCTCCCAATATTTTTTCATCGCAGTAAGGACAGTAGAAGTTTAATTTATATTTAAAAGAAACATTGGTGCTATAATGCTTCCATTTCTTATGCCATCCTAAGTCTACCATGGCATCTACTGAGCAGTCGATGTGGGGTTCCAGTGAAGAAGCTCGTAGTGCCGGCGTTCAACGGCCGCTCCTTCCTGCAGTTCGCGCCGCTGGAGTGGTCCGCCCTGAGTCTGCTGGAGCTGGCGCTGGTGTTCCGCCCCACGCGGCCCGACGGACTTCTGCTCTTCAGCGGGAACAGGTCGGCCGGGGGGGACTTCGTGCAGCTCGCGTTGTCCGGCGGCTTCGTGGAGTTCTCCTACAACCTGGGCAGTGGAGTGGGCATGGCGAGGCACGTATCTGGTCCTGCACTCACTTCTTTATCCTCTTGTTGTTGTCTTGGTCCTTTGTGTTCTTGTTTAAGTTCTATCGCTTTGTGCTGTAGAGGATTTTTCTTTTATTTTCGACTTCTCTCTTTTATCCTTCTACATATTTTCTTTATTTTTTTATATCAATTTAAAGCGCTATGTCCCCCTAAGGACACTTGCGCTGTCATACATGTATGCCTTTACATTTGTCTATACAATAATTATACAATATATATATACAATACATATTTTCTTTGGGATTTTTCCCTTTTCTTTTTACTAGGTTTCTCTTCTTTCTCTTGGTTCTTTGTGTTCTTATTTAAGTTCTATCTGACGGGTCTCTTCGTGCTGCAGAGGATTTTTCTTTTATTTTTGTTTTCTTATTCCTGATGCCTCTCTTTTATTCTTCTATATATTTTCTTTGGACTTTTGCTTCTTTTTATGTCTGCTAGATTTCTCTTCTTCATGCTGTACTTCTACCTGCTAAAGCTCTCTCTCTTCCTCATGTTCCATCTATCATTCTCGTGCTCAAATCTCTGCTTTCTTCTTTTCCACTCATCAATATTCTGTTTGTATGTGTCGCCTTCATGCTAGAGAGAACATTCTATATTTACCGAGATAGATTCTTGCACCTGTCATCGCCACCATGCATCAGACATATAACGTATGCATGTATCACGTTTGGATGAAGTTGTTGACCGTGGAAGTAATGCCCCAGCAGGTCCTGGGAGCCCGTGGAACTGCAGGCCTGGCACCGGCTGGTGGTGTCCCGCACGGGACGCTATGTCAGTCTGACGGTGGACGGGGGGCGGCCCAGCGAGGGATTCTCCCCCGGGGGCTTCACCCAGCTCTACCTGCCCCTGAGTCTCTTCCTCGGGGGACTGCCGGCCTTCTGGGGGGCCCCGCTCCCCAACTTTGTGGGCTGCGTGCAGAAGGTACTTACCTTCTTTTATTAAGGTAGCGTGATATTATAAAATGTTTATTCTTTCGCTACAGTGGAAGTTGTCTAGGCCGATATTGAAGAAATACAGAAAAGCCTTCCACATCGACCGCCTCTCTAAACCACCATCTTTGTAAAGTCGAAATGATTTCCCACAATCTCCGAGCGGGAGTGTGGGCCGCTATTGGCCAGTGGTGACGTCATGGACCGCGGGTGAACTTGGAAGGTGGCTAGTGTCGTCTGGTTACAGCAGAAAGAAGAGCCCTTGTCTAAAACCCAGACAAACACACAAATAGGTTTCACAATATCCTTAACACACATGAAATTCTGTTTGTGGAGAGTTAGTAGCCAGCAATTTAAATAAAAAATTATAATTCCCGTAGACCCCGTTATCCCCCATTTACAACTCAACAACTCCTTGTCTGGCTCAACACAGTTCGAGGAAAAACACAAATTCTGTTTTTCAAGTTTTCTGGGGAAGAAAAGCGCTATACTTTTAGAAAAACATCATACAAGGTGCGTTCATTAATTTCCAGGACTGCTCTGTATCTTTGAAAAAATAAAACAAATAAAAAAACTAATTTAATATTTTTCAAATATGCCCCTCCTGCCTCAATACACCTGTTCCATCTTTTTTTCCAATTGTCGAAGCAGGAGATACAATCACTTTTTGAGAGGTTCCTCAAGGTGCCTTCGATTCAGCTTGTATCATATCAACGTTGTCAAATTTCCTTCCTTTTAACTTCATTTTCAATTTAGAATAGAGGAAAAAGTCATTGGGGGCTAAGTCGGGGGAATAAGGTGGATGAGGGATCTGTATGGTTGAATGCTTGGCCAAGAACTGCAAAACAACATGGGCTGTGTGCGGCCGCGCATTATCGACGTGAAGTATCCAGTCATTGTTTTGCCATCTTTCAGATCTTTCAAGGCGCACTGCCTCCCTTAAGCGCCTCATTATCCCCAAATAAACCTCTTGATTAATTGTACGTCCGAAAGGAATAAATTAATGGTGAACCAAACCATTAATATCAAGAAATTTAACAAGCAATGTCTTGACTTTGGATTTTGTAAATCTTGCCTTTTTGGGTTTCGGTTCCCCTCTTTCAATCCATTGGCTGGATTGACGTTTGGTTTCCGGGTCATACTGATACACCCATGTCTCATCCCCGGTAATGATTTTTTGCATCCATTCTGGATCGGTCCGAGTCATTTCAACCATGTTTTTGCAGACATCCATTCTAACCTCCTTTTGTTCCTCTGTTAGAATCCTGGGAACAAATTTTGAAGACGTCCGGATCATGTCCAAATCTTTTGTTACTATTTGATGACACAGTCCTACAGATAGTCCAGTCTCTGAAGATAAGTCTTTAGTAGAAATTCTTCTGTTAGATTTAATTAATTCCTTTATTTTGAGCTTGTTTTTCCTCGCAACGTAATGATCTTGGACGCCCCAGTATGCTGATCATCGTTTACCTTTTCCCGATCTTTTAGGAAGCGTGAAAACCATTCAAACGTTTTTAACGGGATAAAGCTGCATCGCCAAAAGCTTCTTTAATCAATTCATACGTCTCAGTAGCACTTTTTTTCAAGTTAAAACAAAACTTAATGCAGATTATCTGCTCTTCGAAAATGGCCATTTTAAATTAGAAATGCGAACCTTACATGGAAGTTGTTTTGTTCTATTTTTAGATCGGCGCGTGCGCCACGAGACTCGTGCTTTCAGTCAGGTGTGGTCGAATGTCCAATATTTAACATTGTATAAAAATATTTTTTTTAGCTTTTTTATTTATTTTATTTTTTAACCAGTCCTGGAAATTAATGAACGCACCTTGTATATTGATAATAAAAATAATTAAATCTCTCCAAAAATATGCTTTTTAATACTATTTATAAAATATATGGATTATATATTTAAAAGTTTCATACTGACTCTTTTTAGTTATAAAATTCATAGATAAATATTTGTGCTTGTTCTCTCACTGATTGCTACAAAAAAAACGTGTTTGTTATTAATATTTCAAATAAATAAATTAAATTAATAAAATGATTAGTTTTTTGTAAATTAAGCCTTAAAACCTTCTCTCCAACCTTACTGCAATGTAAAGCTCTTCTGATATTTTTCTCATTGCAGTAAGGGACAGGAGAATTATTCATATTTTAAAACGAAGCCTACGTGTGTGTGTGCTTTAAATAGTTTATACTGGTGGTGGTGTCTTGTCCATAAAAATTGTTGCTCCATGGAAAGGGAGGTGCCATTGCCCCGTTAGTCAGCCACATTTCAGAGTTCCCTGTTCACGGTTACCATAGTGGCTCGGGGCTTACGACACTGTACTTCACCCTACAGGGCAGTCCCTTACTTGTGCTGCTTCTCCCGCCAGCCATGTAGAGGACTCTTGAGCGATTGCTTAAATTTCTTGAAATACATAATTATTGTTTTACAAAGAAGGTTATTCTCATGGAGGGGAGTTTACGACATCGATGTAGAATGGAGAACAGCTCACACGGAGAACTCTGAGCCACAGTTTCTCATTACCTATTAGATACTCTGTATAAAATATGGACATATATATGGGACTTATTTTTATCATCATTTTTCCCCGAATTTAACCAATTTCGAGTCTGGTTGATCGAAATTTTGGCAATTTCTCTCTCTTTAACCGAAACTATAATCGATTTTCTCAGTTACAAGAAAGTTTAAACCTAGAGTGAGAGCTAGAGATTTTATTAACATATTTACCTCCCTGATATTTTGAGATATTTATTGTTATTGATAGAAAATATGAACCTCCACTAATTGATTTTAGAAAAGGTGTCTTCAATGTGAGATGACACCAGATGTGCTGTGTCCCCAGCTCGAGGTGAATGGACGGCCCGTGGCGCTGGCAGAGGACGCCGTGGCCGCGGAGAACGTCTCGGGCTGCCGTCACCCGTGTGAGGAAGGTCCTTGTTACAACGGGGGCAGGTGTCTTCCCAACCTGGACTTCTACACCTGTCGCTGTGGACTGGGCCACGCCGGTCCCAACTGTGAGAAAGGTAAGTCCCAACCTGGACTTCTACACCTGTCGCTGTGGACTGGGCCACGCCGGTCCCAACTGTGAGAAAGGTAAGTCCCAACCTGGACTTCTAACACCTGTCGCTGCGTACTGGGCCACGCCGGTCCCAACTGTGAGAAAGGTAAGTCCCAACCTGGACTTCTACACCTGTCGCTGTGGACTGGGCCACGCCGGTCCCAACTGTGAGAAAGGTAAGTCCCAACCTGGACTTCTACACCTGTCGCTGTGGACTGGGCCAGCGCCGGGTCCCCAACTGTGAGAAAGGTAAGTCCCAACCTGGACCTTCTACACCTGTCGCTGTGGACTGGGCCATGCCAGGTCCCAACTGTGAGAAAGGTAAGTCCCAACCTGGACTTCTACACCTGTCGCCTGTGGACTGGGCCACGCCGGTCCCAACTGTGGAGAAAGGTAAGTCCCAACCTGGACTTCTACACCTGTCGCTGTGGACTGGGCCATGCCGGTCCCCAACTGTGAGAAAGGTAAGTCCCAACCTGGACTTCTACACCTGTCGCTATGGGACTGGGCGCATGCCGGTCCCAACTGTGAGAAAGGTAAGTCCCAACCTGGACTTCTATACCTGTCGCTGTAGACTGGGCCACGCCGGTCCCAACTGTGAGAAAGGTAAGTCCCCAACCTGGACTTCTACACCTGTCGCTGTGGACTGGGCCATGCCGGTCCCAACTGTGAGGAAAGGTAAGTCCCAACCTGGACTTCTACACCTGTCGCTGTGGACTGGCCACGCCGGTCCAACTGTGAGAAAGGTAAGTCCCAAACCTGGACTTCTACACCTGTCGCTGTGGACTGGCGCAACGCCGGTCCCAACTGTGAGAAAGGTAAGTCCCAACCTGGACTTCTACACCTGTCGCTGTGGACTGGGGCCACGCCGGTCCCAACTGTGAGAAAGGTAAGTCCCAACCTGGACTTTCCAACACCTGTCGCTGTGGACTGGGCCACCGCCGGTCCCCAACTGTGAGAAAGGTAAGTCCCAACCTGGACTTCTACACCTGTCGCTGTGGACTGGGCCACGCCGGTCCCAACTGTGAGAAAGGTAAGTCCCAACCTGGACTTCTACACCTGTCGCTGTGGACTGGGCCACGCCCGGTCCCAACTGTGAGAAGGTAAGTCCCAACCTGGACTTCTATACCTGATCGCTGTAGACTGGGCCACGCCGGTCCCAAACAGTGAAAAAGGTAGGTACCAAACCTGGACTTCTTTATCTGAGCTGCGGACTGGGCCACGCCGGTACCAACTGTGAGAAAGGTAAGTCCCAACCTGGACTGCTACACCTGTCGCTGTGGACTGGGCCATGCCGGTCCCAACTGTGAGAAAGGTAAGTCCCAACCTGGACTTCTACACCTGTCGCTGCGTACTGGGCCACGCCGGTCCCAACTGTGAGAAAGGTAAGTCCCAACCTGGACTTCTACACCTGTCGCTGTGGACTGGGCCACGCCGTGGTCCCACTGTGAGAAAGGGTAAGTCCCAACCTGGACTGCTACACCTGTCGCTGCGTACTGGGCCCACGCCGGTCCCAACTGTGAGAAAGGTAAGTCCCAACCTGGACTTCTACACCTGTCGCTGCGTACTGGGCCACGCCGGTCCCAACTGTGAGAAAGGTAAGTCCCAACCTGGACTGCTACACCTGTCGCTGTGGACTGGGCCACGCCGGTCCCAACTGTGAGAAAGGTAAGTCCCAACCTGGACTTTCTACACCTGTCGCTGTGGACTGGGCCATGCCGGTCCCAACTGTGAGAAAGGTAAGTCCCAACCTGGACTTCTACACCTGTCGCTGTGGACTGGGCCACGCCGGTCCCAACTGTGAGAAAGGTAAGTCCCAACCTGGACTGCTACACCTGTCGCTGTGGACTGGGCCATGCCGGTCCAACTGTGAGAAAGGTAAGTCCCAACCTGGACTTCTACACCTGTCGCTGTGGACTGGGCCACGCCGGTCCCAACTGTGAGAAAGGTAAGTCCCAACCTGGACTTCTACACCTGTCGCTGTGGACTGGGCCACGCCGGTCCCAACTGTGAGAAAGGTATAGTCCCAACCTGGACTTCTATACCTGTCGCTGTAGACTGGGCCACGCCGGTCCAACAGTGAGAAAAGGTAGGTCCCAACCTGGACTTCTACACCTGTCGCTGCGACTGGGCCACGCCGGTCCAACTGTGAGAAAGGTAAGTCCCAACCTGGACTGCTACACCTGTCGCTGTGGACTGGGCCACGCCGGTCCCAACTGTGAGAAAGGTAAGTCCCAACCTGGAATTCTACACCTGTCGCTGTGGAATGGGCCACGCCGGTCCCAACTGTGAGAAAGGTAAGTCCCAACCTGGACTTCTACACCTGTCGCTGTGGACTGGGCCACGCCGGTCCCAACTGTGAGAAAGGTAAGTCCCAACCTGGACTGCTACACCTGTCGCTGTGGACTGGGCCACGCCGGTCCAACTGTGAGAAAGGTAAGTCCCAACCTGGACTGCTACACCTGTCGCTGCGTACTGGGCCACGCCGGTCCCAACTGTGAGAAAGGTAAGTCCCAACCTGGACTTCTACACCTGTCGCTGTGGACTGGGCCACGCCGGTCCCAACTGTGAGAAAGGTAAGTCCCAACCTGGACTTCTACACCTGTCGCTGTGGACTGGGCCACGCCGGTCCCAACTGTGAGAAAGGTAAGTCCCAACCTGGACTGCTACACCTGTCGCTGTGGACTGGGCCACGCCGGTCCCAACTGTGAGAAAGGTAAGTCCCAACCTGGACTGCTACACCTGTCGCTGTGGACTGGGCCACGCCGGTCCCAACTGTGAGAAAGGTAAGTCCCAACCTGGACTTCTACACCTGTCGCTGTGGACTGGGCCACGCCGGTCCCAACTGTGAGAAAGGTAAGTCCCAACCTGGACTGCTACACCTGTCGCTGTGGACTGGGCCACGCCGGTCCCAACTGTGAGAAAGGTAAGTCCCAACCTGGACTTCTACACCTGTCGCTGTGGACTGGGCCACGCCGGTCCCAACTGTGAGAAAGGTAAGTCCCAACCTGGACTTCTACACCTGTCGCTGTGGACTGGGCCACGCCGGTCCCAACTGTGAGAAAGGTAAGTCCCAACCTGGACTCTACACCTGTCGCTGTGGACTGGGCCACGCCGGTCCCAACTGTGAGAAAGGTAAGTCCCAACCTGGACTTCTACACCTGTCGCTGTGGACTGGGCCACGCCGGTCCCAACTGTGAGAAAGGTAAGTCCCAACCTGGACTTCTACACCTGTCGCTGTGGACTGGGCCACGCCGGTCCCAACTGTGAGAAAGGTAAGTCCCAACCTGGACTTCTACACCTGTCGCTGTGGACTGGGCCACGCCGGTCCCAACTGTGAGAAAGGTAAGTCCCAACCTGGACTTCTACACCTGTCGCTGTGGACTGGGCCACGCCGGTCCCAACTGTGAGAAAGGTAAGTCCCAACCTGGACTTCTACACCTGTCGCTGTGGACTGGGCCACGCCGGTCCCAACTGTGAGAAAGGTAAGTCCCAACCTGGACTTCTACACCTGTCGCTGTGGACTGGGCCACGCCGGTCCCAACTGTGAGAAAGGTAAGTCCCAACCTGGACTTCTACACCTGTCGCTGTGGACTGGGCCACGCCGGTCCCAACTGTGAGAAAGGTAAGTCCCAACCTGGACTTCTACACCTGTCGCTGTGACTGGGCCACGCCGGTCCCAACTGTGAGAAAGGTAAGTCCCAACCTGGACTTCTACACCTGTCGCTGTGGACTGGGCCACGCCGGTCCCAACTGTGAGAAAGGTAAGTCCCAACCTGGACTGCTACACCTGTCGCTGTGGACTGGGCCACGCCGGTCCCAACTGTGAGAAAGGTAAGTCCCAACCTGGACTTCTACACCTGTCGCTGTGGACTGGGCCACGCCGGTCCCAACTGTGAGAAAGGTAAGTCCCAACCTGGACTTCTACACCTGTCGCTGTGGACTGGGCCACGCCGGTCCCAACTGTGAGAAAGGTAAGTCCCAACCTGGACTGCTACACCTGTCGCTGTGGACTGGGCCACGCCGGTCCCAACTGTGAGAAAGGTAAGTCCCAACCTGGACTTCTACACCTGTCGCTGTGGACTGGGCCACGCCGGTCCCAACTGTGAGAAAGGTAAGTCCCAACCTGGACTTCTACACCTGTCGCTGTGACTGGGCCACGCCGGTCCCAACTGTGAGAAAGGTAAGTCCCAACCTGGACTGCTACACCTGTCGCTGTGGACTGGGCCACGCCGGTCCCAACTGTGAGAAAGGTAAGTCCCAACCTGGACTTCTACACCTGTCGCTGTGGACTGGGCCACGCCGGTCCAACTGTGAGAAAGGTGAAGTCCCAACTGGACCTTGCTACAACCTGTCGCTGTGGACTGGGCCATGCCGGTCCAAACTGTGAGAAAGTTAAGTCCCAACCCTGGACTTCTACACCTGTCGCTGTGGACCTGGGCCACGCCGGTCCCAAACTGTGAGAAAGGTAAGTCCCAACCTGGACTTCTACACCTGTCGCTGTGGACTGGGCCACGCCGGTCCCAACTGTGAGAAAGGTAAGTCCCAACCTGGACTGCTACACCTGTCGCTGTGGACTGGGCCATGCCGGTCCCAACTGTGAGAAAGTAAGTCCCCAACCTGGACTTCTACACCTGTCGCTGTGGACTGGGCCACGCCGGTCCCAACTGTGAGAAAGGTAAGTCCCCAACCTGGACTTCTACACCTGTCGCTGTGGACTGGGCCACGCCGGTCCCAACTGTGAGAAAGGTAAGTCCCAACCTGGACTTCTACACCTGTCGCTGTGGACTGGGCCACGCCGGTCCCAACTGTGAGAAAGGTAAGTCCCAACCTGGACTTCTACACCTGTCGCTGTGGACTGGGCCACGCCGGTCCCAACTGTGAGAAAGGTAAGTCCCAACCTGGACTTCTACACCTGTCGCTGTGGACTGGGCCACGCCGGTCCCAACTGTGAGAAAGGTAAGTCCCAACCTGGACTTCTACACCTGTCGCTGTGGACTGGGCCACGCCGGTCCCAACTGTGAGAAAGGTAAGTCCCAACCTGGACTTCTACACCTGTCGCTGTGGACTGGGCCACGCCGGTCCCAACTGTGAGAAAGGTAAGTCCCAACCTGGACTTCTACACCTGTCGCTGTGGACTGGGCCACGCCGGTCCCCAACTGTGAGAAAGGTAAGTCCCAACCTGGACTTCTACACCTGTCGCTGTGGACTGGGCCACGCCGGTCCCAACTGTGAGAAAGGTAAGTCCCAACCTGGACTTCTACACCTGTCGCTGTGGACTGGGCCACGCCGGTCCCAACTGTGAGAAAGGTAAGTCCCAACCTGGACTTCTACACCTGTCGCTGTGGACTGGGCCACGCCGGTACCAACTGTGAGAAAGGTAAGTCCCAACCTGGACTTCTACACCTGTCGCTGTGGACTGGGCCACGCCGGTCCCAACTGTGAGAAAGGTAAGTCCCAACCTGGACTTCTACACCTGTCGCTGTGGACTGGGCCACGCCGGTCCCAACTGTGAGAAAGGTAAGTCCCAACCTGGACTTCTACACCTGTCGCTGTGGACTGGGCCACGCCGGTCCCAACTGTGAGAAAGGTAAGTCCCAACCTGGACTTCTACACCTGTCGCTGTGGACTGGGCCATGCCGGGTCCCAACTGTGAGAAAGGTAAGTCCCAACCTGGACTGCTACACCTGTCGCTGTGGACTGGGCCATCGCCGGTCCCAACTGTGAGAAAGGTAAGTCCCAACCTGGACTGCTACACCTGTCGCTGTGGACTGGGCCACGCCGGTCCCAACTGTGAGAAAGGTAAGTCCCAACCTGGACTTCTACACCTGTCGCTGTGGACTGGGCCACGCCGGTCCCAACTGTGAGAAAGGTAAGTCCCAACCTGGACTTCTACACCTGTCGCTGTGGACTGGGCCATGCCGGTCCCAACTGTGAGAAAGGTAAGTCCCAACCTGGACTGCTACACCTGTCGCTGTGGACTGGGCCATGCCGGTCCCAACTGTGAGAAAGGTAGTCCCAACCTGGACTTCTACACCTGTCGCTGCGTACTGGGCCACTGCCGGTCCCAACTGTGAGAAAGGTAGGTCCCAACCTGGACTGCTACACCTGTCGCTTGGATTGGGGCCATGCCGGTCCCAACTGTGAGAAAGGTAAGTCCCAACCTGGACTGCTACACCTGTCGCTGTGGACTTGGGCCATGCCGGTCCCAACTGTGAGAAAGGTAAGTCCCAACCTGGACTTCTACACCTGTCGCTGTGGACTGGGCCTACGCCGGTCCCAACTGTGAGAAAGGGTAAGTCCCAACCTGGACTCTACACCTGTCGCTGTGGACTGGGCCACGCCGGGTCCCAACTGTGAGAAAGGTAAGTCCCAACCTGGAATTCTACACCTGTCGCTGTGGACTGGGCCACGCCGGTCCCAACTGTGAGAAAGGTAGGTCCCAACCTGGACTTCTACACCTTGTCGCTGCGTACTGGGCCACGCCGGTCCCAACTGTGAGAAGGTAAGTCCCAACCTGGACTGCTACACCTGTCGCTATGGCATTGGGCCACGCCGGTCCCAACTGTGAGAAAGGTAAGTCCCAACCTGGACTTTCACACCTGTCGCTGTGGACTGGGCCACGCCGGTCCCCAACTGTGAGAAAGGTAAGTCCCAACCTGGACTTTCACACCTGTCGCTGTGGACTGGGCCACGCCGGTCCCAACTGTGAGAAAGGTAAGTCCCAACCTGGACTTTCACACCTGTCGCTGTGGACTGGGCCACGCCGGTCCCAACTGTGAGAAAGGTAAGTCCCAACCTGGACTGCTACACCTGTCGCTGTGGACTGGGCCAGGCCAACTGAGTGAAAATCTAGTATAATAATAAATGTAGCTGTAAGTGTTCTTTAAAACATTAACAGGGATCTATCACGTCCTAAAGTAAGGAAGGTGCGCAGCTGTGACCGAGATGATCGCCAGTCCCATGTTTTCTGGCAACGGCTACCTCCACTACACGGATGAAGAAGTCATGCGGAGGTAATATATTTTGGGGAATAGATTTAGAATTGAAATTTATAGACTTCCCTACATTCTGTGGCTTCATCGACAATATGATTTTATCATGATTCTACTTATTATATCGAGTCTTAACGCTAATTAGCAAGTGACTCCCCGCGCAGGCTGGAAGACAGCAAGACCGAATTGGACGTGGAGTTCCGCAGCTTCGCACCGCAAGGCGTTCTCGTGTGGACTGGCACTGGGGGCGGGGACCGCCTCTCGCTGCAGCTGAGGGCGGGGCGACTGGAGCTCCGCCTCAACCTCGGCTCTGGGGAAGCCCGGGGTATCGTAGGGGCGGAGCTTGGGGATGGAAGATGGCACCGCCTCCGACTCATCAGGTAGACCACTCATTGGGCCCAATGGGTTCAAAAACTGACTGGGAGGCGGTCTTAGGTCAGAGCAGGAGGCGGAGCTAAGTGTGGATGGAGGTCCTGCTGTGACCTGCAGAGCTCCTGGACCTCTGCGTCAACTCAACACCCACTCCGGCCTCTACCTCGGTACACCACCTTCCTCTCTTTATCTACACTTTGATCTCTTGGCTTGTGTTGGATGTGTCATTGAACACCTCGGGAATCTCATTCACTTAGTATAAGTTTGGCAAGGGGACAAGCAACAAACAGCCAGAAATATAACTTGATTCCTTTCTCAAAATGACAGATCTTATTAACCCTAACTTCTATTTGGAAATAATTCTGCCACAATACAGATACACATAGGGTTCATGGGACACAATTATCAGAGCTAGCTCTTTATTTGTTAACGCTATTCATCTGACCTGGTTGTCTACTCCGCTACGTCGGTCTCCAAGAACAGTCGCAATGATATCCCACTTTTCAGTCGAGAACTCCATGGGCAGTGAACCTTTCATGAGCGGCTACCTTGGTGAATCAAAACATTACCTTTCCTGAGACATAAGGCAACATTTGACGAGAGACAACCTCCAGGAGAGTGTCCTCCATGTTGTCTCATTAGGGAGGTTCTACTATACTGTGGAAGATGTTTCACTTTCCGTTAAAAAATATCTTCACTTATTTCATTCATACTTTCAAATAGTAAGAATGGTCATTCAACGTGAACGTAGGTCCCAGATCGAGAACTTCATGACAGAATGGACAGACTGATTTCTAGCTGCCTCAGATCTGAACCAGACGAGTTGGTCAACAGGACGTGTACAGGGCCATCGTAAAACTTGAACATCACTTCTACTGACAACGCTAACCTCAATACAGAACGTACAGTTCTTGGATTTAAACGACTGGACTCCCCTGTCGTGTACAGGAGTATCGTTCAACGGGAACATTGTCCCTACTCCATAGTGTCACCTGATGACAGAACGTAGCGTTTTAGAGATAAACGAGGGGAATGTCGTGTACAGGAGTATCGTTCAACGGGAACATTGTCCCTACTCCATAGTGCCACCTGATGACAGAACGTAGCGTTTTAGAGATAAACGAGGGGAATGTCGTGTCCAGGATCAACATTCGACGGGTACCTAACCCAGTGATACACTGTCACTGATACCTGCCGTGTCCAGGATCAACATTCGACGGGTACCTAACCCAGTGATACAGTGTCACTGATCCCAGCCGTGTCCAGGAGCAACATTCGACGGGTACCTAACCCAGTGATACAGTGTCACTGATCCCAGCCGTGTCCAGGAGCAACATTCGACGGGTACCTAACCCAGTGATACAGTGTCACTGATCCCTGCCGTGTCCAGGATCAACATTCGACGGGTACCTAACCCAATGATACACTGTCACTGATCCCTGCCGTGTCCAGGAGCAACATTCGACGGGTACCTAACCCAGTGATACAGTGTCACTGATCCCTGCCGTGTCCAGGATCAACATTCGACGGGTACCTAACCCAGTGATACACTGTCACTGATCCCTGCCGTGTCCAGGAGCAACATTCGACGGGTACCTAACCCAGTGATACACTGTCACTGATCCCTGCCGTGTCCAGGATCAACATTCGACGGGTACCTAACCCAGTGATACAGTGTCACTGATCCCTGCCGTGTCCAGGATCAACATTCGACGGGTACCTAACCCAGTGATACAGTGTCACTGATCCCTGCCGTGTCCAGGATCAACATTCGACGGGTACCTAACCCAGTGATACAGTGTCATTGATCCCTGCCGTGTCCAGGATCAACATTCGACGGGTACCTAACCCAGTGATACAGTGTCACTGATCCCTGCCGTGTCCAGGATCAACATTCGACGGGTACCTAACCCAGTGATACACTGTCACTGATCCCTGCCGTGTCCAGGATCAACATTCGACGGGTACCTAACCCAGTGATACAGTGTCACTGATCCCTGCCGTGTCCAGGATCAACATTCGACGGGTACCTAACCCAGTGATACAGTGTCACTGATCCCTGCCGTGTCCAGGATCAACATTCGACGGGTACCTAACCCAGTGATACAGTGTCACTGATCCCTGCCGTGTCCAGGATCAACATTCGACGGGTACCTAACCCAGTGATACAGTGTCACTGATCCCTGCCGTGTCCAGGATCAACATTCGACGGGTACCTAACCCAGTGATACACTGTCACTGATCCCTGCCGTGTCCAGGATCAACATTCGACGGGTACCTAACCCAGTGATACAGTGTCACTGATCCCTGCCGTGTCCAGGATCAACATTCGACGGGTACCTAACCCAGTGATACACTGTCACTGATCCCTGCCGTGTTCAGGATCAACATTCGACGGGTACCTAACCCAGTGATACAGTGTCACTGATCCCTGCCGTGTCCAGGATCAACATTCGACGGGTACCTAACCCAGTGATACACTGTCACTGATCCCTGCCGTGTCCAGGATCAACATTCGACGGGTACCTAACCCAGTGATACAGTGTCACTGATCCCTGCCGTGTCCAGGATCAACATTCGACGGGTACCTAACCCAGTGATACAGTGTCACTGATCCCTGCCGTGTCCAGGATCAACATTCGACGGGTACCTAACCCAGTGATACACTGTCACTGATCCCTGCCGTGTCCAGGATCAACATTCGACGGGTACCTAACCCAGTGATACAGTGTCACTGATCCCTGCCGTGTCCAGGATCAACATTCGACGGGTACCTAACCCAGTGATACAGTGTCACTGATCCCTGCCGTGTCCAGGATCAACATTCGACGGGTACCTAACCCAGTGATACAGTGTCACTGATCCCTGCCGTGTCCAGGATCAACATTCGACGGGTACCTAACCCAGTAATACAGTGTCACTGATCCCTGCCGTGTCCAGGATCAACATTCGACGGGTACCTAACCCAGTGATACAGTGTCACTGATCCCTGCCGTGTCCAGGATCAACATTCGACGGGTACCTAACCCAGTGATACAGTGTCACTGATCCCTGCCGTGTCCAGGATCAACATTCGACGGGTACCTAACCCAGTGATACAGTGTCACTGATCCCTGCCGTGTCCAGGATCAACATTCGACGGGTACCTAACCCAGTGATACACTGTCACTGATCCCTGCCGTGTACAGGAGGCCGTGAGGAGGTCAGTCCGAGGGAGGACTACGGAGGACTGGTCGGCTGCATCACCAACGTCACCCTGGCCGGGGACTATCGTCTGCGGCTGCTGGCCCAGGCCGCCGAGGGCGTCAACGTGCAACCCTGCGTGTGAGCGCCCCAGCCATGTTCCCAGTGCCTTGCCGGCCCCATGGCGGCCCTTCGACGTGGCTCCTTAGCTTTCTATGGCTGTGCTAGCTGTGACCTCACCACCCGTTAGAATACTACCTACCTACCTACTGTACATATTCCTCTGTTATTCTGTATATAAACACCTCCCTTCTCATATTTTCATGAGATAGATTTCTTATGCCTCTCATTTTGTACATACATTATATCTCCCCATGTATTCATTGGCTTTCTCTCTACAGTCAATTCTCTCATTCTCGATTTAAGACATGCCGAGTCTAAGACCAAAAATGTCACTTAAGAACAAAATATTTCAATTCCAAATATACCAATCTGGAATGAAAACATTTTTTTTAAAAAGCTATCGAATTATATACTAAACACTACAAATATAATAAATTATGTTAATTTTAACGTCTCCTAAAAACTAAGTTTATTTTCAAATTTTTAATCAATAAATTGATAATTGGTTCTAAAAGTTTCTCTTTCATTAATTTCATAAAGATGATTTCAACAATACTGGATTTAAGACCGATAATTCCTGGTTGTTTGACTCTTTGTCTTAGATCGAGAATGGACTGTAGTACAAAATGTCTAATATTTTCTCCCCTTTTCTCCCTCATTTTCTTCAACATTTATTAATTCTTTACAAATATTCAGCATGAAAGTTTCATCTAGAAATCCTTTTAACATAAAATATTATTTTATACCTCTTCTATACATTTTTTCTTCTTCGCTTCAATTTGATTATTACCTTTCAATTATACAAGAAATTTCTTTCCTTTGCTTCCCAATTATAAATCAATAATCCCATTTATATATATGGAATTTGCGTTGAGAAAATCAGGTAAAAAATGCATTAATATTTTCTAAAAAATATCTATTCAATCTCTCTGTGTGAATTTATTGCTGTAAAAGAATTTAGATAAACTTTATCCAAATGTCTAATCACACATTTTATCTTATGTAATTATCATCTCATAACTATTGTGAACTGGGTTAAAAAAGAAGAATGTGTCGTTTTTTTTACGAAAATTTTAGTTTTTTTTCCTTTTAATTTTGGTTTAAAAAATAATATGAATATATGCGTGGGTTTATTTATGAACTAGAATTTAGAATTAGAAAGAACACAAATGCTATTCTATCTATTGGAAAAATCCACCAAAAAATTCTGTCTTTCAAATTAATAAATGACTAACTAGCAGTATGAATGCTACGAACTATGCACCAATGTATTGGCTTGTAGAAAAAAATAATGGTTAAAAACAGTGTTATTAATTCCAAGAATCCATCTGGAAAACCAATTCCTAACTATATATAATCTAACCTAACTATATTCTTTCCGAGAACTATAAAAAAATATTTGTTATTGAATTTTTCTTTCAAAAAAAATAAAACGCAATCACTTTAATAACAAATGGTAAAAGCGGTGAACGGTAAACGCGTCCGTGGTTAGCTTTTCTTGATTAATCAAGAATGGGTATTTAGCCAATTCTGGAATAATTAAAAATCAACGAGAATAGTTGATATTTATTCCGATAGATAGCGCAAGCCATCAGCAACTTTCAGTTGCACGATAAGGAGATGTTTTTCTTAAAAAATGGTAATAGTATTTTAATTTTTAATTAAGGTAAGTATAATTGTAGATATATATACTTATTTGCAAAAAATTCTTTTCCAAAATAATTTTATTAGGTACCGCTCAAAAAGAACAACCTAGCTTATGTTATTTATAATGGGTAATATGAACAGGTTCTTCACAGGAAAAAGTGTACAATACGGGATTCTATCCCGGTTCATGGTTGTCGGGAAAACAACGGTTTATACCGCTGGCCACCGACTGTTTTATTTACAAAATAAAAAGATTTACTACAATGTACGTTTCTTTTTAATAGCAAAATAGTATGTTTTTTGACATTTATAATGTTTCTTCATAACATTGTGAACTAAAAATTAATTTAAAATGAAAAAAAAAATAATAATAAGCAAGTGGATATTTAAATCCAATAAATTCGAATAAAATGAAAATCTAACTTTGACCAAAGTGAAATTTCATTTTACTAGGGTTTGAAATTATTTAGAATTTACTTTATTTGGATGTTATACTATGTGGATTGAAGATGGAACAATAGTTAACGTTGACGAGTTTCTTTTATTAATGCTGTAAATTTGGCAAGCTTTCAGACTTTGACACACGTCCTTCGACACACAACTTTCCAAGAAACTAGAAGATAATCAATCCTATAAGAAGATAATATATTATATTCCAGTTTCTTGGAAAGTTGCCTATCGAAGGACGTCAAAGTCCAAAAGTTTTCCGAATTTACAGCATTAATAAACACGTCACCGTAAACTTTTGTTCCTTCTTCAATATAATGTCAGACGATTCCTTCTCTTGTAACCATGTATCCTTTTAAATTAGATTTCACTAGAATTATAAAATATGTTGATTTATTTGGATATTACTCTTTTTAGAGTTTTACTTATATTTTACATCATGACTTGGTTTTGTCAGGTTTCTACCCAAATGAATGCTAGCCGTTACATTGGAGTATTTCAGGATGTATGTGCAGCAAATGTTCAATTGTGGGTAGATTTCTATAAAGCGATAGCATAACATTTTGAATTAATGTATAAAAAATCTTTATCGAACTTTAATTGCAATAATTTTAAAGAAAATCAATATCACGAATATAAAACTGGTAGATCTGTGACATCTACAGATTTTGCTTGCCATTTAGGTTGGTTTTGAAGAGTCTGTTCGCAGTTAGGTTCCCCAAAAATGTATTTAAAACATAAGTAAACCAATGCTAATTTATAATGAGTTTCACAATATAGAATACCAGTTGTGTGTTATAGAGAGTCTTTGTTAACAAAAGAAACGTACTGTAGTGTATATTTTCCGTTAAAAAAACAATCTCTTTATTGAGTTGATCAATTTCAGTTTGTGGATGGAGAAACGACAAGAATGACCATCATTTGTGTATTCAGTTGACATATCACTACCCCATACCACTTAACGTATTGTCAAAGAGGTTAAAATAAACATGTTTTCTTAATTTGATGATTCTTTTCTTTCACAAACTTTACATTCTTTACAACGTTATCTCATAATGTAACATCATCTCTTGATCCCATTGATTAGGTAACTGATCGCTGTGGTCATACATTGTAACTCCGCCTTTGCCGGTCCCAAGCCCGGAGGAAAAAGGAGGAGGGGGAGCAGTAACAAGCTCACTAAAAAACCTGGGCTCAGCTGGCCCGGCTGATAGTATCCTGTAAGGGTTCCTAATTCAGGTATACAGGATGAGCAGCATTTGTACTCTATGTTAAGAGCAGTTGGACATGGCGTCTGTTCCTCATGTCAGAGGCGGCCATTTATTTTGAAGCTAATTCGGCCTGCCAGTCTTAATGACAAAGGCAGACGCTTTCTACTTCACCCAGTCATGATGGTTGTCAAACAGACACCATCAAGGGCCACAACTTGATACCCTAATATGATTGAGTGGAGATAAGAAAGAAGAAGAGACATTGGAGAGAATAAGTGCCTACTAAACATATGACGGGTATAACGGTGAGAATCAGAATGGCCGAGAATGAAAGATCAGTTAAAAGAAAAGATCCCCGTTCTCTTGTATACCAGCACAACACAGACCATTCATTCAATATTAGTGAACCCTCAACCCATTATCAGGATATAAAGAGCAAGCACCAGCGCCTAGTACTCGAAGCTATACTCACTAAAAAAACTCAAAGGAATCAATAGATCCATAGATTGCCCGACATATACCATAATATAATTCCTCCTACCTAAATCTCCGGTTTCCCAATTTGTTATTTACTGTAATCACATAACCTCAATAGAGGATTAACACTAACCAATAATCCTTTGTTTATTTTTTAACTGTACTATGTTAATCAGTTTTTTGCATATTTACCTTATATTTCCTACTTCATTGTATGTATATATCTATATTGGTTTAAATTCAGAAAACCCTCAGTAACATAGTTATACCTGTCGAAGGGCTGTTGAAAACTTGTATTGCCGTTATAGATAAAAGAAACTCTTCCCTCAGCGAATTTTGTCTTTTATTTATAATTTTATCTCAAGCCTTCCCAATATTTTTTCATCACAATAAGGGTTTTATGTGTGAAAGAAACATCGCGACTTAATTCTTTATTTCCTTTATATAGATGACTTATGTGTTTGCTATACGAGGTGTGTTCAAAAAGTATCGCGAATTTTGAATTTTCGCGGGTTACGTATATTCGAATTTCGATCTTTTTGTGGCTTTATGTTGGTACTCATGTCTCTCACTTATGCCGACAAGCTCAGCCATTTGGAATGTTCACTTAATTGTTGACTGCTGCTTTGCTTGCAGTTGTTTGGATCGTATTCGATTTTTACCCATTAAAAAAAATGGATCAAAGAACTTGTATCAAATTTTGTGTGAAAAACGAAATTGAGTGCGCGGACGCATTTCGAATGTTGACTGTGGCATACGGAGAAGCTACCTTGGACCGAAGCAACGTTTATCGGTGGTACAAAATGTTCTCAGAAGGCCGAGAAGATGTGAACGACGAAGAGCGTGCCGGACGCCCGAGCACTTCAACAACAGACGAAAAAATTAATGAAGTGGAGAAAATGATATTGGCCAATCGTCGAATCACCGTTAGAGAAGTTGCTGAGGACCTAAACATATCGATTGGCTCGTGCCATTCGATTTTTGTCAATGATTTGGGCATGAGACCGGTCGCCGCGAAATTCGTACCAAAATCGCTCGATTGCGACCAAAAACAGCATCGCATGAACATTGCTAATGAGATGTTGGACTCTGTCCGCGACGACCCAAATTTGTTCCAGAGGGTCATAACTGGTGACGAAGCGTGGGTTTATGGTAATGACGTGGAAACCAAAGCTCAATCATCTCAATGGAAGCTGCCGCACGAACCAAGACCGAAAAAAGCGCGCCAAGTTCGGTCGAATGTGAAAGTTTTGCTGACAGTTTTCTTCGATTGCAGGGGCGTGGTGCATCATGAGTTCTTGCCACAGGATAGAACGGTCAATAAGGAAAATTACCTGCAAGTTATGCGCAATTTGCGCGAAGCAATCCGCCAGAAACGCCCGGATTTGTGGAAGATCAAAAATTGGCTTTTGCACCACGATAACGCCCCTGCTCACACATCGTTGCTTGTGCGCGACTTTTTGGCCAAAAACAACACACTAATGATGCCGCAGCCACCGTATTCCCCAGATCTGGTTCCCTGTGACTTTTTCTTGTTCCCTAAACTGAAGAGGCCCATGAAAGGACGACGTTACGCTACGCTTGACGATATAAAGACGGCATCGAAGGAGGAGCTGAAAAAGATTTTTTTAAATGATTTTTTGAAATGCTTCGAAGATTGGAAAAACCGTTGGCACAAGTGTATAATATCTCATGGGGATTACTTTGAAGGGGACAAAATAGGTATTCATGAATAAATAAATAATTTCTGAAAACACACAAAAGTCGCGATACTTTATGAACACACCTCGTATATCAAATTATACCTAACTGGCCCCTTGTCCTTATTTTTTACGGAAGAGCATTGCTTGGTGAAAAAATATATATGTAATTCTACTGTCCTAAAAGCTTATGTCCATAGTTTGCTTGAATATCATTTCTGAGATTCAACCCTTCATGGTATCATATATAAACAGAATCGTCCAATACAGTATTAGATCTCCAAGAAGCTGTCTGGTAGATTAAATTGGCGAAACCGTTGGGAGTGTTCACCACGGATGAGCCACGCCCTCACAATATTTCTTCATCACAGTAAGGACAGTAGAAGTTTGGTTTATGTGTGAAAGAAACATTTGTTATTTAATGATTCATTTCCAATATTTGTATTTATCTATATATATAAAAATTGAATGTCTGTCTGTTTGTCTGTACTCTATAGATTCAAAAACCATACATCCAATCGCCGTGAAAATTTGGGATATTATTAGGTATATCACTGGGAAGGTTTTTGAAAAATAATTTCATGAATATCTTGAATATCCTTAGAGTTATTTGCAGATTTGTAGATTTAACTCGCAAGCAGCGCCCCCATTGTGACGATGATAACAAGTTTTCTTATCACTAAGTTTGTTATCTTAAATATTATTTATCAAAAGTAAGATTATCTCAGGATGACACGGCAATGTGACACGGGAAAAAATGTTCACTAGATAAAACTATGATTTTCTAATGTAGAAAATTAGGAAAGACAAAATTCAGGATGACACGGCATGTTTTAACAAATGTTCGCTAGACAAACCTTTACTCGGGTAAAACCTCGGGCGAAGCCGAGTACGTCCGCTAGTATTTAATAAAAACAAGAACACACACATCTAGCCTTCACGATTTTCCTTTTTACAAATCAAAAGCTAAAATTTTGAATATTTTTTTTTATAAATTTTAAAAAATCCACATTTTTCCAAATTTCGATTTATTTTTTTAACATTCAAGTTCGCACATAGTTCAGGCTATGATATCCATGGAGACCAGGGGTTTTGTACTGTAAGTGCACCACATGTCAACATAAGCAGAAAAACTTTGTCAGAGCCTCGTTTGGTGACACGTAGTCTGTGGTTGGTCTTATTAAAGATGTGATATATTTCCCTATAGTCACACAAAAAAACTCTATTATTTTGTACAAACTGTTCTCAATACTGTTTCTGATAGATTCCAGCATTGAGGGATATTTATAAACCCAAGTTCCTGGAGCGCAGAGCACCAACTACCCACCAGTATCGAAATTGGCGATGTTTAACTGCAAGCTGGGTAGACATTTTTAAAGATTATTTTCGAAAAATAAAGAATAAATAATGCCACGTGGAAAATTGGGGAAGACAAAAACTTCAGGAGGAGACAACAATTTATTTCAGGCAAGGACAAACTATGAATGGTAAACTAAAGATAAACCACGAGGTAAATTTACAGAGTAGCAAGATATAAACATAAAAATGACCACTCTGTTAATAAAAATAATGAAATTAATAAATACTTTGTTACAATAATATTAAGGTGAAGGGTTTCTTTAAATTTTGATTTTCGCAAGATTTCGAGGAAAATTTCTTCTCTTCAACGGGCATATACTTCTATATACAATATCAAGATGAACTTTGTACAGTAATAATGTGTTATTGGTATGTGTGGGCGTGCATCAAACTGTTTACATGCCAATAACACATTTTTACTGTACAAAGTTCAACTTGATATTGTATATAGAAGTATATGCCCGTTGAAGAACAGAAATTTTGCTCGAAAACTTGCGAAAATCAAAAGAAACCCTTTACCTTAAAATTGTTTATTCTTTCTTTTTTCGAATAATTTCTGGGGAACTGTTTGTCACATAAAGATTATTTTGTCTTGAATATACAGTGGAATTTAACTTGTAATTTGTATTAATTATTCTCTTTGTATATTTTTGTTGATTTTTATTGGAAAGAAGAGAAAAAGAAGAGAATGGAGAGAGTTGTAAATTGGAAAGAGGATTTTTTTTTTTCGAAGAAAATATAAATTTTTTTTTTTATCAATTTTAATTATTATTATTATTATTTTTTTTTTTAGTGAAAAAAGGAAATCTAACAGAAATTTTTACGTCACCCAGTTCATTGTTATATAAAAATGTTTCCTTATTGTATAAATTTCTTTGAAATTTCATTTGGTATTTATTTTATTTCGTTTTTTACTTTATTTATCTCGAAATAACTTTTTTCCTTAAAATTAAAGATTATTTATAATTGAAAAAAAAAAACTCTAACAATTCAAAATATTGATTTTTGTTTTGGAATAGAGGCATAATTTAATAAAATATAAATTTTATTTAAAATATTCTCCGTAGTACGCTGAAATCGCTCCCCGTAGTACGCTGAAGTCGTTCCCCGTAGTACGCTGAAGTCGCTCCCCGTAGTACGCTGAAGTCGTTCCCCGTAGCACGCTGAAGTCGTTCCCCGTAGCACGCTGAAGTCGCTCTCCGTAGAACGCTGAAGTCGCTCCCCGTAGTACGCTGAAGTCGCTCTCCGTAGAACGCTGAAGTCGCTCCCCGTAGTACGCTGAAGTCGCTCCCCGTAGTACGCTGAAGTCGCTCCCCGTAGTACGCTGAAGTCGCTCCCCGTAGTACGCTGAAGTCGCTCCCCGTAGCACGCTGAAGTCGCTCCCCGTAGCACGCTGAAGTCGCTCTCCGTAGTACGCTGAAGTCGTTCCCCGTAGTACGCTGAAGTCGTTCCCCGTAGTACGCTGAAGTCGCTCCCCGTAGTACGCTGAAGTCGCTCCCCGTAGTACGCTGAAGTCGCTCCCCGTAGAACGCTGAAGTCGCTCCCCGCAGTACGCTGAAGTCGCTCTCCGTAGTACGCTGAAGTCGCTCTCCGTAGTACGCTGAAGTCGCTCCCCGTAGTACGCTGAAGTCGCTCCCCGTAGAACGCTGAAGTCGCTCCCCGTAGTACGCTGAAGTCGCTCTCCGTAGTACGCTGAAGTCGCTCCCCGCAGTACGCTGAAGTCGCTCCCCGTAGTACGCTGAAGTCGCTCCCCGTAGTACGCTGAAGTCGCACGAGGAAGTCGCTCTCCGTAGTACGCTGAAGTCGCTCTCCGTAGTACGCTGAAGTCGCACGAGGAAGTCGCTCCCCGTAGTACGCTGAAGTCGCTCCCCGTAGTACGCTGAAGTCGCTCCCCGTAGTACGCTGAAGTCGCTCCCCGTAGTACGCTGAAGTCGCACGAGGAAGTCGCTCTCCGTAGTACGCTGAAGTCGCTCTCCGTAGTACGCTGAAGTCGCACGAGGAAGTCGCTCCCCGTAGTACGCTGAAGTCGCTCCCCGTAGTACGCTGAAGTCGCTCTCCGTAGCACGCTGAAGTCGCTCTCCGTAGCACGCTGAAGTCGCTCTCCGTAGTACGCTGAAGTCGCTCTCCGTAGTACGCTGAAGTCGCTCTCCGTAGTACGCTGAAGTCGCTCTCCGTAGTACGCTGAAGTCGCTCTCCGTAGTACGCTGCCGTAGCAAGCTGAAGTCGCTCTTCGTAGTACGCTGAAGTACATATTCGTCCGTAGTTCACCATCTTCTTCCATTTCGAAGCTTAGCCGCCATCCATCGGTTTCAATTTAGCGATCCTGAAGACCGCCTGGATTGGCATTTGCTCTTTCAATCATCTTCATTGTTTCTCTAGCGTCCATTGTTGTAGTCATAGTTACAATGTAAATGCCATCTACAAACCATAGGACTTCTAAGAACTACGAGGAATAGATGACACTGCCTAATACGGGAGAGTTGACTATTCTTTTTTTTTTAGATCAATATCCTCTCCCGGCAAAATATCCATCTATGAGAAAAATGTATTGGTGAAATACCAAAGTAGAGTGAGGTGGATGTTATCAACTCTCTGCACACATTTCATTAATTTATTCTTATCTGTGGATGGCTCTCCAGTAATCTCTGTCTTGGTGTAAAATTGGAACTGAGGTTATCAGCTGTCTTGGTGGCTTGTATCGAGCTAGTTCTATATCTTCCTTCGTTTCCATATATCGTCTATTCTTTAATGAAAAGCTTTGTTTGAGAGTTAACCTTGTTATTCTGTTAATTGTAGATATACACTCACAGAATTTTTATTTTATTTTTCCGTTTATCATTACTCTTCAAAATTTATCCTTTCATACTTCATCTCTAAGGTTAGAAATAATAGTTATTTCTATTTAAAATAAATTTCGATTTTTTCGTTCAAAAGAAACACATGCGGGATAATTATCAAATGTCGTTCTATACTCACAGAAATTGAAATCTGTGCATCAAAAAGCCACATCGGATTGAAATGAATTTTTATGCTTTTACTCATACAATCGAAGCAACCATATCATCAAAGAAAGACCCACAACATGTATAGGAGATTGTACCTTTTTATTCACACCTATCATGATCAAACAAGTCAGACCCACACACAGCCTTTTTCTGAAATGCATGCAACAACCCGATCAGGCAGCAAATCAAAGAGACATACTAAATGGGGCAAAGTCCGGGGATCGGGAAGACCGTGAAAAAGTATAAACATCCTGATGCAGTATAGAAGAATATAGAAAATTTAACAAATTCTAAAGACTCTATCTCAACTACCATGGACCTAAATTACACCAATGAATTGAAAATTCTAGCTTTAATTAGTATAGTTTTTATTTTAAAATAATCTATATTTATATCAACAATTTAGCTGTATCCACAATGAACCCACATTGTTTTCTTAGAAACCTTGTAAGCAAACATCGAGGGCTGAAAAACGTCGTAACAATATCAAGTCTTCAAAACACAGTGCGCGCTTTGATATGTTTTTCATTAACAATATGGGTATATATAACAAATGAAAAAAATTAAGACGCGAATATTTCTTTTCACAAATAAGTCAAACTTTTCTACTGTCCTAACTGCGATGAAAAAATATTGGGAGGGCTTGGCTCATCAGTGGTGAGCTAAGCCCTCCCTGCAGCTTCGCCAATTTAAACTACCAGACCGCTTCTTTTATTTACATTTAAATATTAGCAACGAGCAATGCTCTTCTGAAAATTACAAGAACAGTTAGGCATAAATTCACTTTTATAGCTTTTTTTAGTTAGTTTAAACCTCTCTTTGTTTTGAATAATAATATTTTTTCAAATTTATAAAGCTGTATTTATGTAAATATTAAATTTCTATACAACAAATATATGCATATAAATATGATGATTTAAAAATTATTTTTTAATTAAATAGTTTTTTAAATATTTAAAATGTTTGTGTAAATGTATGTCGTAAACCCGGGTAAGACAACAAGTGAGTTGGAAGCAGTCGGGGTTGAGTGGCAAGGCGTGCAGAGTGGGAAGTCCGCACGGGACAGTAAGGACAAAGTTTGGGATCAAAATACGCTCTTCCGGGACGTCTCAAGTCGCACCAGAACCAGGGGAAAGTTGAGGATTAACAGAGGAAAGCTCGGCGTCCTGCATGAAGCCGCGGGGGCAGAGAGGAGCCAAAACGGCGGCCACGAGGGCCGCCGTGAGATGACCACGGACCTAGTACTGCGCGGGCCTGTCCGAAATATCCACCCGAACCTAACTAACTGTCAACAGCCAGACAAACGTCCCTTTTTGTCCCTCTCTGGATCCCCCGGGTGTAGATGCTCATTGGTCAGTCTTATGTGGGTCATCCTCCCCTCCCCTGGGGTCCGGTGGCAAGCTGGTGTCACTTCGAGACGACTAGAAAAGACGTCATACTTTATTACTCACATATCTTTGTTTAAATTACGATATCTATATAGATAATACCGTAACAGAGTTTTCCATTGTAAAGTCCTGAGCTATCTCCTCCGAAGATTCTGAACTACACATAACGATCTATATATCAAAATTTTCGTTATTTTTTTCTTCATATGATAGGCCTGTTTTTATTTTCCTAATGTTAACAGTTATTTTTATTTTTTAATTTAATCTATTTTACAATCGTAGATTTTTTGCATTTATCATCATCAATTTTTTTTTGTTTTGAAATGCGTTCTTTTGTCTTATTACTACAACCAATCGTGATGAAACTTTGGGAAGATGTTTAGTATACTACCGGAATGGTTTCTGGCTAATTACTCTTTAGAAATAACCTTTCGTTGCATTTTTATTTACGATAAAACGTAGATTCACTCGCAATCAGCGCCCCCTCGCGGTGGACGTATGGCCTTAAATAGCCTCGCATGATCTTATTTGTAACGTCAAGCTTAGCCTATACGTTAGGTACGCAGCTTCGTACCCCCGCAACCTAGGTTCGAGGCTCAGCGTGGGTGTTTTTTTTTTTATATTATTGTAGAAATTATTAAAAATATTATTTTATTTAAAATGTAGGCTTTTTAAAATAAAAATTAACATACACAATTTTTTAATAATATTTGTAACAAACCTAGGTTCGAGGCTCAGCGTGGGTGTCTTTTTTTATTTTCGTTTCTTTTATATTATTGTAGAAAGGTCTGTTTTTACAGCATTATTATATTTTGATTGGTTTATTTTAAATATGTTTGTTATGAAGGCTCTATGTAATACTATTTAGAGCACATTTTACATTTTAAACACCTAAGCCCCCCTCTTTTTAATATTGTAGCAAAGTATTAAAAGTATTATTTTATTTTATATGTTTGCCATGAAACTTTGGGAAGTTGTTTAGTATACTATCAGGACGATTTCTGGCGAATTATTTTAGAATAATATTTATAACAATAATTATAGCGAAATTAAGACATAGTTATTATATTCTGTGTTTGTGCATATATTAATATTTAACAGAAAATGTTAGAACGTTCTATTAGAATATCTCGAAAACAAAAACAATACATATAAACGAGTTCACTGACATTTATTAATGCAGTGATTATAATCAATGATTACAATGAAGGGCTATATTATCGATATATTGTCACAGAATAATTATTTTAAATATTCTGTGGTATATCATCATTAATATTTGCATAGTCAACACCCCTTACCATTCTTGTATATTATTACTTGTAAATAATTTTTAGAAATAGTTTGGCATTTTATAAATAAATTATTTTTACTTAAACTTTTGTTATACTCGTTATCACTACCGTGACAACTGGTGGAGAAGCTGGAATATTCCCTCGACGCCCAAGCCGTTAGAAGAAGCCGAAGACTACAAGGACTAGAACCTCAAGAAAACATCGCTATGATCAAGCAAGAGACACAGACAAAAATGGGTGAGTACCATTTTCAACCTTTTAGAAACCCTTCTATTTTTACTGGAGAACGCAACCAGAATCCAGAAAAATGGTTGAAAGAATTCCATCGCGTCGCTCGCTACAACTGCTGGGATGATTCAATGTGCCTCGCAAATGTTTATTTTTTCCTCCAAGGAACAGCGCACAGATGGTACGAAAATGTTGAAGAGAAAATTAATTCATGGGATACTTTTGTGAAAATGTTTTCTCAGAATTTCGGACATCATGTCACCCAAAAAGATCAACTCGCAGAGAACCTCAAAACTCGAGCTCAGGGGAAGGAGGAGACCAGTGATTCTTACATTCAAGATGTTCTCCATCTGTGCAGAGAAGTGAATCCGGCTATGATGGAAAATGAAATAGTTGCACACTTGACGAAAGGAATATCGGAGGAGATATATCAGTCAATCATCATTTTAGACATTGCAAGTATCGATGAGTTCATCAAATGGTGCCGAAAAATCGAGGCTTCAAATAAAAAACGTGTAAAAAAACGTGTAGTATTTGACAGACTACCGAATGTTGCAGCCATCGATTCAGCAGACTCTGAATCAATGGAAGACTTAATCCGACGCATCGTGCGTGAAGAAGTTCATCGCGCACTAAATCCGGAGTCAACTACCCCTGAACCATCTTCTCTGAAAGAAATTATCCGAGAAGAGATTGAAAAAAACGTAGCTGCAATTTCGAAGCCTATTCAAAGGCCTCCGCCACGACAGTCGTACCCCAACCAAACACGTACATTCAACCAGGTTCCACGACGTCAGTACCCTACCCAAACGCCCATATATAACCAGACGCCACCACAACGAAGAACGGATGAATGGAGGACGCATGACAACATCCCAATATGTTTTAATTGCGGCCGCCCAGGCCATGTTAAGCGATATTGTAGAGAACGCCGACAATGGACGCAGAGACCCGAAGGACATGCACCAAGCACCCAAGAACCTCAAATGGGTAACCACCAAGCCATAAGAAGCCAAACCTACCGCAGACAATCGCCGTATCCAAACAGAGGAAGATCCCCAAGACGCCAGTCCATTTCCCCAGGCCGCCATACAAGCCAATCCCCACGCCGCTACAATCTAGAAAAAAACTAAGCGTCGCGTCTTCTTTCGAGGGGGAAGCCGCGGGTGTGAAAAACCCTCCATCGTCGACAGCCGCTAAATTACAACAAAATTATGTCGAAATCATCATTGATGACATTGCATTTTCTGCCCTGGTCGATTCAGGTTCCTCTTTTTCAGTTATCTGTGATGGATTAAGACGACAATTAAAAAAGACCATGTTCAAAGATAGCGGAATGACTCTGAAAGTTGCTGATGGCAAGAATGTTACATCGATCGGCCGATGCACAATCAGCTTGAGCATCAATGGATTGGAACAGCCGCTTGAGTTTATCGTCCTCCCTAATAGTAACCCAAGTATTATCCTCGGATGGGATTTCCTAGAGGCATCAAATGCCGTGATTGATTGTGGACGCGCCGAAATCAGATTGGAAGAGGCCAAAGATGTACTAAATTCACCAGCTTCCATGGGAAAGGTTGTGGCTAGCAGAAGCGTCGTAATCCCAGCCGAATCTACCAAACTAATAAATGTTATGAGTGAAGAGCTTAATGGGCAAAATCAGGTACTTTTTGAACCTTCGAAAAAGGTATTAATTGGAAAAGGGTTAACACTTCCCTGTGCATTATTCAGGCTTTCCCATAATAAAGGAAAACTTTGGATCGTAAATTCTAGCACCACAGCTCAAATAGTCCCTAAGGGAATGTGCCTAGGAAAAATTCAAAGGGTTGAAGAAAATAACTTGACGGCTATTTCAGAATGTTCTGAATCTAATAAGGAGGTGAAAAATACGAATCATGCCAGTCATGCTGATAAAAGTGACTTTAAATTTTTACAAAATTTAATTAGTGATGATTTATCAGAAGAGCAGCAGTCTCAAATCTTATCAATTTTAAAACGATATGATAAAATATTTGATAAAAATAATGAATCTGTAAAGCAAACTTCATTAGCCAAACATAAAATTGAAACTGGAAACCATCAGCCTATTAAGCATAGACCATATCGAGTCTCCCCTAAAGAACGCCAAGCAATCCAAACGGAAGTGGACAAAATGCTAGACGCCGGTATTATACGTCATTCAGAAAGTCCATGGTCATCGCCGGTTATTTTAGTGAAGAAGAAGGATGGTAACTGGCGTTTCTGTGTGGATTACAGACGACTAAACAAAGTTACTAAAAAAGACGTTTACCCCACTACCCCGAATCGATGATACACTTGACTCCCTGAAAGGAGCCAAATTTTATTCATCAATGGACCTTCGTTCAGGATATTGGCAAATAGAAGTCGACAAAGCAGATAGAGAAAAAACTGCCTTTATCACCCCTGACGGTCTCTACGAATTCCTAGTCATGCCCTTTGGCCTGTGCAATGCCCCTGCAACATTCGAGCGCATGATGGACAAGATATTGAAAGGCCTGAAATGGACGATGGCCCTCTGTTATTTAGACGACATCATGGTGTATTCCAAATCGTTCAACGAACATTTACACCGGCTTGAAATCATACTACAATGTCTCGACAAGGCCGAGCTACGCCTCAACCCAAAAAAGTGCCTTTTCGGAACCAAACGAATCAGAGTGTTTGGACACCTCGTCGATAGTAAAGGTATTTATCCCGATCCAGAAAAAATTGAAGCTATCGCCAAGTTTCCAACCCCAAAATCTATAACAGATGTGAGAAGCTTCATTGGCCTATGTTCCTATTATCGTAGATTTATCGAAAATTTTGCTGAGAAAGCTGCTCCTTTACACGAAGTCCTCAAAAAAGATAATAAATTCATGTGGAACTCTGACCAACAGGATGCTTTTGATTCCTTGAAAAAAGCATTGATGTCTGAACCTGTTCTTGCCTATTTCGAAGAACAACTGCCAACCGAGCTTCATACTGACGCCAGCGGTTATGGAATTGGAGCTGTCCTCGTACAGATCAACGATGGGAAAGAGCGGCCAGTTGGTTATGCTTCAAGAACTTTATCTAAGGCGGAGAAGAATTACTCAACAACGGAAAGAGAATGTTTGGCCGCAATATGGGCCATCAACAAATTTCGACCGTACCTTTTTGGTCGTGAGTTTGTCATCGTCACTGACCACCACGCTCTTTGCTGGTTATCTAATCTGAAGGACCCGACAGGAAGACTAGCAAGATGGGCTTTAAAACTCCAAGAATACAATGTAACGGTTGTTTATAAAAGTGGACGCAAACATCAAGATGCCGACTGTCTTTCTCGAAATCCTCTCCAACTTGAATCGGAAGAAGCATACAATGATGAGGATGATGATATACCCTCAATAACTGCTCTGACGTGCTTCGAGGCTGAACAAAGAAAAGACCCTAAAATTTGTAAATTGATAGAGGAAACAGAAAGATTTGGTGCCGAATCGAAAGGATATGAAATGTTAAAAGGAACCTTATACAAAAAGAATTTCGACCCCCTGGGAAACCAACACCTTTTAGTTATTCCCAAGCACTTACGCTTAGAACTACTGAAAAGTTTACACGACGCTCCCACAGCAGGTCATCTTGGATTTTCGAAGACATATGAGAGAGTTAAAAATAAATATTTCTGGCCAGGACTTCTCCGGGACATACGGAAGTATGTCGCTCATTGTAAAGAGTGCCAAAGAAAGAAACAATCAACTCAAAAGCCACCCGGACTACTTAAGGCCATACCTCCTGCAACCTCCCCTTTTCAGAGAGTTGGAATGGACCTCCTTGGAAGATTTCCCAAGTCTGATAATGGTAATAAATGGATCATAGTCTGTACCGACTATCTTACTCGATTTGCAGTTACTAAAGCCTTACCCACAGGGGAAGCAAAAGAAGCAGCCAAGTTCTTAATGGAAGATGTTGTTCTCAAGCACGGAGCCCCCAGAGAAATCATCACGGACCGAGGACGAGTATTTCAATCCAAGTTGATTGCGGAACTCACCAATCAATGCTCGTCGATACATCGGTTCACGACAGCGTATCATCCCCAGACGAATGGACTGACGGAGAGGTTAAACAAAACCTTAGCCAACATGATCGCTATGTATGTAAGTGTTGAACAGAAGGACTGGGACGTAATCCTGCCCTACGTCACGTTCGCCTACAACACGGCAAAACAAGATACGACAGGTTTTACCCCTTTTAAACTGATTCATGGACGCGAAGCCGAAACAACTGTAGACACTCTTTTCCCAAATCCGCATGAAGATCTCCAAGAGGATTACAGTCAGAAGATTGCCTCGCGAGTCGAAGAAACTAGGCAGCTAGCAAGATTAGAAACCTTGAAAGCCCAAGAAAAGGACAAGGCCAGATATGACTCAAAGCACGAGGCAATGGATTACAACGTCGGTAACCTGGTATGGATTTTCATCCCGATAAGAAAGGTGGGACTCTCAGAAAAACTGATGAAAAGGTACTTCGGGCCATACAGGGTTACTCGGAAACTCTCTGACGTGACCTTCGAAGTTGAACCTGTGGACCAACCAACCAGGAGACGCAAAACAAGAGACCTGGTCCATGTACTGAGAATGAAACCCTACCATGACCCTGAGGACCAAGCTGATCTGTTCAAGTGATAATTACAGCGGGACGCTGTTCATCTAGGAAGGGGGCAATGTCACAGAATAATTATTTTAAATATTCTGTGGTATATCATCATTAATATTTGCATAGTCAACACCCCTTACCATTCTTGTATATTATTACTTGTAAATAATTTTTAGAAATAGTTTGGCATTTTATAAATAAATTATTTTTACTTAAACTTTTGTTATACTCGTTATCACTACCGTGACAATATATAAAAAATCTCTTTCAAATTTTAACGTAACGTTCCATTCTCAATCCCGTAGGGCTTTAGATCGGCTAAAACATTTTTATCTTTATAAGTGAATATTAACTTTACTGTACTGAATAGTTTAGTATAATGTTAATTTAACATATTACAATTTAGCCACAGCAACGCGTGGCCGGGTTCGCTATTTATAATATATATTTCTGATTCATTTGATTATGATTATAATTTGTAAGTACTTTGTTATAGTTTTTCATTTAAATAGAGCTCAATTTTTGTGTATGTTTTCTATTTGCAGTATCTTTCCTAATGTCTTTGGCAACGTTTTTTTTTCTCATAAATAGGCTGAGGTTATATTATTTTTCGAATTGTAGATATATTACTTTTATTCTATAATAATTATCTTTTATAAGTGTTTGTTATAGTTTTTCATTTGAATTTAGCACAATTTTTGTATCTGGTTATCTTTTTTGGCATCTTTTCATCTCTCTTTGGCATCTTTTTTTTCTCATTAATAAGACCTAATCCAAATAATTTAATAGTGTGTGACGTTTCAGCAACAGCATCAGACAAAAGAATAAATGAACTAAAGAATAAAATCTCATTTTTTCTTTTGTCTGATGATGGTGACATTTGGATTAGGTCTTATTTTTTTTATTAATTTGTTATAGTTTTTCATTTGAATTTAGCTCCATTTTTGTGTCTTATTTAATAAATGAACTAAAGAATAAAATCTCATTTATTCTTTTGTCTGATTTTTGTGTCTGATTTTCTTTTTTACAGTATCTTTCATAATGCCTGATTTGATTACTTGATCTGTTATAGTTTTTCATTTAAATTTAGCTCCATTTTTGTGTCTGTCGTTTTTTTTTTCTTCTCATAAATAGGCTGATGCTGTATTTGTGTACTCAATTGTTGCTTTTTGTGTCTGGTTTCTTTTTTGCAGTATTTTTTTGGAATCCTTTTTTTTTCATCAATTGTTTCCTCACATGCTTGGAATTTTCTTTTTATGCCTGTCCTGGCTTTCAGTTTTATAGTTTTCCTCTGCTTGGTTCTAATTTTACCTTTTTTTTTCAGCGTCTTCTGTCATGCCTCGAAAAGGCCGTGGAAGACTCACTCCCCTAACAGCTAGGCGTGCTAATATGACTCGCCGCAGACAACAAAACCCCAATTGCTATTTCTCTTGTTAACTTTTTTACCAATGCCTATAATTTTTCACCTGAAAGATTTTTTATTTTATTTGTTATTCAATAAATTATTATCACTTATTTTTGGTCTTCTTTTTACTTACTTATTTTACTGGGGGTTGGTGGAAGGATGGTCTAAGCCGTTGGTTTTCGACCGCTACGACCCGGGTTCGATTCCCGCATTGGGCACTTTTTTCTGAAAAATAAAAAAATAAAATGCTCCAATGGCTTCCGATTCTTGAAAAATTCCAACCCCACCAGCAAGCGCAAGTAATCAAACGGGGCTCTGGCACATTTGTAAATGCAAAGTCGAACTGCTTTTCACATGTTTAGACATGTGGTGTACTTACAGTTAAAGCAGTCGCCTACTCTACCCACCATGATTATCAAGGCCTGTACCACGTGTACTAGGGATAAGCAAAAAAAAAATTATTTTACTCATTGATCTATACATACAATTATTTGCATACAATTATTTACATACAAATATATGCATTCAATTATATACATACACTTTTCTACATTTTTGCACTCTGCAGTCTAATATGTTGTTAATAATAGGGGTTTTAGACAAATATCAACTGTTGAAATTTGATTTTCCAAAATAGTTGATTTATCGAAAGTGTCGAATTAGTTTGTCATATGATAGGCCGTAGGTCGAGACATCCAAAAATGGTCGAATTATCGTGTGTTGAATTAATTAGATTATATTGTATATATAAAAATATAGAATTGTTGTTTTTAATGAGGTCTTTTAAATGAATTTATTCCTTTAATATGTTGTCATATCTGCAATTTTTTTTCATTTCCAAAATATTTATTTACACTTTCACCAATGCCTATAGGATCTTTGCGATGGAACAGGTATGGTGTTCTAGCGCATGTGCTCTCATGTCCTTGAAGCACATATACTGACAGTACCCAAAGTTGAACACACTGTATAATGTCTGAAATATATGACTATAAAGAGGGCTCAAGGCCAAACCTTTGCTACAAGAGCCTGTGTTTACGCACAGACGACTTTATGTGACTTTTTCAAGTGTGCGAACTTTGGATAGCATACATGTAAAGTTGAACCCAAGTATATATAAAATGTAGTTTTTAATGAGGTCATTTAAATGAATTCCTATTATAAATCGTCTCCTCTGAAATATAGTTTGTAAATTTATATTCTGATTTATTTTATCCTTTTTTTTCATTTCCAGAATATATATTTACACTTTTCACCAATGCCTAAAGTTTCTCACCTGAAAGAAAAAAAACTCCGCCTTTGCCGGTCCCAAGCCAGGATGAAAAAGGAGGAGGGGGAGCAGTAACAAGCTCACTAAAAAAAACCTGGGCTCAGCTGGCCCGGCTGATAGTACCTTGTAAGGGCTCCTAATCCAGGGATACATTCTTTTGGAGCTAAGTCAGTGGCCTGCCACTGAGTAGTGCTCCCAGTCTTGATGACAAAGGCAGACGCATTCTACTTCACCCAATCGTGATGGTTGTTAATTTCAAGATTTACAAGCTTGACACTCTAATATGATTGAGTGAAGATAAGAAAGGAGAAAAAAATATTTTTTGTATTTTTTTTTTGGCAATAATCTATTTATTATCAATTAATTTGATTTTGGTCTTTATTTATTATTCCCCTGCTCTATACATACATTTTGTACATTTACAATGTCAGCCATTTTCTCTGTAATACCTTTTTAGCAGTGAAGTTATATTTGAGCAACAAACAATTGTTGAAATTTAAAATGGTCGAATTATCGATAGTGTTGAATTACACTTTGTTATATGATAGGCTGTAGGTCAAGACAACAAAACATGGTCGAATTATCGAGGTTATATTGTATATATAAAACTAGAAATGTAGTTTTAATGAGGTCCTTTAAATATTTTCATTCCTTTTATATGTTGTCTTATCTGCGATTTAGTAGCATTTTTTGCAATTTTATTTGCTGATTTGTGTCATTTTTTCACTCAAAATATATTTATTTAAACTCTTCAACTAATGCCTATAGTTTCTTTCCTGAAATTGCTTAGCAAACATGAGTTGGTTGTATTGTTATGCTTCGGAGATATTTTAATCCTAAGCAGGGTCTTTACGAATGGTACACGTATGGTTACACAGTGCATGTTCTCTCATGTTCTTGAAGTAGTGTAGATGTGTTGTTTGCACTTTTATTTTCTGATTTGTTAGTATTTTTCTTCTTTTTTCATTTTAAATAATTTTTTAGGCATAGGAACCAATGCCTATAGTTTCTCACCTGCGGGCCCTTCGAGTAAACCCGGGGCGTTGCCCGGGTCACTCGGCTAGTATATAAAATATAACGAAAAAGAAATATATAGATCTTTAAAAATCGAATTGTATAATTATTGTTACTTATTTTCTAAAGAGAAAATTACAAAGTGGTTTCTAAAAAACAGCCTAAAATCATTTCTAGAGTCAAAAGAAGTTCCTTGAAAAAAAACCTGGGTTGTATTTTCCACAGTAGTTTAGGAGCTTATCAATTAACACATAGAAAATATCATAATTTGATAATAATAGAGATACAGTTGAACCTCCATGAGAGGAAACTCGCGCTAGAGGACACTTCTCTACAAAGGACAGTTTTCATTTGCAAAATTATCATTTTTAGTATTTAGAAACTCTCTGTAGTAAGAGGAAACCTCTCCCTAAAGGAGACTTTAGCTCGGCAATTAGGTGTCTTTTACAGGGAGGTACTGTATTACTATATATCATTAGTCTCCAATTAGGACCACTTAAAATGTGATTAAACAAGTATCTACTTCGACGGAAAAAGATAAAATATAACTTTGAAACGTTGTCCATGGTTTAAGAGGTCATACGAAAGTGCGGGATATCTCTTTTATTTACGGGGCTGCTAACCAAAATGGATGATTTTTGAGCCCCAATGGCCGCATAAAGCGGAATATATACAAAACACTATGACCAGGCTGGGGAGGCTAGGGACAGGATCTCCGTCATGGAAGAGGCAGGGATACGAAAGTGCCTTAATAAATATTGTGACATTTGGCAACCTTCTTTACAAGAGACAAGACGACGTGGGTGCTAGCCAAGGAAGTACTACTGGTCCAGGAGGGACTGTGGAATTGAAGGAAGAGGTCAGCTGAGGAAGAGACAGGCGGCAGTGAACAGACAGTTTGGTGACATCGGAGGTGTGAGAAGAAGCGGCAAGTTGTTTCTGCAAGTGTGGCCGTGTGGATTGATCCTGGAAGAGGATGTCAGAGAACTTTGCCCGACCTGGACGGCTGTTGGCAAGGAAGATCCTTCTGATGATAGAAATTAAAGGAAAATCCATCTTTTTGGCATAATTATTAATTCTCTTTAAGACCCTTGTAATAAAGTGTGTCGAACTAAGCTGTATCTACATAGAACCTTATTTGTTATTTAGAAGCCTTGTACACAAACAACGAGGGCTGAAACCGTCATTAATATATAGTTATCAGAGTCATGCACAATTCTGTCACGTTAAGTCACGTGTCAAGTTACGGTAAGTAAAAATTTGATAATTAAAAAAAGATGCCGAAACCCGGGATCGAACCAGGGACCTTTAGATCTTCAGTCTAACGCTCTCCCAACTGAGCTATTTCGGCTTATTTTAGTTATTTCTATAGAAGCTTCTATCTTTATAATTATGTATATTTTCAAAAAGTCAATTCACACCTCTTCGCTGGAGACCATGGGAATACTGACTAATTCATTATGCTAACATAATTATAAATACAAGTATCAAAGTCATCAACAATTCTCTCATCGTTTGCTTTTGTGAATGGAATAAATAGCCAAATAGGGCCATTTCTTATAAGCATCGGTGGTTCGGTGGTAGAATGCTCGCCTGCCACGCGGGCGGCCTGGGTTCGATTCCCGGCCGATGCATTTTCTTTTTTTTACAATTTTTAAAACTCATTTATATTATTATCCCTATATATATAAAAGTCAGCGTATGTATGTATGTATGTTTGTTTGTCAACTATACACGTCCACAATACGTAACTAATCTGACTGAAATTTTAACAGTATATAAAGTAGAATCTGGAAAAACTCTTAGTGAAAATTTCAGGTCTCTCTCCCAAATATCCGTCGTGTTATTTGCAAATTTGCTCTTTCGCTCGCGCCTCTAGCGGTGAAAATGGGGGGTAATACCAGCTGACCAAATGTACATGTAAAGTTTGGAGCGGGACGTTTCACAAGAGTGACATCCACGGCTCCAATTTATAATTGTAACGAATAGTATTTGAATAAAAACATTTAATCAGGTAAAACCTGGGCGTTGCCCGGGTCATTCGGCTAGTAACAATATAAATATATATATACCAAGATTACTTTCTTACAAAAGATTACTTACAAAATTGCTTAGTTAATAACATCTTTACTTGATTTTTGGTTATATATTTTTGAAAAAAATATATACAAAAAAAATAACCAAAACCCATTTCCAGGGTCAAAATGTGTTACATGAAGAATTTGAAGAGAATGGAATTCAGGAGTTTATCGCTAAACGTACAAATTTGAAATTTATGTAAAGAGAAATATGTTGTTATGTCTTTGGAGAGTTGGCGACATATGAACGCTCCGGGAACCTAGATAAATAAAATGTATCCTTTCTTCTATACTGTGACACCTTTCTCAACCCATTTTCAATACAGTAGAATCTCCCTGTAAGGGACACCTAGTTTCAGAGCCAAATTGTCCTTTCGAGAGAGGTGTCCTCTTACCAGAGAGTTGTTAAATAGTAAAAAAGGTCATTTTTACAATGAAAACTGTCCTTTGTAGAGAGGTGTCCTCTAGCGAGAGTATTCTCTCATGGAGGTTCTACTGTAGTATGAATATAGAAAATGTTTATTAAATATAAAACTACTTTGTAATAAGATGGCCTTTAAAAGTCATCTTATTTTATTTTGGCAAGAAAAATTGTAGCGAAAAATAAAGATCATAAAAATAAACCTAAAATTTCACCCAAGGTCCTAAACGACAACATGGAAAGTGACAAGTTCGTCGGTCTTCACGCACCAGTTCCAACACCTTATCCACTTTTTCAGACGTGGTTGATGTGGACGGTCTCCCAGAACGCTCGTTGTCGGCGGTCTCTTCCCGACCCTCCTTGAAGCGCTTGTACCACTCGAAAACTCGTCTTCGGCTCATGACGGCATCCCCGTAGGATGTTTGCAACATCCAAAAAATTTCAGCACCCTTGAATCCGTTTTTTACACAGAACTTGATGCAAATTCGTTGATCCTCCATTTCAGTGACTAACGAAATCGAAGCACGGGCGGGCAAAATGGCTTCACTTCGAACAGCCGCTGCTCGCGCTGTTGTGGCGCGTGATTTTTGAAAATTGGCAGGTCTCCAAGCCAAGGGTGACGCTTGCGTTTGCCACAAACCAGGAGAAAATATATTTAGTTTTCAGAATTTTATGAGCAAAGTGTTGGAACTTTGGATCAGAGTACTATACCTTAAATAAAAAGGAGGATATTGGATGGCATATGTATTCATATATATTGGGAGAATAGAGAAAAGAATTATGTTAAACATTATAACATGAAGGTCAACTTTTACCATTAATTTACATTTGAGAAATTAAAAATATATTTGTGAAATATATAGACTTTTAAGTACTCTTTTTTATATTTAAAAAAGTAAAATTTTAATAAGGCCCAGAACTGGCTGTCGTTCTATACCTGTTTATAGAACAGGCCATTATTCCAGTATTATTATAATAATGTATTATATTAACAGACATAATTCAGCAATATATATCAGCATCATATTTTATGAACCCAAAATAATTTAGTCTTATATTTGGCCATTATCAATTTATGTAGTCAAATTACTTCTAGTTTCTAAATATTCTTTTTATCTCAGAGTGTTAATAATTTATTGGTTGAATTTTGTGTGTGAGTAGGCTTTTAATAGTTTATATTTTAAAATGCATTTTACATATACATCTACGTACTGACCGGACGTGCGTCGCTAGGCTCCGCTAGTTCCGGTAAATATTGTTTTAAATATTCATTTTACTTATTGTATAATTTATAAAAGTTTTATAAATTGTTTAATTAAAAATATTATAACCTTTTTTTTAATTGGCAATCACTGTTTAAGAGTTTAGTCATTTTTGAAAGCCTTTTCAATTGTTGTTTTCGCACAAATATGCAAAAATAGAATATGGAAATAATTATTCAAACATTAAATGATAAGTTGGATGAAATTTATAACTATTTTGACAAAAAGGTTCAACAAAATAAAAAAATCTAACTAAAAATGATATTACATTTTTGTCAACTATGGTTAGGCAAACCAAGGATGGTATTTCAACTTTAAAAGAAATAAATAACCAAGATATATTGGAACTAATGAAAACAACAATTACAGATGTTATGGACCAAAAACTGAAAGGGATCCAAGATGAATTAGTCAAAACAACTCCAACATATGCTCAAGTAGCTCGTACAGAAACATCACAAGATTACATAAAAAAAAAAAAATTTACATAAGGAGTTCACAATAGTGGCAACACCTATAAATGTGGAAGATAATACAAAAATGTATCAAACTATATCAGGCAAAGTTAAAAGCTTAGGGACGAAGGAAAAAAAATAAAGATTAACAAAATTATAAATGCTAGGAAATCTGTAATAATAAAGACCCCTACAGAATCAGACATGGAATCTCTAAATGATGAGTTAGGCAGGGCAGAGGAACTCGCAAATATCAGCAAAATTTTTATCCCCAAACCAAGAGATCCTACAGTAATAGTCAAAAATGTTAATAAACTTACAGAAACCGCTAATTTTACTAAAACAATCTGCAGTATGAACCCTGAATTGAACGAAATGGAAAATGATATCCATGTTCTGTTTAGCATGAAATCGAACACGCCCCACCACAACATAGTTCTTAGGGTTTCTCCAAAGGTTTACCGAATCCTTAAAAATATGAATAATAAATTATATACTGACTTTGAACGCTGTTTTGTGGAAGATAAGATTCTGGTAAAACAATGTCAGAAATGCCTTCAATTTAATCCCAACCATAAATTGGCCGATTGTACTAAAGTCGAGATATGCAAATTATGCGGCGCGCAAGGAATTCATGACTGTTCAAAAATTTGCAATTGTTATAACTGTCTAAAACATCCTAAATTTAGAAACTCGCCGAATCATAGAGCTAATTCCTCGGACTGTCCTCTATACAAAATACAGATAGACAGAATTATCCAACGAACGAGATATCATCCAACCGACAATTAGGCAAATTTCGCAGCTAAGATTTTTGTTTATTTAGTTTGAATATCATGCAGGGAAAAGGAATTAAATGTTTACAACAAAATGTAAGAAAAAGTATCTCGGCACTGAATGAGCTTCAAGCTTCTATAAAAGACAACCCACCAGATATCATCCTAATACAGGAACCTTATCTGATTGATAGAGATGTAATTTTCGATTTGGAATCTCAAATAGTGCATTCAACGACAGATGAACAAATTTATACTGCAACGATCTTTATGAATAAGAGTTTAAAATTTAATAAAATCAATAAATTTACAAACTCCTTTTGTACAACCACTTCTTTAAATTCAGCAAAATCAAATACTATTATCGCAAACTTTTATATACATCCACATAGATTTAATGACACTCATAGAAAATTTATCCAAGAGCTTCTGGAGACCTACAATCAACAACCTATTATACTATGTGGTGACTTTAATTCTAGACACCCAGTCTGGTTTGATCCGACAACAAACTCCAATGGTTTCAAATTCCACTCCATCATAGATGAACATAACCTATTTATTCATAATCTTAAGATACCCACCTGCCGAAATTCTAGCTTTATAGATCTTACGATTTCAAACAAAAAATCAATAGGTTTGGTACAAAACTGGAAGACGACTATATTGACGCACATTTCAGATCACGTAGCAATAACCTTTGACATTTATCACAATTTTAACAGGCAAAGGACAGTTCAAAACTCAACATGGAAATTTATAGAAAAAGATGCTGATTGGAAAACATTTACCGAAAAAATAGCAATACAAGACGTAGATAATATTATCACCATGATAAACCACGCGTCAAACATCAAAGATATTGACAACATTGTAAAGACTCTCACACAAATAATTAAAGAGGCAGCTTATCTGTCACTAAATGTCAAGACAAGAAGCGGAAATCATAAAACAAATACATACTGGTGGGATGAGAAGCTGGAGAAAATGAAAAACGATTTCCACTATATTAGAAATTTGTATTACCGACATGGAAAGGTCCTTGAAAAGACCTATAAATCAATGAGAAATAAATATTTAAATAAAAGTAAAAAGGCAAAAAGAGCGAGTTGGAGAATTTTTATAGAAGAAAGTCATTCAAATAACTCATTTGGTAATGCTTACAGGATATTCAAGTCATTGAGATCGAAAAATAGAAATTTAGGATTACCACTAATAGATAATTTACCAGATCATTTAAAGACCGACAAAATAAAAAGTTTAATGAACGATCTATTTCAGGATGATATTGGAGGTTTGGATAAAGATGATCATATTTTGATTAGAAATTATACGCCTAAATATAAAAATAAAAGTAGTGTTTATATCGAATCTAAGGAAATAGAGGAAACAATTTTAAAAACAAATATTAAAAAAGCACCGGGCCCTGATTACATTAGTAACAATATGATTAGACAGGCTAAAATAAAAATAATCCCAATTCTGCATAAATTACTCAATAAATGTATAGAAATGGGATATTATCCGGATGAATGGAAAAAATCATTCTTAAAAATAATTCCAAAACCAGGCAAAACGAATTATGAAATAAATAAAAGTTATAGACCTATATCATTGACATCTAATCTATCTAAAACATTTGAGAATATAATAAAAAATAAATTAAGTAACTATTATTTAGAGAATAATTTAATGAGCTCAAGGCAGCATGGTTTTATGAAATCTAGATCAACAATTACTGGAATGGATAAAATTATAGAAACTATATTGAAACATAAACAAAAAGAATTGACTTCCTTGATAGCTATAGATATTGCGGGTGCATTCGACAATGCATGGTGGCCTGCTATTATAAAAAGAATGGATAATGATGATGTTCCTTCAGATTTAATACGGATCATAAAATCTTATTTGAATAATGAAAGGGAGGTGAAATTTACATACGAATCAGAAACTTTTTATAAGAAACTAACTAAAGGATGTCCACAGGGTGGACCTTTATCTCCACTTCTATGGAATATTTTGCTAAATGATTTGTTGATAAATTTTGATTCAATGAATGCAGATATTATATGTTATGCAGACGACGTTACAATAATTTGCTGGAATAAGACTATTGAAGGACTAAAAACCGCAAGTGAATACACCTTAAATTATGTGATCCAATGGTGTAATAGAAATAAATTAACGATCAGTACAGAGAAGACTAATATGCTATACCTACATAACAGACAAAAAATACCTATTAAGGTTAATAACAATATAATAATGCCGGTCAAGCAAGTAAAAATTCTGGGAATGAAATTTTCTAATCACAAATGGAAAAACAAAGTTAACTTTACACCGCATGTTAATGATATTCTGTGTAAGGCAGGACGTATGAAAAATTTATTATGTTCACTAAGTGGCAATATGTGGGGTTTAGACACTGAAAAGAGGTTAACTTTATTCAAAACAATCATTAGGCCTGTACTTACATACGGTTCTGAAATTTGGTTCAAATATTTAAACAATCGTTGTAAACAAAAACTGAACTCCATGCAGTACCAGATCATTTTATGGGCAGTTAGAGCATACAAAACCACTTCATCAAACTGTGTGCATAGCTTGGCAAAAATTCCACTCCTAACAGATTATATAGAATCCAGAATAATCAAATTTGATCTAGCTCAAATGTCCATTGAAGATCTAATTACTTACGAACCCCATGCTCCAAGTATAGTCAAATCATTCTTACACGCAAAAATGAATGAAATTTTTGAGAACACTAATGAAATTTTCAGAAGCTTTTTCGTATTAGGAATTCCAAGATTTTTCCGTCCAAATTTTTATAATATCCAATTCATTACAGATCATGGCAATTTTGGGAAATTTTTGGCAACTATCGGCGCCGTGAAGGAACCAGGATGCTTCTGCGGAGGTGAAATTCAAGACGCGAGACATCTACTTCTGGAGTGCCCAATTTTCCGGGATTTTAGGGAAAATAGATTTGGTCGTATTGGACAGCTTGATGAATTTGTAGACAAAAAAGAAAAGTATAAAAATTTTGATCAATTTTGTAAATACATATACAACTTTCTCTTGAATTGGAAAAAAGAGAAGGAATCTTAGAAAAAAAAAAAAAAGAACTGCGATGCTTGCTTTGTGTGTTTTGCTTTGTTGTTTGTTTTTCTCTTTGGACAATTTTCTTTAGTTAATTTATGTAAAATAATGAATTGAACAGGATTGTATATAGCCGAATTGCTGTAATGCAGTGAAATGTATTGGCGCAAATATCCCTGAGTTTGGGATATCGCGTTTCATGATAATAAAGTTAACTAGAATCTACACGATAAATTTATATTTATTCAAAGGAAATTTTAATTGAAAAGAGTTAAAGTGGACTTTGAACTTTCTTTTTATAGATAAATATAACCTGGCTTCGCCCATTTTCTGCTTGAGTTAATGATCCTCAGAAGAATTTTGTTTTTGACTACCAAATATGATACAGCAATATTCATCATCAATTAATCCCTAAAATTAGCTAAATTAGTCTAGTACTTAGTTAATTTGGATTTGCCTACTATCAAATATCCCTGGTATGAAAATTTCATAG
>CP092866.1:128127200-128163701 GCA_030710605.1 Cordylochernes scorpioides
TCCTCGCATACCTGTGAAACCCCTGTCCGCTCCTTATCAACGCCGAAAATAAAAGACAAGTACTTTTTTATTTTATTTAACAAATCGTGTGCTTTTTTTTTTATTATTGGCCTCCTTTTTGTTGTTGGTGTTGTACTCTTGAGTGTACGTTTTTCTATGTATTATGTTACTCTTACTGTAGTCACTAGTTTATTATTTTTGTGTGATAACACGTAAAAGAAACCTTTGTCAGAGTACATAAAAACGTATAAACGCCGTTAAAATTCTAACAGATTTATATGCAAGTACATTTATGTTGATTTTTGTGTTATTTTGTTTGAATATTAGGATAGAATTTGCATATTGCTTGATGCTGAATAGTATAAGTAGATAAGAGGGAACAGAGAGCTGAAGGTTTTCTTTAAAAATATTTTTTTTCAAGTTACGGTTTTATAAACTTATATTTATTTAAAAAAAAATTCCTGAGAGAAAAAGTTTCTGGAAGCCGATGATGTGATTGAGGATCAAATTCAGCTTTAAAGAGAGAGAGCCGGGAAATCTGTATTTACATATTTACCTAAAAAAGAGAAGACATCTATCTACAAAATTGACACACAAACTGTGTGACCCTCATTGACAGTTTCTGCTAACTTACAGTCTCGGACACAGCACCAGCTTTCTGGATACCCACCTGGAGACCAAGGCATAGGGCCTTCGTTAGTTTAGGGCAGGCTTAGATTTTATGTGAGATCGACAAGGAATTCATGAAACCTTCCGAATTTACCATAGATGTGTTTAGATGGTAAAATGACTACGCCAATTCTCGCTGAAAAAAAAATGTAGATGAAATTTTTTCCTGGAGGATATATATTTGTCAATAAATAAAAATACCTCTCCCGTCTAAATAATCTAATTCCGCGTCTATTTTGAAAGGAGAGGTTCCCTTACTTCAAGGTCAATATTAGTCCAATTGTAGTAGTTGTACCACCGAACAAGTATAACAGGGGTCATGATAATCTTCTCTGTATCCTTCCAATTGCAGTAGTTGTACCGCCAAACAAGTATTATAGGGGCCATGACAATCTTCTCTGTATCCTTCCAATTGTAATAGTTGTACCACCAAACAAGTATAGCAAGGGCCATGACAATCTTCTCTGTATCCTTCCAATTGTAGTAGTTGTACCGCCGAACAACCATAACAGGGACCATGACAATATTCTCTATATCCTTCCAATTGTAGTAGTTGTACCACCGAACAAGTATAACAAGGGCCATGAGAATCTTCTCTGTATCCTTCCAATTGTAGTAGTTGTACCGCCGAACAAGTATAACAGGGACCATGACAATATTCTCTATATCCTTCCAATTGTAATAGTTGTACCGCCGAACAAGTATAACAGGGGCCATGACAATCTTCTCTGTATCCTTCCAATTGTAATAGTTGTACCGCCAAACAAGTACCACAGGGTTCACATACTAGTCTTATATATATTCTTTGTAATAATTGTACCGCCGAATAAGCGCATAAAAAGAGAGCGAATGAGAGAAAAAGATTGCGTTTTGTGTGGACCAAAGAAAGAAGAGCGGTAAGGGTAACCTAACCATACGAGCCCGCCACAAGAGGGGGGCAGTCAAACTGACCGACCCCCAAATAGCTGAGGGCAACATCTGTCAATGCGGGGGAGGAGTTATTTAAAACTTGGGGGGGTGTCGTTGAACTGTCTCGGGTTTCATGGCCCCCTCTGTCTGTCTAGTAGACCCACGCGCGACGTCTTTTACCTCAGGCGTCTATCGGGGTTTTCTATTTGATCCCCATTCACACACAACACATTCCCTAGGTTTAGCTAATCTCTAACTACGTTTTCTTATAATTTATAGAATACACTGTCCATCGAATTAACAAGCTTCATTATCTCTTCTTATTTTTCTATTAAAATTTTTGGAATTTTCAAATTATCTGACAAACATTAAGATTTTAGAGCCTTTGAGTTAGCATGGAATTTTTTTTTCTATTCGATTAGTGAACTGATCTCCCACGCCTTCTCATTGTTTGAATGTAGCCATGTTTGTATATAAAGGGGTTCAAAGGTAATGCGTGTGGTCTTCCAGGAGTAGACTCCTAAAGCGTTCTCTGTATGTTTGGCTCATGTCTGGTGATCTCCTCGCATACCTGTGTAATCCCGGTCTGCTCCTACGCTGGAATGAAGATAATTAATAATATATTGTTTACAAAGTTAATTATTATTAATATATTCATTAAAATAGGAAGAGAGATCCAATAATATAATGGAATTTTAATCTAAACATAGAAATGCTTCAATAAACTACACCGCTTCTGAATTCACTTTTAAAAAAATCGGGTTTAAAGAGGTAAACTAATTGTGTGTGTGGTTCAACACACACAAAAATATTTTTTTCTCAACTATTATCCTTATTATTTTTTTGACCAATGACAAAGTTATTTCCATGTGATCTACAAGGATTTGTAAATTAATTTTATTGCGCAATAAATTGATAAAGAGGGAGCAATTCCTAGAAATATTTTGAGGGAAAAAAAAAGGTTTTTTTCTTTCACAGATCCAGGTACGTCTTTTTTAATATAAACATATTCAATATATGGATCGCCTTTTGACATAAAACTAAAAACAATTTTGACCCTTGGCTTCTCTTATAGGTGGTCTTTCATCATGGGTTTGGTTAGGCCAGGTCGAGTCAGTTTTGATTTTACAAAAGTGGTCGTTTGGTAGATGTGGTCGCTCACGGGAGGTGTATAGATTAATGTAAGTTGAAATGGTCATTTTCTATCTCGCAGAAGAGTTATCTTCCATACAATGCGGAGGTCTTCATCCATAGAGAATCAGGGGAGATATTCCTCATGTGTGTTGAAATATTTATAGTCTTATTTATGTGCCAAATGTGTGAATTCATTCTCTTAGAATAGATATTCTGGCCTCGGCTGAAGTCGTCCCAACCAAGACCTTGCCCAAAGAGCCACAAGAATGAGAAGTCGCTAAATAATGCTTAAAGATTCTCTAACAAGAGATAGAATGAGAGAAATAGACACCCAGAATAAGAAAAGCAGTAAAACTTGTATAAGGAGACAACAAATGTTTCATTAGGAAGGCTAACTCATATTCAATTATACAAGTTCAGACAACGTATATTGTCCACTTACAAAAGGTTTGAAACAGGTCCGTTTAAGACAGCTATTGTACTGGATTGAAGTAGACCAAGAGACATCCAAATCCTACTCAAGCATTTCGAAAAATGCCATCTGCTGCATTCATATGATGAAAACATGTTAAGCTCATTTAATGATAGAACAAATTTTCTGGCAGCTCCTGCGTGCAGAGTTTGATAAATATTGGAAGAGTTTGGCTCATCACAGTGGTGCAACCTCCCATAGGTGTAGCCAGTCCACCAGACCGCTAAACAGCTATTGAAGTAGGAGACCGAGATATTTCAATATATTATTTATTCAACATCACTATAGTTTGAAATGGCAAAATCGCCTAGCTTTCTCAAGGTTATACAGAATCGCCACAAAGTGCGACTAATATGCAAATATTTTACCGGGGCTACACGTATTTATAATGAAGAATCCACCCACCCACACACACAAAGCCTTTATTAAGACCCCATTGGTCTTACACAGATTCTCCAGAGTGTAGAAAATAATAATCAGGATGAGTGAGGTTTTACATGTACAATATTGCATGAAATGCAGTAAAAAGCATGGTCTAACAATAGAAGAAAAAAGTTTTGAAGATTAATTATCATTATTATAATGGAAATACTAATTTTTCAGATCCGCCATAACTTTTCTGAAGAAATTATATACAGCAATATTGTCTATCAGACTTGATAGAAGAGAGTGTACGGTGAAGTTCAGGAGGCCTATCTCAGAAACAAGAGTTTCTCTCTCCGTCTTAAGAGATATATAATGAAGAGTCCTTCAAAAAGCCAATAAAATTGTTTCATTCATTCAAAAATTTCTTCGTTTCGGTGACTTTCCGCCAGCCTTGTCAGTCTGAGCTCTCTATATACATATCTCATATTTTATTCAAGTATATGCAAATACTTTAAATTCCCGAACGTAGCGCCTTTAAAACTACATTTCTTTACAAAGGATGATATGGATAATTTGGACTAAAATAATTAAAATATTGTATAGATAGAGGCTGCCTGGCCGGCATTCATAGTTCTTCAAATTAAAGATACGTCGACCAGTAAATCCTGACGATGACAAAAGATTTTGTCGAAACGTCGAGATATTAAAAAGATTTACTGGACGAAGTATATTTAATTTGATGAATTAAATATTGGTTGATAAAGATAGGATTCTTTCTCTACACAAGTTACCCAGACAGAAAACATGATCTTCTCAAAAATATATTTATTGTGGATTGCGTCAGAGTGAAAATAATTGTTTTCTAGACCTGTTCTTTATTTAAAACGGTTATCAAATTGCTGGTGGTAGAGTCTATGGGATGATAGGAGCGATTGTAGAGAGCGACACAGCCTACCAGGACTTCAGCAGATACTAAACGTTGTTTATACAACAAGATCTGCGAGGATAGAAATCCCCCGGGTAGCCGTGGGGGCGACATCGCGTGACACGTTGACAATCTCGTGCGACAGCTATTTGACTTGTGGCCGCCGCTTGTTTAAGACTGGATCGATAGGAAGAAAAAGACACACGTGGGTGGAATACATTTCCTTACTTTACATTCTTTCCATCCTTCGATGAGATTTCTCAGGTCCGCCGGTGTAGCGATTTCAGGGATTCAACAACCTCTACAATTTATCTTGAAACCTTATACAGAGAGACATTTAGGTCATATACAAAGATTCCGTTTAAATATACGAGGTATAAGTATACCAGAGAAATAAATCCACTACACCAGCTTTTGTAAAATTGAAAATCCCACCTAAGATTTTGGGCTATTTGACGGGAGAGATGTTGTTGTTGTTGTCGTGTCCAAAGAAGAGCCTCAGATGTCTCCATGCATCTCTATCATGGTATAAGTATACCATAGAAATGAATCCACTACAGGGAGAGATGTCTTTCCTTTATTAAGATCAGTTTCTTTCCGGAAAAATCTTCATCTCATCAAAGCTTAAATACTTCTCCATCCTCAGATGTTGAAGACCAACCGTGAGATCAGCAGCAAGATTGAACAGGAGCTTCTGTCCTGAATGGGGAGAGATATGGTAAGTGATTTAACTACTCAACCTCAGTAGTGTACGGAAAGCATAAGAACGAAGAAAAAAATGTTTATTTTCTCTCCATAGCTCTGACGTTTTCTGCTAACTTATGTTGTCTAAACAGAACTTGATGCTTTCCATCTCAATACATGAAACTATTCTCGTGCGGACTATGTTTAAAATATCTACAATTCCATAAGAAACTGTTGATACAAGCTTTTATCAATCTTTCATGGGATTCTTTACAAGTTAAATTACTTTTATAATCATAAAAGATCATGGCGCGTAAACTTTCTCTAGTCAACTCCATTGTGTCTTAAGCAATGTTTAGAAATTACCTTTGCCGCTATAAACAAAGTCGCGTCCTCTATGAGTAATTGTTGTTACTATTTTATGAAAATGTTTATGTTAGGTAAAGAATGCTTGTAGATTTTAATGGTAAAATTTATTTTTTAATATTTCAATTATTTGATATTGATTGCAAACACTTTTGGAGTGACCCTTGTGTGTTGATTTTTTTTATATATAATTGTGAGCAGGTTAGTGCAACAAGGACTTGGGTAGTACAAGTTGGGGGAAAGTGTCAACAACGCAATTTCAACAGCTGAAGACTGATTTTGACTGGAATTTCTGCCTGGATTCAAGACCAAACCGCATTTAAAAAGAGATTTCCCAGTCCTAAATACAGTTGTATCATAAAATTTCATTGGAAATAAGAACTAGCTCATTTAAGACCTAATCAGATTTAAGATCAGGATTTTATATATACCTAAATTCGATTAATTATTTTTTTAATTGATCGTATTTACGAAAAATAATGTTTTTTAAATATTGTCTAGCTTAGTAGAAATGCAGTTTTCCTTTTTTTTTAAATAAAACTTAAATAAATTTTACATTTTTTTGACATCAATATACAAGGTGGCCCATAAGTCCTGAACACTTTTAATTTTTAATTTAAAAAAATGGGTTCGGGAGTTATGGATCACCTTGTATCTTTTACACATGTCTATCAACGTAACAAATCAAAGATTTCCAAATTTTTCCTGATTCATACAATAAGAGCTTCTCTACTTGTACTCTACCAGTTGTACAGTTCATCTGAAAAGTTGAAAATATCGGTAAAATTGAAAAAGAAAATGACAAGATACGCAGTGCTTGTTATGTTTCTTCATTCGAACTTAAGATAATTTAACTGCAAAGTGATTAGCAAGTTTTTCCCTCTTTTACTAAATATTTTACCTCTTCACTCAATATTTTACCTCTTCACTCAATATTTTACCTCTTCACTCAATATTTTACCTCTTCACTCAATATTTCACCTCTTCACTCAATATTTCACCTCTTCACTCAATATTTTACCTCTTCACTCAATATTTTACCTCTTCACTCAATATTTTACCTCTTCACTCAATATTTCACCTCTTCACTCAATATTTTACCACTTCACTCAATATTTCACCTCTTCACTCGATATTTTACCTCTTCACTCGATATTTTACCTCTTCACTCAATATTTTACCTCTTCACTCAATATTTTACCTCTTCACTCAATATTTTACCTCTTCACTCAATATTTTACCCCCTCACTCAATATTTTACCTCTTCACTCAATATTTTACCTCTTCACCCAATATTTTACCTCTTCACTCAATATTTTACCTCTTCACTCAATATTTTACCTCTTCACCCAATATTTTACCTCTTCACCCAATATTTTACCTCTTCACTCAATATTTTACCTCCTCACTCAATATTTTTTCTCTTCACTCAATATTTTACCTCTTCACTCAATATTTTACCTCTTCACTCAATATTTTACCTCTTCCCCCAATATTTTACCTCTTCACCCAATATTTTACCTCTTCACTCAATATTTTACCTCTTCACTCAATATTTCACCTCTTCACCCAATATTTTACCTCTTCACTCAATATTTTACCTCTTCACTCAATATTTTACCTCTTCACCCAATATTTTACCTCTTCACCCAATATTTTACCTCTTCACCCAATATTTTACCTCTTCACTCAATATTTTACCTCTTCACTCAATATTTCACCTCTTCACTCAATATTTTACCTCTTCACTCAATATTTTTTCTCTTCACTCAATATTTTACCTCTTCACTCAATATTTTACCTCTTCACCCAATATTTTACCTCTTCACTCAATATTTTTTCTCTTCACTCAATATTTTACCTCTTCACTCAATATTTTACCTCTTCACCCAATATTTTACCTCTTCACTCAATATACGATGATCGTCCCCTACCGATTTCATTTTTGAATCATATAGATCTTATTGTTCAATGGCTTAAGCTAAAATATTTATTTTCTTCTTTTTCAGTACATCTTAATAAAAGCTTTTTAAAAACTATTTTTTTTGTATTAATTATTTATTAAATTTTATTTCTGAATTTAAAGGTGAAAATATATTATTATATGGGAAAAAAATAGCACAAAAGTGAAATTGTACTGGGATCAGGTGGATAAATTAAGAAAAAGGCATTTTCTCTTAACTTATCCACCTTTAGAAACTTTAAGTTGCACGATGAGGATAGTCTTTATCTCAATTATTATTATATACAGTAGAACCTCCATGAGAGGACACCCCGCTAGCGGACATCTTTCTACAAAGGACAGTTTTCATTATCGAAATTACCATTTTTACAATTTAGCAACTCTCCGGTAAGAGGACATGTCTCCCTAAAGGACACTTTGGCCCTGTAATTAGATGTCCTTTACAGGGAGGTAGTTCTACTATATTTTTATATATAAATTTAAAAAATATCAATTGTTTAAAATAATTTAAAATAATAATAATTTAAAAAATAATAATAATAATAAAATTTTTAAAATAATAATAATTTATTTTTATTTTTTTATCTAAAAGATTAAATATATTTTTGACATTCTACTCACATAATTATTTATAGCTCTAGTTCATACTAACGATTTATTTTTATGGAAGGCCAACTGCTGATTATGCAACAAACGGTTACGCCTATTTTATTCTTTCGATATATGCAAATTATATTCTATAGTATATTCCGGACCTCGCGGCCACCTAGAAGTCTGATATTCTGTAGACTTGCGTTCTCAACTTGATTGAGTGAGTGTACAAAATTTTAGATTCTGTCTGTGTGTGTGCTCTGTAAGTATATTAAAAATTGACCACAAAAAGGAAATATAGAAAATATTCCAAATAAGCCCGACCACCCCGCGACCACATTTTTATGGCACTCCAACGCTCATTACGTCAAACAAACGGCTGCGTCTATTTTTGTCCGTTTGAAAGTAAATTCTCTCGTCTATCCCCGACCGCCACCTAGAAGTCATAAATATTGTATAATTGCTTGACTTGAACTATTCTTTTGTTGTTGTCGTGTCCAATGAAGAGCCTCATATGTTTCCATGCATCTCTATCATAGAAATTTCCTCTATCTTGGGTGTGTGAAGCTGCTGTTCTGGTTCCTTGTCAATTTTCTGTTGTTGTTGTCGTGTCCAATGAAGAGCCTCAGATGTCTCCGTACATCTCTATCACAGCAATGTTCTCTATCTTGGGTGTGTAAAGCTGCTGCTCTGGGTCCTTGTCAATTTTCTGTTGTTGTTGTCGTGTCCAATGAAGAGCCTCATATGTCTCCCTGCATCTCTATCATAGAAATTTCCTCTATTTTGGGTGTGTAAAGCTGCTGCTCTGGGTTCATATCAATTTTCTGCAAGGTTGCAGCCATTGCTGGACATGAGAATATGTGAGTAGGTGTCAGTTCCACACCAGGACAGTTGTTGCATGTCCTATAGTTTCTTGTGCCATCTGGATGTATTGTCATTCCTTTATAGTGTTTCGTGTTCTGAGTCTTGTTAATGTAACTAACTTAAATATTCTTTTAAATATATTATTACATTTATTTTTAATTTAGGGATTAATGGAACGTATATTATATATTGTTCAAAACATATTATAGCAAGTCCCTAATATAGGCTCCATAGTTAAAAATCCCTTAACCAAAAATATATATAATTAGATTGACCTCATTATTGAAAAGGAAGCAATAAATTTTATATAACGCAATGATTGTCAAATTGAATACGTGGGGAGGACGGGAAGGAGAGTCTGCAATAGCATTCATGTCCATGTCCATGTAGCAGATCAGATCGGTCCGTGCACCCTGATCATAATACCGGCCAACCGAGGTGGCTTGTCCGAATGGATGTCATCTTCTGGATTGATGCATGCCATATAGAGAGCTGCAAGCTGGGTGTTGTGATAGTTATTGCAGTTCCTGTAGGATCTAGTCATGTCTGGGTTTATCTTCATTCATTTATGAACATAAATGCAATCTAATAAATCAAAATGTCATCCTAACCCTATACAACTGAAAACTATTTTCATATTTGATTATTTGAAAATGTATTTCTGTGAATCTCTATTATATGTGTGTTGCACGCCTTTGCGGAGCCAGTGGTCTGATGTTGTGCGACCACGTGAAAGCTTGACTTCAAATTTCTGAATTAAAGAAACTCTGCGAATTTTTTTTTTTTATATTTATTTAATCTATATATATAAAAATGAATGTATGTGTGAGTGTGTGTGTGTGTCCTTTATGCCTGACCAAACCACTCATTGGAACGCCATGAAAATTTGGGAAGTTATTTAGTATAGTACTGGGAAGGTTTCTGAAAAATAATTTCTTGAATATCTTGAATATCCTTAGAGTTATTTGCAGATTTATAGATTCAACTCGCAAGCAGCGCCACCATTGCGACGATGATAACAATTTTTTTTATCTATAAGTTTTATTATCACTCTCTCTAAGTTTATAATCTTAAAGATTATTTATCAAAAGTAAGATTATCTCAGGATGACACGGCAATTTATTTGAAACAAGAATAATGATACAATTCCAAGGCAAAGATACTATTCCTTTAACTTCCAATTACCGAGGGAACCAATTAATATTGATTTTATTCAACTTATCGAGTAATTTTTAAGGGACCGGGAAAAAATGTTCACTAGATAAAACGATGATTTTGAAATGTAGAAAATTAGGATAGACAAAATTCAGGATGACACGGCAATTTATTTGAGACAAGAATAATGATACAATTCCAAGGCAAAGATACTATTCCTTTAACTTCCAATTACCGAGGGAACCAATTAATATTGATTTTATTCAACTTATAGAGTATTTTTCAAGGGACCGGGAAAAAATGTTCACTAGATAAAACGATGATTTTATAATGTAGAAAATTAGGAAAGACAAAATTCAGGATGACACTGCAATTTATTTGAGACAAGAATAATGCTACAATTCCAAGGCAAAGATACTATTCCTTTAACTTCCAATTACCGAGGGAACCAATTAATATTGATTTTATTCAACTTATAGAGTATTTTTCAAGGGACCGGGAAAAAATGTTCACTAGATAAAACGATGATTTTGTAATGTAGAAAATTAGGAAAGACAAAATTCAGGATGACACGGCACACAGGGACCGGGAAAAAATGTTCACTTTATCGAAAGATTCAAATTTATGAGTTTCAAATTATCAAAATATATCTATTTTTTTTTTTTTTATAAGTTTATAGAGAATTGTTTTAACAAATGTTCGTTAGACAAACCATTACTCGGGTAAAACCCGGGCGAAGCCGGGTACATCCGCTAGTTTAATTATAATAAATCAAGACAACAGATCGCAATTTTTCAACACTGTAGAGAAACTGTCCAGACCTTTTCAATAGAATACCCCACAATACATTACAACAATTGGAACAATAAATACCAAAGATTAATCATCTAAGCATTATTTTATCAAGACAATACAATAGCATTAACAGAGACTTACCGGACATTTACAATATGATATATCCTGATAATATTTAATAATACCAATAAATTGTGTTATATAGTAGAACCTCCTTGTAAAGGACATTACCTAATTACAGAGCCAAAGTGTCCTTTAGGGAGAGGTGTCCTCTTACCGGAGAGTTGCTAATTTGTAAAAATGGTAATTTTGAAAATGAAAACTGACCTTTGTGGAGAGGTGTTCGCTAGCAGGGTGGCCTCAAAAGGGAGGTTCTACTGTATATGGGCCTTTATGAAACATAAATACAAAATAATAAATAAAATTCCAAGCTATATGATAATTTCTAAAATAAATCAAACAATGGTGAATATGCAAATACATACTAACTGAATAAGAATATATTCTAACCTCAAATAATATGCAAAATCTAACCGAATGGCACAATTCCAGATGGCACAAGAACTTATAAAGCATGCAACAACTGTCCTGGTGTGGAACTAACACCTACTCACATATTCTCATGCCCAGCAATGGCCGAAGCCTTGCAGAAAATTGACTTAGACCCAGAGCAGCAGCTTTACACACCCAAGATAGTGGATATTGCTGCTGCTGTGATGGAGATGCATGGAGACATCTGAGGCTCTTCTTTGGACACGACAACAACCGAATATATAGATGTATATAGATTTTGGTAATAGTTTACCATCAGGCGGCGTTTTATTCGTTTATTTATGTTCTTCTGTAGAAGGGCAGAGATTTCTGAAAGCTTGAGACTACGTTAATAAAAGATAAAAAGAAACCCATCTCCAGAAAGCTGTGGTATTGTTTGATTTATGTCCAGGAATTAAAATCAATTGAGAGTTAAATCATATAAAATAATGTTATTGCACTTTTAAAATGTTAAAGTATATTTTAATACAAAGAAATAATCGCAATCTTGCCTTATTGTTTGTGGAATAACATTGCTCGATGCAAATCTATATTAATAAAATGCAAATTTCATAAGTGGTTTTCGCTAAATACTTTCGTTACAATATATCAATTTCGACCAAATTTTCAACATTTATGTAAAACGAGATGGAGCAGGTTTTGCTTAACATCAAAATATTTTTCCTAACTTTAACATGCGTAACTTCGCTGTTATCGATTAAATACAAAAAAAATCAACAGAGTTAATTTTATTTATATATACAAGGCATGTCCCATAAGTTCCCGGACTGGGTCCATAAAAAAAAAAAGGTAAGATTTTTAAATTTTTTTTTATTAAAACTTTTCAAAGTAATCCCCCCTTGCTTCAACGCAACAGCGCCATCGTTTCTCCCAATTGTCGAAACAGTTTTTATAAGCCTCTTTTGGAATGCTCTTCAATGCTAACGGCGATTTTTCTATTATGTCATCCCTGGTGTCAAAATGTCTTCCTTTTAGAACTGCTTTGAGTTTGAGGAACAGGAAAAAGTCATTTGGTGCGATGTCTGGGAAATAGGGTGGTTGAAGTAGGATTTGTGTCCCGTTTTTCGCCAAAAAGCTAGTCATCAAGTGCGCTGTGTGAGGGCGAGCATTGCCATGGTGTAGGATCCAGCCACCATTAGTCCATTTTTCTGGCCTTTTTTTTTTCGAATCGCTTCCCTTAGACGGCGAAGAATGCCCAAATACATTTCCTTAATAACTGTTTGGCCTGCAGGAAGATACTCGTGATGAACAATGCCCTTGTTATCCGAAAAAGCGACCAGCAACACCTTGTTTCTGGATTTTTTGGGTCTAGGCTCACCCTAACCTCTCCACTCGGCAGATTGAGGTTTGGTTTCAGGGTCATAGCCATAGACCCATGTCTCGTCGCCTGTGATTATCTTGTCTTTCCATTCTGGATCCGTTCATGTCATTTCCATCATGTCCTCACAGGTTGCAAGCCGACACAGTTTTTGCGCATTGGTGAGGAATCTTGGGATGAATTTTGCAGGAGTCTTTTTGAGCTTCAAATCTTCGGTTACGATCCTTCCAATCGTTGTTTTAGAGATGCCTGTGTCTTGCTCTAGCTCCAGCAAAGTGGTTCGAGGATTTTATTTTATCAAATCGGTGATTTTTTTGCACATTTTAATCAGTCCTTTGAAATTTTGGGCGTCCTTGACTAGGATCATCTTCAATGGAAATTCTGCCAGCTTTAAATCTAGAATGTCATTTAAAAACAGTTGTTCTCTTTGGGGTGTCATTGGGGAATGCTTTATTAAGCATTTCAAAAGTTTCGGTTGCTGATATTTGAAGTTTCACGCAAAAATCTATGCAAATCCTCTGCTTCAATTTTTGTTCCATCGTAAAATCGCCGCAGCGCAAGGTGTAACCTTTAAATAAATTAGAATAACTTTGGCGCACGCGCACGTACCGCCTCGATATTGGTACCACCGTGTTGCCAGATATTTTTTCTATAATAAACTGTCAAATTTATTTACATTTTTCATTTATTTATTTTTTTATGGACCCAGTCCGGGAACTTATGGGACCGACCTTGTAAATACAAAAAAAAAATTCAGCAATTCATTCAACTCAATCTAAAAAAATATTCAAAACAAGCAATTTTAAGAAAACACCATATGTAAAACAGTCGGCCAAGAAAACAACAACGATATTACATCTTTCTCATTAGGCAAACTTTCACTCGGATAAAACCCGCCCGGGCGAAGCCGGGTACACATCCGCTAGTATTTATATATAATTCTACTGTCCTAAAAGCTTATGTCCATCGTTTGCTTAAATACCATTTCAAATATTCCACCTTTCACTGTTGCACATATAAGCAGAATTTTTCAATACAGTATTAAAGCTCTAAAGAAGCGGTCTGGTAGATTAAATTGGCCAAACCGCTGGGAGAGTTCATCACTAAGGAGCCAAACCCTCCCAATATATATTATTTTTTATCGCAGTAAGGACAGTAGAAGTTTGATTTATTTGTGAAAATAAACATTCGCGTCTTAATGTTTTCATTTGTTATAGAGTATATTTTGGGACACTGTGTATTTTAAAATTTAGTACAAACACGTAATTTTAATTACCAGATGGCGTCTATAATGCGGCTTTGCTCAAATAACACTGGTCAACAACATTTTTGCCCAAGAGAACTTGATGGTCTTTCTAGTGTAAATTTTCATGCTGAATTCAAAAATCTAATCAGAAATTTTCCATCACCCATGGTTTTTGCGTGACAGCCTTTTTATATTTGGTATTGGGATAAATAGAGCAAAAAATGCGAAAAATATTACATAAGCATTTTTTAATTATAATTATCAATATATATATTTAGTGGTCGCTCATTAGAGACAAAAAAATCGATTTTTTTAGTGGTCGCTGGTCGTTCATGGGAGCTCGCTATAGTAGGCTTACAAAGGAAATCCCTTCGTGTCTAACAAGGATGGTTGCTCATGAGAGACTGTAGTTATTTCAATAGTTGTTGTGGTGGGATTCCAGGATCATTGTTGTAAGGATGTTTCCTTTAACACATTGATTGTCACATGCACCTGGTTTATTCATATTTTCTGGTCCCCTTAAATAATAATTTGGATTTTAGATTAGAACTAAAAATTAAAAATACAAATTATTGAAATATTTGTTACGTTACAGAAACAATGCTGTTGATGTTGGATTTAGTCTTGTTATCTCTTTTTATTCTGGTCCCCTTAAATTGAGGATTCACTTCTAATCAATTATTGTGGGTTGAAATTCCACCTTATGCACAGCAAGGGATACCTTTTAATTTCCAGTTCGCAACTAACCTTATTGGGTGACTCTCGCAGCCCTGATATTTACAAGGGAGAATATTCACACGTTTTGTTCACATTTGATTTTGAAATCAGTATCATCAACCTTGGAATAAGCAGCAGACTTGTGATCTTTGAAAGATAGAAAAAGGACCTGAAGTGACGAGACCTCCTATGGAAGATTGTCTATAAGAAATACAAAGAATATTGGGCAATATTTACTGAATTTAAATTTCGTCTATTGATTACACCTTACGCGTTGTAGACATAAATACCTATTATAAAATTAGTCGTCAAAACTACTTCTGAAAACCTTACTGCGATGATAGAAAAACCACACGAAAAGGTTTTGGCTCATCAGCAGTGAACCCTCTCAGTGGTGCCCCCCCCCCCCCCCCCCCCTAAATTTTCACCAATGATGAGCCATTCTACTTTATGATGGCTGTCTCCCCTGCATCGCGCAGAACTTGATGAGATTGAGTGGAGATAAAAAAAAAAGAAGAAAGGAAGAGACACCGCCATATTTCGACCGCCAAGACGATATTTTATTTTAATAAATATTATTTTGTACTTCGAAAAGAAGTAAGAAATAATAAATATTTCGTTTTTCCTTTCAAACTTCTCTTGAAAGTTTTGTTACAAAATATTCATATATAAATAAATCAAAAGTATTTTTTTTTCACGGCTATATTTTTAGATATACTATTTTGATCATCAGTATATCAAAAGATATTTTAATTCTTTTTAAAAATTAAACTTAAAAATATTTTAATAAAAAGTGTTCTTATATTTATTACAAGTAAATCTACATCTTTTTTATTCCATTGGGCCGTTGCATACTTTATAGAAAAACGTTCCAATGAAAATTCTAAATGATTGCATCGTTTCATTGAGAGTGAGAAATTGTAAATAAAATATGGAATGGTCAAATGTATTATATAAATAAGTGTGCCAGAAAGGTTATATACATGTATATTGAGAGAATGGGGTGAAAGAATTCAGGGAAGGGAAATAATTTACAAATTATTTTTTTTAACATAAATCTTCATTGAGAGAAAATATATAAGAAATGCATATACCTTCACACATATTTTATCATTGGGCACTTTGTTAATGTAAAATTTGATTAAGAATTCGGCGATGTCGTCAATTAAATGGTGCTATACAAGGTTGTCACGTAAACACTTGCAAAAAATTGAAATACCAATATTTTTCGCCGTTATGTATAATGTCTTTGTATTATGTATAAAGTAATTGTATTATGTATTCGTCGTAAAAATATTATTCGCCAAGTAATAAGAAAAACAACGTTTTAAGAAATCCATGAACTTTTGGGACAAACTTATAGAAAGTTGAATATATAATTTACTAGACGAATGACCCGGCTTCGCCCGAGAATTCCCCCGAGTGCAATTTCCTTCATACTGAAAGTACATCAATAATAAATATTAGAAGTGCCATAGAATAGCAATACAGAAGTAACACATAAACCACAGGCAAAAAGTGTGTGTGATGGCAAAAATTGTATTATATTAGTGTTAAGGTATTTGATTTAATTATTTTTTTACAATCCATTTAGTTGTTTCAAATTCAATATATTTTTAAATAGATGGCAGCTTTTCACCCAAACCCCGAGGTATCTGCTCTAGCGCATTAACCCTTGAAATTGCCTGAGTGACTTCGATGCCCATCTTCTCAGTAAGAATAGGAAAAAATAGTTTTATTGAAAAAATTAAATCCAAAATACTGGCATGTAAATATTTTTCTATAAAAAATAAAAGAGCACATGGAAATTAGGCAAACCTATATGTTTGATAATGACTGCATTTTAAACGATAAAAAAGAAATAAAAAAAACAAAGGCCAAAACAAAAATTAATAAAAAATACGAAAGCCATTATTTACAAACAGTAACGCTAATTTTGTAAAGTTTTTTTAAAATTGCATTGTGTGCACTTACCGTAACTTAGTAATATGAATTTCTCTCTCAATACTTTTGTAAAAAAAAAGTAACACTCATATATAAAGATATTTTAAAAAAGTAAGCAAGCAACTTGGAAAAAAAAAATACAGAACTCTTATTGGTAGCTTAATTGACCTGGTGTTGTTACTTCGCCTCGTATTTATTCCGCGTAAAAAAATATAGCTAAAAATTATAATCAAAATGTAGCCGAAAATTTTCCTCAGGTTTATAAAAATCGACATGCAAAATTTGGTACCAATTGGTTCAGTAGTTTTTGAGTTTATCGCGAAACAGACATTGACTTATGTTTATGAGCCAAAGTAATTTAAACCAAATCCCTTTAAAGCAGAGGTCTCTAAAGATAGGTTTTAGTGTTGTGGATATAATATACAATTAAAAATACAATTTTCAAAATATTCGCAACCTTTCAAGGTTGCACATAAAGTAACACTTTAATATCATTCATGAGGAATATTAAATTGTATAAAGCCAGTTCGTTATGATTTCAAAAGTTGCAGTTAAAAGTGACGAAAAATTTTATTCAGAACAAATTAATGGGTCTTCAATTTTGTATATGTCTTCAGGATATCCAGGATTTCTTTATCTCTCGAGTCGTAGGCAATCAGATTGATAATACTCTTGTCGGTTTCGAATCCAAGGGCGCGGAACAGAACGATGATGGGAATCTCAGCCTTGATCAAGGGAAGAACGGCGACAATGTTGAATTCTTTCTTCTGCTTGCCTTTCCCCCTAGGCAGATGGACATAGAAGGTGGAGATTGGTCGAGAAGATTCAGTGAGGTGGGATCGGATTAGGGCAGTGAGATGGTACTTTTCGAATCGGTTAAAGACAAACACGACGTTATTTGCCATTCTTTCTTGTGCGACCAGCACCTTCTCTGAGCCATTGACGATGAAATAACCTCCAGGGTCCATGGGACATTCGTTAATCTCTGAAAGGTCCCTCTCATTCATACCGTGGAGTAGACAAAGCTGGGACTTGATCATAATGGGAATTTGACCGATATAGAACTTCTGTAGAACACTCTTGACTGGTTCCTCTTTCTCCACGAGAATGGTGATGTCGACAAAGAGCGGGGCGGCGTAGGTCAGCCCTCGAAATCTGGCAATGTTGGGCGTCAGGACCTCGTTGCGGTATATCGGCTTCGAGACGTACACTTAGCCAAAGGTAATGGTCACCTTGTCCGGTGCACGGGGGACTCCATCCAGGTATTGCGGATCGGACTCGGCAACGATGGGCGGAAGGTCCAGCACTATCCGTTGAAGGGACTCCTGAACAAAATGATCGAAGGATTCAATTTGATGCTGGACCATTCCTCGTTGCGCAAAGTAAGCATCTATCACGTTCCAGGCGACCTGGTTCCAGTATTCTTGGGTGATCACTTAATCTTTTGCTATTTTATTACGTAAATTCGACATTTTCTAAAATTATGTCAATGTAATGTGTTCATATATTTTTTACCTTTTAAATTTACGAGGTGTGTTCAAAAAGTATCGCGACTTTTGTGTTTTTTTCAAAAAATATTTAGTCTTGTTATCTCTTTTTATTCTGGTCCCCTTAAATTGTGGATTCACTTCTAATCAATTATTGTGGGTTGAAATTCCACCTTATGCACAGCAAGGGATAGCTTTTAATTTCCAGTTCGCAACTAACCTTATTGGGTGACTCTCGCAACCCTGATATTTACAAGGGAGAGCATTTACACGTTTTGTTCACATTTGATTTTGAAATCATCAACCTTGGAAATAAGCAGCAGACTTGTGATCTTTGTAAGATCGAAAAAGGACCTGAAGTGACGAGACCTCCTATGGAAGATTGTCTATAAGAAATACAAAGAATATTGGGCAATATTTACTGAATTTAAATTTCGTCTATTGATTACACCTTACGCGTTGTAGACATAAATACCTATTATAAAATTAGTCGTCAAAACTACTTCTGAAAACCTTACTGCGATGATAGAAAAACCACACGAAAAGGTTCTGGCTAATCAGCAGTGAACCCTCTCAGTGGTGACCCCTAAATTTTCACCAATGATGAGCCATCCTACTTTATGATGGCTGTCTCCCCTGCATCGCGCAGAACTTGATGAGATTGAGTGGGGATAAAAAAAAAAGAAGAAAGGAAGAGACCCCGCCATATTTCGACCGCCAAGACGATATTTTATTTTAATAAATATTATTTTGTACTTCGAAAAGAAGTAAGAAATAATAAATATTTCGTTTTTCCTTTCAAACTTCTGTTGAAAGTTTTGTTACAAAATACTCATTTATAAATAAATCAATTTTTTTTTTTTTCACGGCTATATTTTTAGATATACTATTTTGATAATCAGTATATCAAAAGATATTTTAATACTTTTTAAAAATTAAACTTAAAAATATTTTAATAAAAAGTGTTCTTATATTTATTACAAGTAAATCTACATCTTTTTTATTCCATTGGGCCGTTGCATACTTTATAGAAAAACGTTCCAATGAAAATTCTAAATGATTGCATCGTTTCATTGAGAGTGAGAAATTGTAAATAAAATATGGAATGGTCAAATGTATTATATAAAATAAGTGTGCCAGAAAGGTTATATACATGTATATTGAGAGAATGGGGGGTGAAAGAATTCAGGGAAGGGTAATAATTTACAAATTATTTACTTTAACATAAATCTTAATTGAGAGAAAATATATAAGAAATGCATATACCTTCACACATATTTTATCATTGGGCACTTTGTTAATGTAAAATTTGAATAAGAATTCGGCGATGTCGTTCATTAAATGGTGCTATACAAGGTTGTCACGTAAACACTTGCAAAAAATTGAAATACCAATATGTTTCGCCGTTATGTATAATGTCTTTGTATTATGTATAAAGTAATTGTATTATGTATTCGTCGTAAAAATATTATTCGCCAAGTAATAAGAAAACCAACGTTTTAAGAAATCCATGAACTTTTGGGACAAACTTATGGAAAGTTGAAAATATAATTTACTAGACGAATGACCCGGCTTCGCCCGAGAATTCCCCCGAGTGCAATTTCCTTCATACTGAAAGTACATCAATAATAAATATTAGAAGTGCCATAGAATAGCAATACAGAAGTAACACATAAACCACAGGCAAAAAGTGTGTGGGATGGCAAAAATTGTATTATATTAGTGTTAAGGTATTTGATTTAATTATTTTTTTACAATCCATTTAGTTGTTTCAAATTCAATATATTTTTAAATAGATGGCAGCTTTTCACCCAAACCTCGAGGTATCTGCTCTAGCGCATTAACCCTTGAAATTGCCTGAGTGACTTCGATGCCCATCTTCTCAGTAAGAATAGGAAAAAATAGTTTTATTGAAAAAATTAAATCCAAAATACTGGCATGTAAATATTTTTCTATAAAAAATAAAAGAGCACATGGAAATTAGGCAAACCTATATGTTTGATAATGACTGCATTTTAAACGATAAAAAGAAAAAAAAAAAAAAACGAAGGCCAAAACAAAAATTAATAAAAAATACGAAAGCCATTATTTACAAACAGTAACGCTAATTTTGTAAAGTTTTTTTAAAATTGCATTGTGTGCACTTACCGTAACTTAGTAATATGAATTTCTCTCTCAATACTTTTGTAAAAAAAAAGTAACACTCATATATAAAGATATTTTAAAAAAGTAAGCAAGCAACTTGGAAAAAAAAATACAGAACTCTTATTGGTAGCGTAATTGACCTGGTGTTGTTACTTCGCCTCGTATTTATTCCGCGTAAAAAAATATATCTAGAAATTCTAATCAAAATGTAGCCGAAAATTTTCCTCAGGTTTATAAAAATCGACATGCAAAATTTGGTACCAATTGGTTCAGTAGTTTTTGAGTTTATCGCGAAACAGACATTGACTTATGTTTATGAGCCAAAGTAATTTAAACCAAATCCCTTTAAAGCAGAGGTCTCTAAAGATAGGTTTTAGTGTTGTGGATATAATATACAATTAAAAATACAATTTTCAAAATATTCGCAACCTTTCAAGGTTGCACATAAAGTAACACTTTAATATCATTCATGAGGAATATTAAATTGTATAAAGCCAGTTCGTTATGATTTCAAAAGTTGCAGTTAAAAGTGACGAAAAATTTTATTCAGAACAAATTAATGGGTCTTCAATTTTGTATAACGAGTTTTAAATAATAGCAAAAAAAAAATAATTTTAAAAACATTTATAGGAGGGGCAACATAAGATATGGAAATATATATATATATTCAATTAATGATTATAGTACAAGTTTTATCAATTATAGTACAAGTTTTATCAATAAACGAAAACCTTTTTGAATTCCTTGTTCATTAATAGGAAATGCGGAGTGGAGCGGACACCGGGCGAGAGGTGAATTCTTGTACAGACATCCTTAGACAGAAAGACATGCACATGAGTTCCTGGAAGAGGAGCTTGCAGGCATAGGGGAACTTGATTAGGTATATCTCGTTGTAAGTGCGGCAGCTTGGGCACCTGGTCGATAATGTCATAGAAGGCGATTAATCCACATCTGCCGCAGACGTACACATCGCTGACATCAGACGGTCCCTGAGAAACAAGGAGGAACCATGGGAGATCTGACAATCCCGCTCCATCTCCCCAAATCTCAGCCCACCGCCTCTCCTCCGGCCTTCCAAAGGCTGGCGGACTAGCTGGATGACTGGCCCTCTGGCTCTGGCGTAGATCTTGTCGTCCACCATATGTCTCAGCCGCTGGTAGTAGGTCGGACCAATAAAAATTTGGTTTAAAATTTTCTTTCCGGTGAAAGCGGAATACATCACCTCGTTTCCATATTTATGGTAACCCATACCTGTTAGCACGTTTCCGATTTCCTCACGCTTGAAGGTCTTGGCGAACGCTGTTCCGTCCCCTTCACCTCCTTCAAGGGCTACAGCCTTCCCCATGAGGCATTCATTGAGGTCCCGAAGGTCATTCGGGAAGGCAGGGCGTGAGGATTGATGATCAGGTCGGACATAATGCCCTCGGCGGTGAAGGGCATGTCTTCCTCGTTGTAAACCATGCCGCACGTCCCCTTTTGCCCATGTCGTGAAGAAAATTTGTCCCCAATCTGTGGGACTTCTGTTGTCCGCACTCGGACCTTGCACATTTTCATACCGTTCTCGTTGGTTGTCAGCATAACTTTATCCACAATTCCGGATTCCAAAGGGAAGCCTAGAGAGGCATCTCTTGTTATGATTCTGCTCCTTGCTCCTGTTATTTCGTCTTCTTCGCTTTCTCCAACAAAGACCGTCTTCCCGACGAGGACATCGTTTTAAGACACTCGCGTTCCGGGAGAAATGATTCCGTCCTCATCCAGCTTATCGTAGTTAGCATCCTTGAGCATGATGCACGATTTCTTGCAAGGCTTCTCGAAGGTCTCTATTGCTTGAAAGTTTCGTTTATCCTCAATTTCAGTATAGGATCTGTAGGAGTAAGAGCGGAAGAGTACTCTCTGAATGGACGAGGTATTAAAGATGATGGAGTCCTCCTGGTTATAGCCGGTATATGACATAATGGCCACGATAGCGTTGATCCCCGCTGGCATTTCCCTGAACCGCAAGTGCTCCATCGGCCGGGTCGCGATCAGAGGCTTCTGAGGGTAGCATAGGATGTGGCCCCGAGTATCCATCCTGGCGTGGAAGTTGGTGATGTAGATTCCTATGGCCTGTTTCCCCATGGCGCTCTGGTTGTGTTGGGGAAATGGGATTATGGAGGCACATGTCCCCAGAATCACGGATGGATCTATCTCGCAGTAGTTATAGTAAGCCTGCCTCAGGTCCTCTGGTTTGAGGGCGATTCTAACGTCTTGCTCTTCACTAGTGTCCACGTACACTATCTTGCCTGTAGCCACCAGATGGTTCCAATCGGAATGTCCACTCTCGATTGCTTCCACGTCTCGTTTCGTTAAAAGAAGCTTATGATCTTCAACGACAAGTACGGGTCTTAAAATGCGCCCTTCGTCTGTGAAAATTTGGATCTCGGAGTATTCTATAGTGTATCTGACTGAAGTGCCTGCTAGCAAATCTTTTAGTTTAGAGCGAAATTTGCGCAGTGTCCTTATCAGAGTCTTCGGGTCGTAGCTGACGCCGACAAAACAGCCATTGACGAAAACTTTAACGAGATTTAAGGAGCTCGTTGGGATTTCATCCAAAGTTTCCATTCCGTTCTGCTCTAGGATTTGTAATATTAGGAGCGGGGATGTCTCGATGGACACTGAACTCATGAGGGCCATGTTCTTGACAAGTCCTGTGGCCTGTCCTTCGGGGGTCTCATCTGGACAGAACTTTCCCCAATGCGTGTTGTGGAGTTGACGAGGCCTGATCAGCTTGCTATCGCGACCTGTTGGCGCCATGACGCGGCGCAGGTGAGACACCGTGGCGATGAAGGTGAGACGGTTCAACACCTGGCTCACCCCAGCCCGTGATTGGCCGAGCTTGGTTTTGTCCCCCCAGTTGCCGGTGGCCAGTGCGAACTGCACGGCTGTAGTAATGAAGTTGGACTTGAATAGCGATTCAAAACGGAAAGGCCTATTTTTCAGTAGAGTTTTTTCAAGAGTGAGTTTTACATCGTTGGCGAACGTGCGAAATACTCCGCGACAGAGGGAAGTTAGAAGAGGCCCAGCTAAATCTACACGTTTGTTGTCCATGCTATCTCTGTCGTCAATTTGCCTTCTGCCGAGGTGCACCGCAAGCAATCGGTGGACCATATAGCCTAGGAAAAAGGCTTTGTTTCTTTCGCTCCCGCTTTTAATGCCGATATGGGGTAAAAACTCTTTTTGGAGGACTTCTTTGGCAAAGTTTATTCTATCCTTCTTGGTGACACCAGGCTTTGTCCCTCGAGTCCCAATGTAGTTGAGTGCCTGTTCGCTGTCCTGGATGCAGTCTGTGTGAGTGATACATGTCTTTAGAAATTTCCAGGATTTCTTTATCTCTCGAGTCGTAGGCAATCAGATTGATAATACTCTTGTCGGTTTCGAATCCAAGGGCGCGGAACAGAACGATGATGGGAATCTCAGCCTTGATCAAGGGAAGAACGGCGACAATGTTGAATTCTTTCTTCTGCTTGCCTTTCCCCCTAGGCAGATGGACATAGAAGGTGGAGATTGGTCGAGAAGATTCAGTGAGGTGGGATCGGATTAGGGCAGTGAGATGGTACTTTTCGAATCGGTTAAAGACAAACACGACGTTATTTGCCATTCTTTCTTGTGCGACCAGCACCTTCTCTGAGCCATTGACGATGAAATAACCTCCAGGGTCCATGGGACATTCGTTAACCTCTGAAAGGTCCCTCTCATTCATACCGTGGAGTAGACAAAGCTGGGACTTGATCATAATGGGAATTTGACCGATATAGAACTTCTCTAGAACACTCTTGACTGGTTCCTCTTTCTCCACGAGAATGGTGATGTCGACAAAGAGTGGGGCGGCGTAGGTCAGCCCTCGCAATCTGGCAATGTTGGGCGTCAGGACCTCGTTGCGGTATATCGGCTTCGAGACGTACACTTAGCCAAAGGTAATGGTCACCTTGTCCGGTGCACGGGGGACTCCATCCAGGTATTGCGGATCGGACTCGGCAACGATGGGCGGAAGGTCCAGCACGATCCGTTGAAGGGACTCCTGAACAAAATGATCGAAGGATTCAATTTGATGCTGGACCATTCCTCGTTGCGCAAAGTAAGCATCTATCACGTTCCAGGCGACCTGGTTCCAGTATTCTTGGGTGATCACTTAATCTTTTGCTATTTTATTACGTAAATTCGACATTTTCTAAAATTATGTCAATGTAATGTGTTAATATATTTTTTACCTTTTAAATTTACGAGGTGTGTTCAAAAGGTATCGCGACTTTTGTGTTTTTCAAAAATTATTTATTTATTCATGAATACCTATTTTGTCCCCTTAAAAGTAATCCCTATGAGATATTATACACTTCTGCCTTCTGCCGAGGTGCACCGCAAGCAATCGGTGGACCATATAGCCTAGGAAAAAGGCTTTGTTTCTTTCGCTCCCGCTTTTAATGCCGATATGGGGTAAAAACTCTTTTTGGAGGACTTCTTTGGCAAAGTTTATTCTATCCTTCTTGGTGACACCAGGCTTTGTCCCTCGAGTCCCAATGTAGTTGAGTGCCTGTTCGCTGTCCTGGATGCAGTCTGTGTGAGTGATACATGTCTTTAGAAATTTCCAGGATTTCTTTATCTCTCGAGTCGTAGGCAATCAGATTGATAATACTCTTGTCGGTTTCGAATCCAAGGGCGCGGAACAGAACGATGATGGGAATCTCAGCCTTGATCAAGGGAAGAACGGCGACAATGTTGAATTCTTTCTTCTGCTTGCCTTTCCCCCTAGGCAGATGGACATAGAAGGTGGAGATTGGTCGAGAAGATTCAGTGAGGTGGAATCGGATTAGGGCAGTGAGATGGTACTTTTCGAATCGGTTAAAGACAAACACGACGTTATTTTCCATTCTTTCTTGTGCGACCAGCACCTTCTCTGAGCCATTGACGATGAAATAACCTCCAGGGTCCATGGGACATTCGTTAACCTCTGAAAGGTCCCTCTCATTCATACCGTGGAGTAGACAAAGCTGGGACTTGATCATAATGGGAATTTGACCGCTATATAACTTCTCTAGAACACTCTTGACTGGTTCCTCTTTCTCCACGAGAATGGTGATGTCGACAAAGAGTGGGGCGGCGTAGGTCAGCCCTCGCAATCTGGCAATGTTGGGCGTCAGGACCTCGTTGCGGTATATCGGCTTCGAGACGTACACTTAGCCAAAGGTAATGGTCACCTTGTCCGGTGCACGGGGGACTCCATCCAGGTATTGCGGATCGGACTCGGCAACGATGGGCGGAAGGTCCAGCACGATCCGTTGAAGGGACTCCTGAACAAAATGATCGAAGGATTCAATTTGATGCTGGACCATTCCTCGTTGCGCAAAGTAAGCATCTATCACGTTCCAGGCGACCTGGTTCCAGTATTCTTGGGTGATCACTTAATCTTTTGCTATTTTATTACGTAAATTCGACATTTTCTAAAATTATGTCAATGTAATGTGTTAATATATTTTTTACCTTTTAAATTTACGAGGTGTGTTCAAAAGGTATCGCGACTTTTGTGTTTTTCAAAAATTATTTATTTATTCATGAATACCTATTTTGTCCCCTTAAAAGTAATCCCTATGAGATATTATACACTTGTGCCAACGGTTTTTCCAATCTTCGAAGCACTTCAAAAAATCATTTTTTTTTTAAATCTTTTTCAGCTCCTCCTTCGATGCCGTCTTTATCTCGTCAAGCGTAGCGTAACGTCGTCCTTTCATGGGCCTCTATAGTTTAGGGAACAAGAAAAAGTCACAGGGGGCCATATCTGGGGAATACGGTGGCTGCGGCATCATTAGTGTGTTGTTTTTGGCCAAAAAGTCGCGCACAAGCAACGATGTGTGAGCAGGGTCGTTATCGTGGTGCAAAAGCCAATTTTTGTTCTTCCACAAATCCGGGCGTTTCTGGCGGATTGCTTCGCGCAAATTGCGCATAACTTGCAGGTAATATTCCTTATTGACCGTTCTACCCTGTGGCAAGAACTCATGATGCACCACGCCCCTGCAATCGAAGAAAACTGTCAGCAAAACTTTCACATTCGACCGAACTTGGCGCGCTTTTTTCGGTCTTGGTTCGTGCGGCAGCTTCCATTGAGATGATTGAGCTTTGGTTTCCACGTCATAACCATAAACCCACGCTTCGTCACCAGTTATGACCCTCTGGAGCAAATTTGGGTCGTCGCGGACAGAGTCCAACATCTCATTAGCAATGTTCATGCGATGCTGTTTTTGGTCGCAATTGAGCAATTTTTGTACGAATTTCGCGGCGACCCGTCTCATGCTCACATCATTGATAAAAATCGAATGGCACGAGCCAATCGATATGTTTAGGTCCTCAGCAACTTCTTTAACGGTGATTCGACGATTGGCTAATATCATTTTCTCCACTTCATTAATTTTTTCGTCTGCTGTTGAAGTGCTCAGGCGTCCGGCACGCTCTTCGTCGTTCACATCTTCTCGGACTTCTGAGAACATTTTGTACCACCGATAAACGTTGCTTCGGTCCAAGGTAGCTTCTCCGTATGCCACAGTCAACATTCGGAATGCATCCGCACACTTAATTTCGTTTTTCACAAAAAATTTGATACAGGTTCTTTGATCCATTTTTTTAAATAGGTAAAAATCGAAGACGATCCAAAACACCTGCAAGCAAAGCAGCTGTCAACAATTAAGTGAACATTCAAAATGGCCGAGCTTGTCGGCATAAGTAAGAGACATGAGTACCAACATAAAACCACAAAAATATCGAAATTCGAATATACGTAACCCGCGAAAATTCAAAAGTCGCGATACTTTTTGAGCACACCTCGTATATCTAAAGAGAGAGAGAGAGAGACGGTTAAACATACTTTATTGACTACTAGTCAATTATGGATGAAAAATAATGATATAATACAGTGGAATTATGATTGAGGAAGGCTCCACCATCGAGAGAGAGGGTGAGGGGGGGAAGGTGGGCGGACTTTATTACAAACTCCTCATTTCTTCTCTTCCTTCTTCTTTTTGTCCTCCTCGGACTTCCTCTCAGGGTTGAGGGTGCCCATGGCGGAGCTGATGGCATCAGACTGGGGGTCCACCCCTGGCAGGTTCTCCAGCACACTCTGGAGGAACTCCGGGTCGTTCATCACCTCGCTGTAGTCTTCTTCCCTCTGATCCGTGTCCATGGGGGTCTCCTGGCTCTGGGCTTGTTGTAGGGACATCTGCATGGCGTAGGCAATCTGCTCGTCTTCCGTCATGGAGGCAAAGTCTGGGACAGCACTACCTCCGGTGGAGTGGCCGGCTTGGTCAGTCTCCATGGACATGGCGAGGGCTCGCTCCAGAAGCTCCTCCTCATTGGTGCTCTCTGGGACGGTCTCTGGTACAGAGACAGCCTCTGCAGCGCGCCGTGCCTGCCCTTCCTGCCTTTGCCTCTGTTCCTCCATGGACACGCGCAAGGCCAGCGCAAGCTCTGGGTCCTCGTTGGGGTCCACGCCAAACTCAAAGGTGCCTGCACCACCAGGAGCACCACCGCCATCTTCTCCCTGTACAATGGGGGAGCTGATGAGGGCGTCGGAGAGGTGGGGGCCGGGGGGTACTGTCACTAGGTGGGATCCGTTGCTATCTTTGCCGTTGATGGTGTTGATGAAGGAGGTGAGCTTGTCAGTATTGGCTGTCTGATCCTCTCCAAAGTTGATGATGTCTACGTTGACCTTCTCCTTCTTCAGCTTCTTGGCAAACTTGATGATCTCTTTGTCATCAACTTCCAGGGGGCTTCCAACAAACACCACGATCCTCATCTTGTGGTTCTTGCCCTGACGGTGCTTCAATGCCATATGTGCGATGCGGATGCCGCTCAGGAAGCTGATGTTGCCCTTGGGCTGGACCTGGTGGAGCTTGGAGAGGATGTGACCAATGTCGGAGGTGAGGGTGGCCAGAACCTCAGGGTTCTGAGAGAGGGTGAGCAGTCCCACGTTGTTCTCTGGATTGGCCCGGGTCTTGGAGTGACACACCAGACTGACGGCATCCTGCTGGGCCTGGAGTCTGGTGGGCACAAAGTCCCCGTTCCTCATGTACTCGCTGTTGTCCACACAAACAAAGGTACTTTCTAACACCATTCTGTAATTATTTGGACAATGCTATTTGTTTATATTTAAAATATTGAAGAATAGCAGGAGAGAGAGAGAGAGAGAGAGAAAATAAATTCTGTGACTGTGACTATATACAGATTTATTAATTCTGTGAAAATTAAAAAAATATATTTTTATTTAAAATATATATATTTTAAACAGTTATTATAAATTTTAATTCACTTAATATGTATTTAATACTCATGTATATTAAAAATTGGTAGTTGGCGTTAAGCGCTCTAAAAGAAAACCTGGGTTATAAAATTATATATTAAAAATTATTCCCTAACGCAAAAATATAATACTATGTAATTATATAAAATTAATAAATTAAAATAACATTTCAAAAAAGGCTTTCACCTGAGTGCAATAAAAATATATACAAGGTGCGTTCATTAATTTCCAGGACTGCTCTGTATCTTTGAAAAAATAAAACAAATAAAAAAACTAAATCAATATTTTTCAAAATATGCCCCTCCTGCCTCAATACACCCGTTCCATCTTTTTTTCCAATTGTCGAAGCAGGAGATAAAATCACTTTTTGAGAGGTTCCTCAAAGTTGCCTTCGATTCAGCTTGTATCATATCAACGTTGTCAAATTTCCGTCCTTTCAAGTTCATTTTCAATTTAGGATAGAGGAAAAAGTCATTGGGGGCTAAGTCGGGGGAATAGGGTGGATGAGGGATCTATATGGTTGAATGCTTGGCCAAGAACTGCAAAACAACATGGGCTGTGTGCGGACGCGCATTACCGACGTGAAGTATCCAGTCATTGTTTTGCCATCTTTCAGGTCTTTTAAGGCGCACTGCCTCCCTTAAGCACCTCATTATCCCCAAATAAACAGATAGTCCAGTCTCTGAAGATAAGTCTTTAATAGAAATTATTTGTTAGATTAATTAACTCCTTTATTTTGAGCTTGTTTTCCTCGCAACGAAATGATCTTGGACGCCCAGTATGCTGATCATCGTTTACCTTTTCCCGACCTTTTTGGAAGCGTGAAAATCATTCAAAAGTTCTTGAACGGGATAAAGCTGCATCACCAAAAGCTTCTTTAATCAATTCATACGTCTCAGTAGCACTTTTTTCAATTTAAAACAAAACTTAATGCAGATTCTCTGCTCTTCGAAAATGGCCATTTTTAAATTAGAAATGCGAACCTTACAAGGAAGTTGTTTCGTTCTATTTTTAGATCGGCGCGTGCACCACGAGACACGTGCTTTCAGTCAGGTGTGGTCGAATGTCCAATATTCAACTCTGTAAAAAAATATTTTCTCTAGCTTTTTTATTTATTTTATTTTTTAACCAGTCCTGGAAATTAATGAACGCACCTTGTATATTTAAAAAATAGTTTCTATAAATTTTATATTTAAATTAATATACACCTATCCCCCGATATACACGGTACTTGTTTTACACGTTTTCGCTTTTACACGGGTTTCCAAATAAGTTTTTTTTTTTTTTTTTGTTTTTATCGCACTATACTAAATGCTACTGTGATTGAACACATGCGCTGTGTACACATCTCACGAGGAATCCCGAGCTTATGTGCTGACTACATATTTTAACCTGTCAATGCATTTTATTTTTATTTCTGTGTACACCTATCCCCCGATTTACACGTTTTTCTCAGGAACGTATCTACCGTGTAAATCGGGGGATAGGTGTATATTTAATACAGTAGAACCTCCCTTCAGCGGACACCTCTCTACAAAGGACAGTTTTCATTTTCAAAATTACTACCATTTTTACTATTTAGCAACTCTCCGGTAAGAGGCCACCTAAAGGACACTTTGGCTCTGCCACTAGGTGTTGTCCCTATACAGGGAGGTAGTTCTACTGTCTATGTATTAAATTAAGAGGTAGTTGGCGTTCTGCGCTCCAAGAGAGAACCTGAGTTATAAATATTTACATATTTGAAATTTAAAAAAATGGATATCCTGACCTGGAGCACATGTGCTTTTCAGATGGCAGAGAGAGAGAGCGCCATCTAGTGGAAAATAAATCAACTAAACATTGATTTAGCCTGTCCTTGATATTTGGCAAACTCAAATTATTGATAAATCAAGATAAGCCATCCACGAACGCGTTTCGCGCTTTTGGCGCTCGTCAGCTTGGAGTAGGCTGTACCACTGCGACCAAAAAGAGTCTTGGTCCCAGAGGCTTCTTGAGAAATCAAGAAATGGGTATTTAAGGCCAAACTTGCGTGAATACGCTTAACATGTGAAATATACAAGGCATGTCCCATAAGTTCCCGGACTGGGTCCATAAAAAAATAAATAAATGAAAAATGTAAATGAATTTGACTGTTTATTTTAGAAAAAATATCTGGCTACACGGTGGTACCAATATCGAGGCGGTACTTGCGCGCGCGCCAAGGTTATTCTAATTTATTTAAAGGTCACACCTAGCGCTGCGGCGATTTTACGATGGAACAAAAATTGAAGCAGAGGATTTGCATAGAATTTTGTGTGAAACTTCAAATATCAGCAACCGAAACTTTTGAAATGCTTAATAAAGCATTCCCCAATGACGCCCCAAAGAGAACAACTGTTTTTGAATGGCATTCTAGATTTAAAGCTGGCAGAATTTCCATTGAAGATGATCCTCGTCAAGGACGCGCAAAATTTCAAAGGACTGATAAAAATGTGCAAAAAATCACCGATTTGATAAAAGAAAATCCTCGAACCACTTTGCTGGAGCTAGAGCAAGACACAGGCATCTCTAAAACAACGATTGGAAGGATCGTAACCGAAGATTTGAAGCTCAAAAAGACTCCTGCAAAATTCATCCCAAGATTCCTCACCAATTAGCAAAAACTGTGTCGGCTTGCAACCTGTGAGGACATGATGGAAATGACCAGAACGGATCCAGAATGGAAAGACAAGATAATCACAGGCGACGAGACATGGGTCTATGGCTATGACCCTGAAACCAAACCTCAATCTGCCGAGTGGAGAGGTTAGGGTGAGCCTAGACCCAAAAAAATCCAGGATATTGAAATCCAGAAACAAGGTGTTGCTGGTCGCTTTTTCGGATAACAAGGGCATTGTTCATCACGAGTATCTTCCTGCAGGCCAAACAGTTATTAAGGAAATGTATTTGGGCATTCTTCGCCGTCTAAGGGAAGCGATTCGAAAAAAAAAGGCCAGAAAAATGGACTAATGGTGGCTGGATCCTACACCATGACAATGCTCGCCCTCACACAGCGCACTTGATGACTAGCTTCTTGGCGAAAAACGGGACACAAATCCTACTTCAACCACCCTATTTCCCAGACATCGCACCAAATGACTTTTTCCTGTTCCCCAAACTTAAAGCAGTTCTAAAAGGAAGACATTTTGACACCAGGGATGACATAATAGAAAAATCGCCGTTAGCATTGAAGAGCATTCCAAAAGAGGCTTATAAAAACTGTTTCGACAATTGGGAGAAACGATGGCGCTGGTGCGTTGAAGCAAGGGGGGATTACTTTGAAAAGTTTTAATAAAAATTTTTTTTTTAAATCTTACCTTTTTTTTTTATGGACCCAGTCCGGGAACTTATGGGACATACCTTGTATATATTAAAATTTATTCCCTAAAGCGCACTTTATACCGAAATAAAAAACGACATAACAATTATTAATTATATCAAAATGTGTAAATGTGATATTCAAATATCTCTCTCTAATATGCAAATATATATATGTCATAATTTATATAATGCCCAAAATGTGTAATTTATTTTCACCATAATTATATTATGTTAAATTGTAAATACAAATTCATCCATGTATAAATCTGGGTGCCAGCGCGCGCGGGCGAAGGCCACGCCTCCGCCGCATGCGCGCGCGCTCACGAGTGTCGAACAAGTTTTTTTTTTTTTTTGCCGCATACATGCACAACGCTTGCGCCCTTCCATTAGACCACGACGCATACGACAAGAAAGAGTCCACAGAAATAAGAACCTCAATAGAATGAGCAAGTCAAAGAGACAAGAAGGCCAGAAAGAGGCCGAGTTAGCTCAAGAGAATAAGTCGGTGATAGATGCACTAACAGCGATGATGAGAAGACTAGGACGGGACGCGCCCACCGCCGCAGCCAGATTTGACGGATCAAGTTCCGCGGAGTCGTTCTTAAGGGAGCTGAAGAGGTCCCCGGAATTCCAAAACAGCAGCTGTGATGAACAAGGCCGCATGGTAGTGGCAGCGCTAGAGGGAGAGCCCCAGAGAACACTCCAATCCATGGACTACCTCCACGAACCCTACTGGAGGATCAAACAGCTCCTTGAGGATCTGTACCCCCCACCCGAGACTCCGACACACCAGGAGTTCTATCAACTACGTTGTGGGCCTCAAGGCTAACAAGCATACTATAAACAGAAGGTACGCATGGGTACGCAGCTCAACCTTGACCGCAAGAAAATGGCCAATGCTCTCACTCAAGGAATGCCCTCCTACAGTCGCAATCTGCTACTGATTGCAACACCCAGCAGCCCGTCGGAATGGTTTACTCTGGCCAGTAAAATTTATGGGATCGGCGGAGACCCAAGTCGTTCCGGCATTTCCTCCCCCACAGAACACCCATCTCCGCGCCAATCCAATAGACAAACAAACAATCCGTTAAGACGCTCATCCGAAGATGTGTCTCATACCCAGAAGCGACCAGGAGGATCTCCCTTCACCCCGCCTACACAATGCAAGCATTGCCAAGGGCCCCACTGGAACAATCAGTGCCCACAACGGTCCACCTTGCTTGGACAGCGTGCCGATCATCCTCGACTATCGACACCGCCGCGGTATTTTCGTGACCCAAAAGACAGCGCTACCAAGTAACCAGAAGTACAACCCACACGCCATTAACTCTCAAGTTGCTACTAGCCAACCATTTTTTTTTTCATTTCTAATATATACTGGCACTAACATTAATATTATTTGTTTAAAATAATTCAAAACATTAGGAACTAGAATGTTACCTTTAAATAATGATGTTACTATTAGGACTTTGTCTCATAATATCCAGCCTGTGGAATTTGCATTTATTTCGGTTACTGTAGGATCCATTAAGGAACACTTGTTATTTTTAATAATAGATAATGATCTACCATTTGGCATTTTATCTTCAAATTCATTGGGGATATTTCGATTAACTATAGATTTTTTTCAAAAAGAATATATCGGGATAATATCATGTTAGCACAGTCACAATATTGTTTTAAAGATTATTTTACGCCATCATTAAAAAACTTTACAATTCAACACGACCCTAATAACAATACCATGCCCTACACTACTCAATCTTTTCCTCACAACAACCTTAATAGTAGCACAAATGTAGAAAATTATATATTTGCACATCCTCATCTAATAAATGAATGTTAAAAATATTATTTGAGAAAATATTGGTTTGTTTCCTATCGATAAGTTTCCAGTACCTGCTTTAAATATCGACCCGATTAACACTAAGACCATATAGAATACCATATAGCGATTACCCTGAAATAAAATATCAAATAGAGAAAATGTTAGAAAATGAAATAATAGAACCATCGAATAGCCCATATGCCGCTCCCGTAACACTTGCTAGAAAAAGGGATGGCTCGAAACGTTTTTGTGTAGATTTTAGAAAACTTAACGAATTAATGTCTGTAGATAATTATCCCATACCACTAATAGAAACAGTACTAGACCAATTATATAATTCCAAATACTTTTCCACCATAGATATAAACTTCGCCTTCTGGCAAATTCCTATCTATCCCGAATCTAGGCCCCTACTTTCATTTGTTACCCACCTGAGGCAATACCATTTTAATAGACTTCCATTTGGTCTCAAATTAAGTCCCCAAATATTCGAAAGCCAGTTAAATCAATTGATACAGAAACACAAATTAATATTTGCTAATCATTATTTTGATGACTCCATAATCCATTCTAACAGTTTAGAGGAACACTTAGGACACTCTTACAGGAATTTTTTAATTTTTGTAAATTAGAAATATAAAATTAAATCTTAATAAATACCAATTTTTCAGAACATCTATTGACTACCTGGGATATAAGATTAGTTCAGGTACCTGCACTCCAGATGTTAGGAATATACGATATATGATTATATGAATTATGCATCTACATTAAGTAACCCATTTAATCACATGAACCCCGATATTTTCTTAGATAATGACGAACCAACATTAACAGCCAGATACATTTCTACTCCTGACACCATCCCAAAGATTGATATCCAATTAGAACTTTCCCCAACAACGAAGATAATGCTCCCAACCTCACCAACACGTAATCATACTCCGCAAATTTTAGCCCTCAATTAAGTGCTCTCCTTATTAACTGTGACAATGAGAAATTTTAGAAAATAGGTCAGTTATAAGCAAAAATACGTTAGAACCGTTGCCTATAGTTAAATATTTTAATAGGATTAAACAATTCCCAATTTTTTTCCTATCTCTCCTTACAATGGCGTGTATTAACCCAAACGTCTCCATGACCATTATAGATTTGTTGATTAATTTATTGCCGTCGTCCCGATTAAGACAAATACAATCAATATTCGAAATAGACGAAATAGACAAATACAATCAATATTCGAAAAATAGCTATAGATCTAGAATTTTCGGATTTGGAAATAGGTCTAAAGATGTCTGCGTCGTTCAACACTTCATACATTTTCCTTTGATAATCCACTGTATTCATAACAACTGTGTTTCCACCTTTGTCTGCTTTACATATGACCAGATTTTTATTTCTTTTTAATTGTTTTATAGCTTGAACTTCTTTCTTAGGTTCTATTTCTGTTTTTGACGTGTTCTTGATTTTATTAGCTCTACTAGGTTACGGATTTCTGTTTTTTGAGTATGATTAAAGGATACTATAGAAGATTCTATGGCACTAATGGTCATATAGGGATCAGTCTTTTTAGGGATTCTATGCTTCAAACCTTGGTTAAGGATCGTAATTTGCGCCGGAGAAAATGTGTGCTCTGTAAGGTTTACGAAATGGCTTTCGGTTTTCACAGGGAAAAAATATTTTTTAGACCAATAAGTGAATTTCTTTTCATGATTCTTAGCTATTCTCTGATTCTGAAGTTTTATTGCTGCGGTCGTTCGAATGAGTATTTCAGTGATTTCCTGCGTTGGTAAAGCTCTTGATAGAATAGATATGAGGTCTTTGATGGTTTTTCCAAGATACCTAATCATGGAATAGCATCCTTTGGTGCGGGATCTAAGTAACTGCCATTGAAGTTCAGTGACTATTTTCCTTGAAAAAACATTCTTAACTGGGTCTTTAATCCTGAGAGAAGGGGGAATGAAATTTGCCTCTTCACATCTTTTGTTAAAAATCAGATTGCTTCTCCATCTAGCAAGAACAAGGGACTTCTTAAACAGTTTCGCTTTATAATAATCCAAATAATTCAAGTTGAGGTTCATATTTGAAGTAAACGAGAAAATTGCGCTACAAATTTTAAAATAAAACTACAACCTTTCGCAATAAGTTTCTTTTATTATGATATGCGCGAGCTTTCGGGCTGGAGCCGCCCTTCTACAGGCAAAAAATGAAACATTTGATTCACGAGAGACAGTTATATACATTTGATTTGTTACAAATTTTAAATAAAATATCAGAAAGAAAAGTATTAAAACTACATAAATTATTACTATTTTTTACTTTGTTTAACAATTGGAAATAATTTAACCTTAAATTTCAATATTTTAAAAAAGTTAAGTTTTAAACTATGAATTGGATAAGCGAGAAATCTGATTTTTGTGGTATGGAATATGACAAAATTGTTCTGGGATATCTATTCTACGATTAATGCTATTGTGTTGTTTGGAAATCAGCGATTCAAGGATTACTCTTTCAGATTTGGTGGTTATGTTACTGTAGTGGCAAGTTGGACTGTCTAAATTAAATTTGTGGCCGGTATTCATGGTACGTTGAAAAATGAGGGATCTTGGATCTTTGGTCTTCATATTGTAAGTATGTTCCTTCAATCTTAAAATATTGAAATTTAAGGTTAAATTATTTCCAATTGTTAAACAAAGTAAAATAGTAATAATT
>CP092866.1:128163801-128184474 GCA_030710605.1 Cordylochernes scorpioides
AACTGGAAATTAAAAGGTATCCCTTGCTGTGCATAAGGTGGAATTTCAACCCACAATAATTGATTAGAAGTGAATCCTCAATTTAAGGGGACCAGAATAAAAAGAGATAACAAGACTAAATCCAACATCAACAGCATTGTTACCGTAACGTAACAAATATATCAATAATTTGTATTTTTAATTTTTAGTTCTAATCTAAAATCCAAATTATTATTTAAGGGGACCAGAAAATATGAATAAACCAGGTGCATGTGAAAATCAATGTGTTAAAGGAAACATCCTTACAACAATGATCCTGGAATCCCACCACAACAACTATTGAAATAACTACAGTCTCTCATGAGCAACCATCCTTGTTAGACACGAAGGGATTTCCTTTGTAAGCCTACTATAGCGAGCTCCCATGAACGACCAGCGACCACTAAAAAAATCGATTTTTTTGTCTCTAATGAGCGACCACTAAATATATATATATTGATAATTATAATTAAAAAATGCTTATGTAATATTTTTCGCATTTTTTGCTCTATTTATCCCAATACCAAATATAAAAAGGCTGTCACGCAAAAACCATGGGTGATGGAATATTTCTGATTAGAATTTTGAATTCAGCATGAAAAGTTACACTAGAAAGACCATCAAGTTCTCTTGGGCAAAAATGTTGTTGACCAGTGTTATTTGAGCAAAGCCGCATTATAGACGCCATCTGGTAATTAAAATTACGTGTTTGTACTAAATTTTAAAATACACAGTGTCCCAAAATATACTCTATAACAAATGAAAACATTAAGACGCGAATGTTTATTTTCACAAATAAATCAAACTTCTACTGTCCTTACTGCGATAAAAAAAAATATATATTGGGAGGGTTTGGCTCCTTAGTGATGAACTCTCCCAGCGGTTTGGCCAATTTAATCTACCAGACCGCTTCTTTAGAGCTTTAATACTGTATTGAAAAATTCTGCTTATATGTGCAACAGTGAAAGGTGGAATATTTGAAATGGTATTTAAGCAAACGATGGACATAAGCTTTTAGGACAGTAGAATTATATATAAATACTAGCGGATGTGTACCCGGCTTCGCCCGGGCGGGTTTTATCCGAGTGAAAGTTTGCCTAATGAGAAAGATGTAATATCGTTGTTGTTTTCTTGGCCGACTGTTTTACATATGGTGTTATCTTAAAATTGCTTGTTTTGAATATTTTTTTAGATTGAGTTGAATGAATTGCTGAATTTTTTTTTTGTATTTATATATAAATAAAATTAACTCTGTTGATTTTTTTTTGTATTTAATCGATAACAGCGAAGTTACGCATGTTAAAGTTAGGAAAAATATTTTGATGTTAAGCAAAACCTGCTCCATCTCGTTTTACATAAATGTTGAAAATTTGGTCGAAATTGATGCATTGTAACGAAAGTTTTTAGCGAACACCACTTATGAAATTTGCATTTTATTAATATAGATTTGCATCGAGCAATGTTATTCCACAAACAATAAGGCCAGATTGCGAGTTATTTCTTTGTATTAAAATATACTTTAACATTTTAAAAGTGCAATAACATTAATTTATATGATTTAACTCTCAATTGATTTTAATCTCCTGGACATAAATCAAACAATACCACAGCTTTCTGGAGATGGGTTTCTTTTTATCTTTTATTAACGTAGTCTCAAGCTTTCAGAAATCTCTGCCCTTCTACAGAAGAACATAAATAAACGAATAAAACGCCGCCTGATGGTAAACTATTACCAAAATCTATATACATCTATATATTCGGTTGTTGTCGTGTCCAAAGAAGAGCCTCAGATGTCTCCATGCATCTCCATCACAGCAGCAGCAATATCCACTATCTTGGGTGTGTAAAGCTGCTGCTCTGGGTCTAAGTCAATTTTCTGCAAGGCTTCGGCCATTGCTGGGCATGAGAATATGTGAGTAGGTGTTAGTTCCACACCAGGACAGTTGTTGCATGCTTTATAAGTTCTTGTGCCATCTGGAATTGTGCCATTCGGTTAGATTTTGCATATTATTTGAGGTTAGAATATATTCTTATTCAGTTAGTATGTATTTGCATATTGACCATTGTTTGATTTATTTTAGGAATTATCATATAGCTTGGAATTTTATTCATTATTTTGTATTTATGTTTCATAACGGCCCATATACGGTAGAACCTCCCTTTTGCGGCCACCCTGCTAGCGGACACCTCTCCACAAAGGACAGTTTTCATTTTCAAAATTACCATTTTTACAAATTAGCAACTCTCCGGTAAGAGGACACCTCTCCCTAAAGGACACTTTGGCCCTGTAATTAGGTAATGTCCTTTACAAGGAGGTTCTACTGTATAACACAATTTATTGGTATTATTAAATATTATCAGGATTTATCATATTGTAAATGTCCGGTAAGTCTCTGTTAATGCTATTGTATTGTCTTGATAATAATGCTTCGATGATTTATCTTTGGTATTTATTGTTCTAATTGTTGTAATGTATTTTGGGGTATTCTATTGAAAAGGTCTGGACAGTTTCTCTACAGTGTTGAAAAATTGCGATCTGTTGTCTTGATTTATTATAATTAAATTAAATAAATATAAAAAAAAAATTTCGCAAAGTTTCTTTAATTCAGAAATCGGGAGGCAAACTTTCACGTGGTCGCACAACATCAGGCCACTGGCTCCGCAAAGGCGTGCAACACACATATAATAGAGAGAGATTCACAGAAATACATTTTCAAATAATCAAATATGAAAATAGTTTTCAGTTGTATAGGGTTAGGAGGACATTTTGATTTATTAGATTGCATTTATGTTCATAAATGAATGAAGATAAACCCAGACATGACTAGATCCTACAGGAATTACAATAACTGTTACAACACCCAGCTTGCAGCTCTCTATATGGCATGCATCAATCCAGAAGATGACATCCATTCGGACAAGCCACCTCGGTTGGCCGGTATTATGATCAGGGTGCACGGACCGATCTGATCTGCTACATGGACATGGACATAAATGCTATTGCAGATCTCCTTCCCGTCCTCCCCACGTATTCAATTTGACAATCATTGCGTTATATAAAATTTATTGCTTCCTTTTCAATAATGAGGTCAATCTAATTATATATATTTTTGGTTAAGGGATTTTTAACTATGGAGCCTATATTAGGGACTTGCTATAATATGTTTTGAACAATATATAATATACGTTCCATTAATCCCTTAATTAAAAATAATAGTAATAATATATTTAAAAGAATAGTTAAGTTAGTTACATTAACAAGACTCAGAACACGAAACACTATAAAGGAATGACAATACATCCAGATGGCACAAGAAACTATAGGACATGCAACAACTGTCCTGGTGTGGAACTAACACCTACTCACATATTCTCATGTCCAGCAATGGCTGCAACCTTGCAGAAAATTGATATGAACCCAGAGCAGCAGCTTTACTCACCCAAGATAGAGGAAATTTCTATGATAGAGATGCAGGGAGACATATGAGGCTCTTCATTGGACACGACAACAACAACAGAAAATTGACAAGGACCCAGAGCAGCAGCTTTACACACCCAAGATAGAGAACATTGCTGTGATAGAGATGTACGGAGACATCTGAGGCTCTTCATTGGACACGACAACAACAACAGAAAATTGACAAGGAACCAGAACAGCAGCTTTACACACCCAAGATAGAGGAAATTTCTATGATAGAGATGCATGGAAACATATGAGGCTCTTCATTGGACTCGACAACAACAAAATAATAGTTCAAGTCAAGCAATTATACAATATTTATGACTTCTAGGTGGCGGTCGGGGATAGACGAGAGAATTTACTTTCAAACGGACAAAAATAGACGCAGCCGTTTGTTTGACGTAATGAGCGTTGGAGTGCCATAAAAATGTGGTCGCGGGGTGGTCGGGCTTATTTGGAATATTTTCTATATTTCCTTTTTGTGATCAATTTTTAATATACTTACAGAGCACACACACAGACAGAATCTAAAATTTTGTACACTCACTCAATCAAGTTGAGAACGCAAGTCTACAGAATATCAGACTTCTAGGTGGCCGCGAGGTCCGGAATATACTATAGAATAGAATTTGCATATATCGAAAGAATAAAATAGGCGTAACCGTTTGTTGCATAATCAGCAGTTGGCCTTCCATAAAAATAAATCGTTAGTATGAACTAGAGCTATAAATAATTATGTGAGTAGAATGTCAAAAATATATTTAATCTTTTAGATAAAAATAAAAATAAATTATTATTATTTTAAAAATTTTATTATTATTATTATTTTTTAAATTATTATTATTTTAAATTATTTTAAACAATTAATATTTTTTAAATTTATATATAAAAATATAGTAGAACTACCTCCCTGTAAAGGACATCTAATTACAGGGCCAAAGTGTCCTTTAGGGAGACATGTCCTCTTACCGGAGAGTTGCTAAATTGTAAAAATGGTAATTTCGATAATGAAAACTGTCCTTTGTAGAAAGATGTCCGCTAGCGGGGTGTCCTCTCATGGAGGTTCTACTGTATATAATAATAATTGAGATAAAGACTATCCTCATCGTGCAACTTAAAGTTTCTAAAGGTGGATAAGTTAAGAGAAAATGCCTTTTTCTTAATTTATCCACCTGATCCCAGTACAATTTCACTTTTGTGCTATTTTTTTCCCATATAATAATATATTTTCACCTTTAAATTCAGAAATAATATTTAATAAATAATTAATAAAAAAAATAGTTTTTAAAAGGCTTTTATTAAGATGTACTGAAAAAGAAGAAAATAAATATTTTAGCTTAAGCCATTGAACAATAAGATCTATATGATTCAAAAATGAAATCGGTAGGGGACGATCATCGTATATTGAGTGAAGAGGTAAAATATTGAGTGAAGTGGTAAAATATTGGGTGAAGAGGTAAAATATTGGGTGAAGAGGTAAAATATTGGGTGAAGAGGTAAAATATTGGGTGAAGAGGTAAAATATTGAGTGAATAGGTAAAATATTGAGTGAAGAGAAAAAATATTGAGTGAAGAGGTAAAATATTGAGTGAAGAGGTAAAATATTGAGTGAAGAGGTAAAATATTGGGTGAAGAGGTAAAATATTGGGTGAAGAGGTAAAATATTGGGTGAAGAGGTAAAATATTGAGTGAAGAGGTAAAATATTGAGTGAAGAGGTAAAATATTGGGTGAAGAGGTAAAATATTGAGTGAAGAGGTAAAATATTGAGTGAGGGGGTAAAATATTGAGTGAAGAGGTAAAATATTGAGTGAAGAGGTGAAATATTGAGTGAAGTGGTAAAATATTGAGTGAAGAGGTAAAATATTGAGTGAAGAGGTAAAATATTGAGTGAAGAGGTGAAATATTGAGTGAAGAGGTGAAATATTGAGTGAAGAGGTAAAATATTGAGTGAAGAGGTAAAATATTGAGTGAAGAGGTAAAATATTGAGTGAAGAGGTAAAATATTTAGTAAAAGAGGGAAAAACTTGCTAATCACTTTGCAGTTAAATTATCTTAAGTTCGAATGAAGAAACATAACAAGCACTGCGTATCTTGTCATTTTCTTTTTCAATTTTACCGATATTTTCAACTTTTCAGATGAACTGTACAACTGGTAGAGTACAAGTAGAGAAGCTCTTATTGTATGAATCAGGAAAAATTTGGAAATCTTTGATTTGTTACGTTGATAGACATGTGTAAAAGATACAAGGTGATCCATAACTCCCGAACCCATTTTTTTAAATTAAAAATTAAAAGTGTTCAGGACTTATGGGCCACCTTGTATATTGATGTCAAAAAAATGTAAAATTTATTTAAGTTTTATTTAAAAAAAAAAAGGAAAACTGCATTTCTACTAAGCTAGACAATATTTAAAAAACATTATTTTTCGTAAATACGATCAATTAAAAAAATAATTAATCGAATTTAGGTATATATAAAATCCTGATCTTAAATCTGATTAGGTCTTAAATGAGCTAGTTCTTATTTCCAATGAAATTTTATGATACAACTGTATTTAGGACTGGGAAATCTTTTTTTAAATGCGGTTCGGTCTTGAATCCAGGCAGAAATTCCAGTCAAAATCAGTCTTCAGCTGTTGAATTGCGTTGTTGACACTTTCCCCCAACTTGTACTACCCAAGTCCTTGTTGCACTAACCTGCTCACAATTAAAAAAAAAAAAAAAATTCAACACCACAAGGGTCACTCCAAAAGTTTTTGCAACCAATATTAAATAATTAAAATATAAAAAAAAATAAATTATACCATTAAAATCTACATGCATTCTTCACCTAACATATACATTTTTATAAAATAGTAACAACAATTACTCATAGAGGACGCGACTTTGTTTATAGCGGCAACGGTAATTTCTAAACATTGCTTAAGACACAATGGAGTTGACTAGAGAAAGTTTACGCGCCATGATCTGTTATGATTATAAAAGTAATTAAATTCTAAAGAATCCCATGAAAGATGGATGAAAGCTTGTATCAACAGTTTCTTATGGAATTGTAGATATTTTAAACATAGTCCGCACGAGAATAGTTTCATGTATGGAGATGGAAAGCATCAAGTTCTGTTTAGACAACATAAGTTAGCAGAAAACGTCAGAGCTATGGAGAGAAAATAAACATTTTTTTCTTCGTTCTTATGCTTTCCGTTACACTACTGAGGTTGAGTAGTTAAATCACTTACCATATCTCTCCCCATTCAGGACAGAAGCTCCTGTTCAATCTTGCTGCTGATCTCACGGTTGGTCTTCAACATCTGAGGATGGAGAAGTATTTAAGCTTTGATGAGATGAAGATTTTTCCGGAAAGAAACTGATCTTAATAAAGGAAAGACATCTCTCCCTGTAGTGGATTTATTTCTATGGTATACTTATACCATAGATACTTATACCATGATAGAGATGCATGGAGACATCTGAGGCTCTTCTTTGGACACGACAACAACAACAACATCTCTCCCGTCAAATAGCCCAAAATCTTAGGTGGGATTTTCAATTTTACAAAAGGTGGTGTAGTGGATTTATTTCTCTGGTATACTTATACCTCGTATATTTAAACGGAATCATTGTATATGACCTAAATGTCTGTATAAGGTTTCAAGATAAATTGTAGAGAGGTTGTTGAATCCCTGAAATCGCTACACCGGCGGACCTGAGAAATCTCATCGATAGATGGAAAGAATGTAAAGTAAGGAAATGTATTCCACCCACGTGTGTCTTTTTCTTCCTATCGATCCAGACTTAAACAAGCGGCGGCCACAAGTCAAATAGCTGTCGCACGAGATTGTCAACGTGTCACGCGATGTCGCCCCACGACTACCCGGGGGATTTCTATCCTCGCAGATCTTGTTGTATAAACAACGTTTAGTATCTGCTGAAGTCCTGGTAGGCTGTGTCGCTCTCTACAATCGCTCCTATCATCCCATAGACTCTACCACCAGCAATTTGATAACCGTTTTAAATAAAGAACAGGTCTAGAAAACAATTATTTTCACTCTGACGCAATCCACAATAAATATATTTTTGAGAAGATCATGTTTTCTGTCTGGGTAACTTGTGTAGAGAAAGAATCCTATCTTTATCAACCAATATTTAATTCATCAAATTAAATATACTTCGTCCAGTAAATCTTTTTAATATCTCGACGTTTCGACAAAATCTTTTGTCATCGTCAGGATTTACTGGTCGACGTATCTTTAATTTGAAGAACTATGAATGCCGGCCAGGCAGCCTCTATCTATACAATATTTTAATTATTTTAGTCCAAATTATCCATATCATCCTTTGTAAAGAAATGTAGTTTTAAAGGCTACGTTCGGGAATTTAAAGTATTTGCATATACTTGAATAAAATATGAGATATGTATATAGAGAGCTCAGACTGACAAGGCTGGCGGAAAGTCACCGAAACGAAGAAATTTTTGAATGAATGAAACAATTTTATTGGCTTTTTGAAGGACTCTTCATTATATATCTCTTAAGAGGGAGAGAGAAACTCTTGTTTCTGAGATAGGCCTCCTGAACTTCACCGTACACTCTCTTCTATCAAGTCTGATAGACAATATTGCTGTATATAATTTCTTCAGAAAAGTTATGGCGGATCTGAAAAATTAGTATTTCCATTATAATAATGATAATTAATCTTCAAAACTTTTTTCTTCTATTGTTAGACCATGCTTTTTACTGCATTTCATGCAATATTGTACATTTAAAACCTCACTCATCCTGATTATTATTTTCTACACTCTGGAGAATCTGTGTAAGACCAATGGGGTCTTAATAAAGGCTTTGTGTGTGTGGGTGGGTGGATTCTTCATTATAAATACGTGTAGCCCCGGTAAAATATTTTCATATTAGTCGCACTTTGTGGCGATTCTGTATAACCTTGAGAAAGCTAGGCGATTTTGCCATTTCAAACTATAGTGATGTTGAATAAATAATATATTGAAATATCTCGGTCTCCTACTACAATAGCTGTTTAGCGGTCTGGTGGACTGGCTACACCTATGGGAGGTTGCACCACTGTGTGATGAGCCAAACTCTTTTAATATTGATCAAACTCTGCACGCAGGAATTGTCAGAAAATTTTTTCTATCATTAAATGAGCTTAACATGTTTTCATCATATGAATGCAGCAGATGGCGTTTTTCGAAATGCTAGAGTAGGATTTGGATGTCTCTTGGTCTACTTCAATCCAGTACAATAGCTGTCTTAAACGGACCTGTTTCAAACCTTTTGTAAGTGGACAATATACGTTGTCTGAACTTGTATATTTGAATATGAGTTAGCCTTCAATAATGAGACATTTGTTGTCTCCTTATACAAGTTTTACTGCTTTTCTTATTCTGGGTGTCTATTTCTCTCAATCTATCTCTTGTTAGAGAATCTTTAAGCATTATTTAGCGACTTCTCATTCTTGTGGCTCTTTGGGCAAGGTCTTGGTTGGGACGACTTCAGCCGAGGCCAGAATATCTATTCTAAGAGAATGAATTCACACATTTGGCACATAAATAAGACTATAAATATTTCAACACACATGAGGAATAGCTCCCCTGATTCTCTATGGATGAAGACCTCCGCATTGTATGGAAGATAACTCTTCTGCGAGATAGAAAATGACCATTTCAACTTACATTAATCTATACACTTCCCGTGAGCGACCACATCTACCAAACGACCACTTTTGTAAAATCAAAACTGACTCGACCTGGCCTAACCAAACCCATGATGAAAGACCACCTATAAGAGAAGCCAAGGGTCAAAATTGTTTTTAGTTTTATGTCAAAAGGCGATCCATTGAATATGTTTATATTAAAAAAGACGTACCTGGATCTGTGAAAGAAAAAACCTTTTTTTTTTCCCTCAAAATATTTCTAGGAATTGCTCCCTCTTTATCAATTTATTGCACAATAAAATTAATTTACAAATCCTTGTAGATCACATGGAAATAACTTTGTCATTGGTCAAAAAAATAATAAGGATAATAGTTGAGAAAAAAAAATGTTTTTGTGTGTGTTGAACCACACACACAATTAGTTTACCTCTTTAAACCCGATTTTTTTAAAAGTGAATTCAGAAGCGGTGTAGTTTATTGAAGCATTTCTATGTTTAGATTAAAATTCCATTATATTATTGGATCTCTCTTCCTATTTTAATGAATATATTAATAATAATTAACTTTGTAAACAATATATTATTAATTATCTTTATTCCAGCGTAGGAGCAGACCGGGATTACACAGGTATGCGAGGAGATCACCAGACATGAGCCAAACATACAGAGAACGCTTTAGGAGTCTACTCCTGGAAGACCACACCCATTACCTTTGAACCCCTTTATATACAAACATGGCTACATTCAAACAATGAGAAGGCGTGGGAGATCAGTTCACTAATCGAATAGAAAAAAAAAAATTCCATGCTAACTCAAAGGCTCTAAAATCTTAATGTTTGTCAGATAATTTGAAAATTCCAAAAAATTTAATAGAAAAATAAGAAGAGATAATGAAGCTTGTTAATTCGATGGACAGTGTATTCTATAAATTATAAGAAAACGTAGTTAGAGATTAGCTAAACCTAGGGAATGTGTTGTGTGTGAATGGGGATCAAATAGAAAACCCCGATAGACGCCTGAGGTAAAAGACGTCGCGCGTGGGTCTACTAGACAGACAGAGGGGGCCATGAAACCCGAGACAGTTCAACGACACCCCCCCAAGTTTTAAATAACTCCTCCCCCGCATTGACAGATGTTGCCCTCAGCTATTTGGGGGTCGGTCAGTTTGACTGCCCCCCTCTTGTGGCGGGCTCGTATGGTTAGGTTACCCTTACCGCTCTTCTTTCTTTGGTCCACACAAAACGCAATCTTTTTCTCTCATTCGCTCTCTCTTTATGCGCTTATTCGGCGGTACAATTATTACAAATAATATATAGAAGACTAGTATGTGAACCCTGTGGTACTTGTTTGGCGGTACAACTATTACAATTGGAAGGATACAGAGAAGATTGTCATGGCCCCTGTTATACTTGTTCGGCGGTACAACTATTACAATTGGAAGGATATAGAGAATATTGTCATGGTCCCTGTTATACTTGTTCGGCGGTACAACTACTACAATTGGAAGGATACTGAGAAGATTGTCATGGCCCTTGTTATACTTGTTTGGCGGTACAACTACTACAATTGGAAGGATACAGAGAAGATTGTCATGGCCCCTGTTATATACTTGTTTGGTGGTACAACTATTACAATTGGAAGGATACAGAGAAGATTGTCATGGCCCCTGTTATAATTGTTTGGCGGTACAACTATTACAATTGGAAGGATATAGAGAATATTGTAATGGTCCCTGTTATACTTGTTCGGCGGTACAACTACTACAATTGGAAGGATACAGAGAAGATTGTCATGGCCCTTGTTATACTTGTTAGGCGGTACAACTACTACAATTGGAAGGATACAGAGAAGATTGTCATGGCCCCTGTTATAATTGTTTGGCGGTACAACTATTACAATTGGAAGGATATAGAGAATATTGTAATGGTCCCTGTTATACTTGTTCGGCGGTACAACTACTACAATTGGAAGAATACAGAGAAGATTGTCATGGCCCTTGTTATACTTGTTAGGCGGTACAACTACTACAATTGGAAGGATACAGAGAAGATTGTCATGGCCCCTGTTATATACTTGTTTGGTGGTACAACTATTACAATTGGAAGGATACAGAGAAGATGATCATAACCCTGTTATACTTGTTCGGCGGTACAACTATTACAATTGGAAGGATACAGAGAAGATTGTCATGGCCCCTGTTATACTTGTTCGGCTGTACAACTATTACAATTGGAAGGATATAGAGAATATTGTCATGGTCCCTGTTATACTTGTTCGGCGGCACAACTATTACAATTGGAAGGATACAGAGAATATTGTCATGGTCCCTGTTATAATTGTTTGGCGGTACAACTATTACAATTGGAAGGATATAGAGAATATTGTAATGGTCCCTGTTATACTTGTTCGGCGGTACAACTACTACAATTGGAAGGATACAGAGAAGATTGTCATGGCCCTTGTTATACTTGTTTGGCGGTACAACTACTACAATTGGAAGGATACAGAGAAGATTGTCATGGCCCTTGTTATACTTGTTTGGCGGTACAACTACTACAATTGGAAGGATACAGAGAAGATTGTCATGGCCCTTGTTATACTTGTTTGGCGGTACAACTACTACAATTGGAAGGATACAGAGAAGATTGTCATGGTCCTTGTTATACTTGTTTGGCGGTACAACTACTACAATTGGAAGGATACAGAGAAGATTGCCATGGCCCTTGTTATACTTGTTTGGCGGTACAACTACTACAATTGGAAGGATACAGAGAAGATTGTCATGGCCCTTGTTATACTTGTTTGGCGGTACAACTACTACAATTGGAAGGATACAGAGAAGATTGTCATGGCCCTTGTTATACTTGTTTGGCGGTACAACTACTACAATTAGAAGGATACAGAGAATATTGTCATGGCCCTTGTTATATTTGTTCGGTGGTACAACTATTACAATTGGAAGGATACAGAGAAGATTGTCATGGCCCTTGTTATACTTGTTCGGTGGTACAACTATTACAATTGGAAGGATACAGAGAAGATTGTCATGGCCCCTATAATACTTGTTTGGCGGTACAACTATTACAATTGGAAGGATACAGAGAAGATTATCATGGCCCCTGTTATACTTGTTTGGCGGTACAAATATTACAATTGGAAGAATACAGAGAAGATGATCATAATCCTGTTATACTTGTTCGGCGGTACAACTACTACAATTGGAAGGATACAGAGAAGATTGTCATGGCCTCTGTTATCCTTGTTTGGTGGTACAACTATTACAATTGGAAGGATACAGAGAAGATGATCATAACCCTGTTATACTTGTTCGGCGGTACAACTATTACAATTGGAAGGATACAGAGAAGATTGTCATGGCCCCTGTTATACTTGTTCGGCTGTACAACTATTACAATTGGAAGGATATAGAGAATATTGTCATGGTCCCTGTTATACTTGTTCGGCGGCACAACTATTACAATTGGAAGGATACAGAGAATATTGTCATGGTCCCTGTTATACGTATTCGGCGGTACAACTACTACAATTGAAAGGATACAGAGAAGATTGTCATGGCCCTTGTTATACTTGTTCGGTGGTACAACTACTACAATTGGTAGGATACAGAGAAGATTGTCATGGCCCTTGTTATACTTGTTTGGCGGTACAGCTACTACAATTGGAAGGATACAGAGAAGATTGTCATGGCCCTTGTTATACTTGTTTGGCGGTACAGCTACTACAATTGGAAGGATACAGAGAAGATTGTCATGGCCCTTGTTATACTTGTTTGGCGGTACAACTACTACAATTGGAAGGATACAGAGAAGATTGTCATGGCCCTTGTTATACTTGCTTGGCGGTACAACTACTACAATTGGAAGGATACAGAGAAGATTGTCATGGCCCCTGTTATATACTTGTTTGGTGGTACAACTATTACAATTGGAAGGATACAGAGAAGATGATCATAACCCTGTTATACTTGTTCGGCGGTACAACTATTACAATTGGAAGGATACAGAGAAGATTGTCAAGGCCCCTGTTATACTTGTTCGGCTGTACAACTATTACAATTGGAAGGATATAGAGAATATTGTCATGGTCCCTGTTATACTTGTTCGGCGGCACAACTATTACAATTGGAAGGATACAGAGAATATTGTCATGGTCCCTGTTATACGTATTCGGCGGTACAACTACTACAATTGAAAGGATACAGAGAAGATTGTCATGGCCCTTGTTATACTTGTTCGGTGGTACAACTACTACAATTGGTAGGATACAGAGAAGATTGTCATGGCTCTTGTTATACTTGTTTGGCGGTACAACTACTACAATTGGAAGGATACAGAGAAGATTGTCATGGCCCTTGTTATACTTGTTTGGCGGTACAACTACTACAATTGGAAGGATACAGAGAAGATTGTCATGGCCCTTGTTATACTTGTTTGGCGGTACAACTACTACAATTGGAAGGATACAGAGAAGATTGTCATGGTCCTTGTTATACTTGTTTGGCGGTACAACTACTACAATTGGAAGGATACAGAGAAGATTGTCATGGTCCTTGTTATACTTGTTTGGCGGTACAACTACTACAATTGGAAGGATACAGAGAAGATTGTCATGGCCCTTGTTATACTTGTTTGGCGGTACAACTACTACAATTGGAAGGATACAGAGAAGATTGTCATGGCCCTTGTTATACTTGTTTGGCGGTACAACTACTACAATTAGAAGGATACAGAGAAGATTGTCATGGCCCTTGTTATATTTGTTCGGTGGTACAACTATTACAATTGGAAGGATACAGAGAAGATTGTCATGGCCCTTGTTATACTTGTTCGGTGGTACAACTATTACAATTGGAAGGATACAGAGAAGATTGTCATGGCCCCTATAATACTTGTTTGGCGGTACAACTATTACAATTGGAAGGATACAGAGAAGATTATCATGGCCCCTGTTATACTTGTTTGGCGGTACAAATATTACAATTGGAAGAATACAGAGAAGATGATCATAATCCTGTTATACTTGTTCGGCGGTACAACTACTACAATTGGAAGGATACAGAGAAGATTGTCATGGCCTCTGTTATCCTTGTTTGCTGGTACAACTATTACAATTGGAAGGATACAGAGAAGATTATCATGGCCCCTGTTATACAACAACAACAACAACAAAAACCTTTATTAAGACACTATTGTCTTACAAGGGGATTCCCCTAAAGGTTATATATGTACAAGAGTGAGGAGGAAAAGCAATTTAGAGGGGAGGGGGAGCAATCAGCCGTTGTCTGTGGAGTTGAGCACCTCTTCTCTCATTTTATCAATCGCCTTGAAAAATTTAAAATATTTATAAACAAATGTTTTATCCAGCAGGAGAGCATTAAAGATTTTATATATATGTTGTTCATTGTCGTGAGCTGGCTCCGAAATTTCGCGAATTTCCAGTGTCTTTTCATGTAGGAATGGGCAATGGAATAGATAGTGGACCAAATTGTCTTGGATGCCAACATTGCAGAAGTAGCAATTTAAAGGGTCGCTGTTCCAAAATCCCGTGATATCCTCGCGGAAAAGTAGCCATAGAATCCTTTGACGGGCTATAAATCGTTTAATTTTCAAAGGGAGGTTTGATAGTAAGTAGTCCTCCGTCATAAAGGAGCTACTTAGAGATTGGTAGTGGATAAAATGAGTTGAGCCTTGTATCTTAGCTCGGTCAAATTGGAGTAGCTGGTCCACTGTGGTTTGAATAATTCTAGGCATTTCTCCTCGCACAACCATATAATCTTCACAGTTCTTAAGAAAAGAAAAACCCCTAGAGTCAATGATGCTATTCAAGTTATGAATAAAGTTGTTTCCCGCTTTTCCCACAATTGAAACTTTCCAGAGCTGGGACAAGCAAACATAGGGTAATCTTGTCCTGTCCATTTTTAAAATCCGTATCCAGAACTTTAGAATCAATTTCGTAATGTTTAATTCAAGGGACATCCTTCCGGTTTCTGTTCGTAAGATGTAGCCCGGAGTATATTTGGGTAGGTCAAGAAATCGCCGTAGGAAAATATCCTGGATCTGGTTTACAACTACTATCTGATTTGTCGCCCACATGGGGGCCGAGTATAACAACGTGGATAAAACTATGGAGTCAAGTAATTTCATCACTGCTCCGAACGATTTGGTTCTTGACTTAGATAGTATTCTCCATACTGCGTTTGTAGCAACCAATGCTTTGCTTTTAAAGTGCTGCGCCACGTAAGCAGTTGTATTCTTGGTAGTTAAGGGGTAGCCAAGATATGTATATTTTGAAGATACTGTCAAGGGTTGTTGGCCCCAAAACCAAACGTCAGATCTGGCCAAGCGGCCTCCATTTCGAAACACTACGATTTTAGACTTGGATTGGTTCAGAGTTAAGCCATTTTCCTCTAAATATCTTTTTATTAGATTAATCTTTATTTGAAGATTTATCTTGGATTCACCAAAGAGGACTATATTATCCGCGAACAGGAGGAGGTGTATAGTTCCATGACCCGGTAAGTATATACCTGGCAGGTCAGAATCATCCAGTGTAGCAACCAGATCGTTAATGAAAATAATAAATAAATACGGTGAAAGAGGTTCACCCTGAAGAACACCTGATTGTATTTTGATGAATTCTGTAAAAGAACCGTTCCATCTGACCGCTGCCATCATTTGAGCATAGTAGTTCTGTACGTGAGTTTGATAAATCGCCCACTTAAACCAACAAGCGCAAGCTTTCTCCATAATAGTAAATGTGGAACCGTATCAAACGCTTTTTTAAGATCAACAAAGAATGCGTAAAGTTTCCTTCTTTTGTGGTTTAATGCCATTTGGATTAGTGATGCAAGCGTGAAGATATGGTCTTGGCACGAGTAACCCCTTCTGAATCCTGCCTGGTTTTCCGCTATGAGTTTTCTATTCTCAATCCAATTACTTAGTCTATTTTTTAATATGGATGTAAAAAGTTTTGACAGGTTGCTTATAAGCGCAATGCCCCTATAATTTGATGGTGCATTCGGATCACCATTTTTGAATATTGGTTGGATTATAGTTTTTGACCACTGTGAAGGAACTTGGGATTTAGTTAATATTTTATTGAATAAGTTAGATAAGAGGATTAAACCATTCTCAGGTAGGGCTTTGATAGCTTCATTTGGTATACTGTCGTAACTTGCTGCTTTATTGTTTTTCAAGCTAGCGATTTCCCTCTCAATTTCCAAAGGTGAAATTTCGGCGTCCAGCTCGGAGTCAATAGGAATTAGTAGAGTAGGTATATCAGCGACAATTCTTTGAGGAGGCGACAATAAACCCTGATAAAAGGATTCCCACTCTGAGATGTCAATATTTCCTTTTGTGCTATTCCGTTTCTTAAAGGACGCAATTATTTTCCAAAATTCGGCAGAGTCCTAACATTGCTGAGGGCAGCTTGAGCAGAATCAGAATATTTGTTCTTTTTGTATTTGAGCAATGATAAGTATTTGCGTTTACTCGTAATAAACAAATCTTTATAAATAGGAGTATTGAGAGTCAAATATAACTTAAGATTTTTTTTCATATATGTTTTTGCTGTATAACATTCTCCGTCAAACCATGGTTTAGACCGCGAACTATCCGCTCTTCCCTTTGTTTGCATTCCTGCTCTCATCATTGATGTTTGAATCCTGCTAGTAAGAGTGTCAGCACATAGGTCTATTGAGGCGTCTTCCGGTAGTTGGAGAGCATTTAGGTCTTCGAGACAAAGTTCATATGTCGAAGCTTTATTTATTGACTAGGTAAATTTTTTTACAGGAATATACTCTAGAGGTAGGCTTTTCGCTTTTGTATTGTCTGATCCGTTTAGTTTTAGAAGAAGTGGCAAATGATCGGAATAAGGCAAACTTTCTATGCTTAGGTCAAGAACAAGTTCCAGTAGTGCAGGAGAAACCATGAATAAGTCCAAAACTGAAGACCCCTGATGTGAGACAAAAGTATAGCATCCGTTTTTATCACTAATAGATCTTCCGTTTAGTATAGTGAGGGAGTTATCATCAAGGAAATCGACAAGAGTCTCAGCCAGGGGGGGGCACGGTTGGATCTCTGGAGGTACGGTAGACGGAAAGCATAACTGGGATCTGGAACAAGTTGTGGAAAGCACCCAAGTAGCCAATGCGAATATTTAAATCACCGCCTAAAACTATTTCGAATTCTTGTTGCATTTTATTTTCAACATAGCAAAACAATTTTTTTAGATTTTCTAGCTGTAATTCGCTTGGGGGTAAGTAAACAAAAATTGCACACACTAGGGGTGAGTCTGCTATTGAAGCCAGTTTAAATATAACCGAGATCCATTTAGGCTCAATTTCAACTTTGTAGATTAGGCCTTGGATTTCTTTTCTAATTCCTACAAGGATTCCTCCAGAGCTTCTCCCTCGATTCGAAGGTTTAACAGCTGGTGATTGGTAAAACTCAAAATCTTCTACAGCTAGGTCAAGTAAATAGTGGCACCAGGTTTCAGTTACGGCAAAAATATCAAACAATTTCAAGTAATCGAAGAGAGAGAAGACCGAAGAAATTCTAAAAAATCCATTTATGTTCCAGTATATGATCCTTAAGGGATTACCTTTTGCTTTTAAAGGTTTATTTGTAGGGTAATTTGAGTGGCGATGATTAACTGAGCATGTATTTCGGGTTTTCCAATTTGGCGGCAAGATTGGATGATCTATTGATAGTCTCTGCCAGCAGGTCAGTGAAAAGGTATCGTTGGGTTGACTATTTACAAGTGATTGTTTCCTATCTGCTTGCTACAATGAATGTCCATTGGCATCTACAATTTGTCCATCACAGACCTTATATGCTATGCCATTAATTATTAATTTATTGTCCCTTAGCTTAGCTAGAGTACTTTTTTCGACGAGTTCTCTTCTTTTGACGTTCAAAACGCGCCGTTGGTCTCTCATCTTCATGCTATAGTCTTTCGATAGTGATATCTTAGTTCCTCTTAAATTGAAAGCAGCTTTGAATAGAGTTGATCTATCTTTTTGTTCTGGGACTTCAACCAGGATCGGTGCACCAGGTTTTCTGGATAATCGGTGGCATCGCGTGATGTTTATCTTCTCCGTTGTTTGCATATTTTCTTCGATAACCTTCCGTATCCGTTCTCGGCAGTCCTCGTTATTATCTTGTTCTATTCCGTAAAAAATGAGGTTCCTTTCTCTGCTCTTTGCATCCAAGTATTCAAGCTGGTCTTCTAAGTCTTTTATTTTTTTTGGAGTTTTGAGAGAGTGCTGCCTTTGTAACGGCAGAAGATTCCTCTAGATGTTGCAGTCTTTGGTTTATATTTTCTACTCTATCGTCGATTGCCGAAAGACGGGATTCCAGCCTCTCACCCCAGCTATCCAGCCTTTTGGTGAGTGCATTTATCAGATCTTTGATCTCTTTATCCCTATCTAAGCTTGTTTCCAACGTCGTTTGTTTGGACATCTTAGGGCCTGGGTTTTGTTCAATGCCAGCTAATATTAAGAGCATTAAAACTACACATATAAGGTGAAAGTTTCGGAAATATTTTGAGAGTGAAAGATTCACACGTGATAAGCAAATCTTTTTGCCGCCGTAGGTATCCGGCTTGAAAGTATGTAAATTTGTCTCAGAATTCTTGTCTAATAGACATAAAATTGTGATGGTAAGATATATTGGATATGTAGGTTTCATTTCAGATAGATTGAATTTGCACTTTAGTAAAAATAGAGAAAATATTTTAGTCAGACAGTTCACTTACCGAGAGCGACGTTGCGTGCACCCCTGTTATACTTGTTTGGCGATACAACTACTACAATTGGAATGATATTGAGTTTTAAAGTAAGGGAACCTCTCCTTTCAAAATAGACGCGGAATTAGATTATTTAGAGAAGGGAGAGTTATTTTTATTTATTGACAAATATATATCCTCCAGGAAAAATTTTCATCTACATATTTTTTTTTCAGCGAGAATTGGCGTAGTCCTTTTACCATCCAAACACATCTATGGTAAATTCGGAAGGTTTCATGAATTCCTTGTCGATCTCACATAAAATCTAAGCCTGCCCTAAACTGACGAAAGCCCTATGCCTTGGTCTCCAGGTGGGTATCCAGAAAGCTGGTGCTGTGTCCAAGACTGTAAGTTAGCAGAAACTGTCAATGAGGGTCACACAGTTTGTGTGTCAATTTTGTAGATAGATGTCTTCTCTTTTTTAGGTAAATATGTAAATACAGATTTCCCGGCTCTCTCTCTTTAAAGCTGAATTTGATCCTCAACCACATCATCGGCTTCCAGAAACTTTTTCTCTCAGGAAATTTTTTTAAAAATAAATATAAGTTTATAAAACCGTAACTTGAAAAAAAATATTTTTAAAGAAAACCTTCAGCTCTCTGTTCCCTCTTATCTACTTATACTATTCAGCATCAAGCAATATGCAAATTCTATCCTAATATTCAAACAAAATAACACAAAAAACAACATAAATGTACATGTATATAAATCTGTTAGAATTTTAACGGCGTTTATACGTTTTTATGTACTCTGACAAAAGTTTCTTTTACGTGTTATCACACAAAAGCAATAAACTATTGCCTACAGTAAGAGTAACATAATACATAGAAAAACGTACACTCAAGAGTACAACACCAACAACAAAAAGGAGGTCAATAATAAATTTCAGCGTTAATAAGGAGCGGACAGGGGTTTTGACAAATGTTACTATTTACGGGTTAACACACAAATGCAATATACTAGGGCCTACAGTATGAGTAACTTAAACACAAAAAGGGTACACTCAAGAGTACAACACCAACAACAAAAATGTTACGATGTACTAGAGCGCCATCTGTTATCAAATTATAAAACTATTTTAGAGGCGTAATATTCTTTTTAAAATAAAACAATTTCTACTGTCCTTACTGCGATGGAAAAATTAAAGGGAGGGCCTGGCTCATCAGTGGTGAACCCTCCCAGCGGTATAATTAAACTGGCGAAACCGCTGGGAGGGTTCACCACTGATGAGCCAGGCCCTCCCTTTAATTTTTCCATCGCAGTAAGGACAGTAGAAATTGTTTTATTTTAAAAAGAATATTACGCCTCTAAAATAGTTTTATAATTCAACAACAAAAAGTGGGTAAATAAAAAAAAAAAAACACGATTTGATAAATAAAATAAAAACAGTACTTATCTTTTATTTGCAGCGTTGATAAGGAGCGGACCGGAGTTTCACAGGTATGCGAGGAGGTAACCAGACAAGCACACAGAGAACGCTTTAAGCGTCTCCACTCGAACGCCACTCCACGACTCCTCGCATTCCTTTTATATATGGTTTAACGGGCTACTAACCAAAAGTAATGATTTTTGAGCCCAAATCTCCTCGCATTCCGTTTCAACCCTCTTTTATGTACAAACATGGCCACATTCGTCCAATGAGAAGGATATCAGTTCACTTAAAAAATAAACAACATTCTTCCCGCATAACTGAGAAGATTTAAAACTGCTATGTTTGTCAAATAA
>CP092866.1:128184574-128232282 GCA_030710605.1 Cordylochernes scorpioides
CGCAACTAACCTTATTGGGTGACTCTCGCAGCCCTGATATTTACAAGGTAGAGCATTTACACGTTTTGTTCTCATTTGATTTTGAAATCAGTATCATCAACCTTGGAATAAGCAGCAGACTTGTGATCTTTGTAAGATCGAAAAAGGACCTGAAGTGACGAGACCTCCTATGGAAGATTGTCTATAAGATAATACAAAGAATATTGGGCAATATTTACTATATTTAAATTTCGTCTATTGATTACACCTTTCACGTTGTAGACATAAATACCTATTATAAAATTAGTCGTCAAAACTACTTCTGAAAACCTTACTGCGATGATAGAAAAACCACACGAAACGGTTCTGGCTCATCTGCAGTGAACCCTCTCAGTGGTGCCCCCCCCCTAAATTTTCACCAATGATGAGCCATTCTACTTTATGATGGCTGTCTCCCCTGCATCGCGCAGAACTTGATGAGATTGAGTGGAGATAAAAAAAAAGAAGAAAGGAAGAGACACCGCCATATTTCGACCGCCAAGACGATATTTTATTTTAATAAATATTATTTTGTATTTCGAAAAGAAGTAAGAAATAATAAATATTTCGTTTTTCCTTTCAAACTTCTCTTGAAAGTTTTGTTACAAAATACTCATATATAAATAAATCAAAATTATTTTTTTTTATTTTTTCACGGCTATATTTTTAGATATACTATTTTGATCATCAGTATATCAAAAGATATTTTAATTCTTTTTAAAAATTAAACTTAAAAATATTTTAATAAAAAGTGTTCTTATATTTATTACAAGTAAATCTACATCTTTTTTATTCCATTGGGCCGTTGCATACTTTATAGAAAAACGTTCCAATGAAAATTCTAAATGATTGCATCGTTTCATTGAGAGTGAGAAATTGTAAATAAAATATGGAATGGTCAAATGTATTATATAAATAAGTGTGCCAGAAAGGTTATATACATGTATATTGAGAGAATGGGGGGTGAAAGAATTCAGGGAAGGGTAATAATTTACAAATTATTTATTTTAACATAAATCTTCATTGAGAGAAAATATATAAGAAATGCATATACCTTCACACATATTTTATCATTGGGCACTTTGTTAATGTAAAATTTGAATAAGAATTCGGCGATGTCGTTCATTAAATGGTGCTATACAAGGTTGTCACGTAAACACTTGCAAAAAATTGAAATACCAATATTTTTCGCCGCTATGTATAATGTCTTTGTATTATGTATAAAGTAATTGTATTATGTATTCGTCGTAAAAATATTATTCGCCAAGTAATAAGAAAAACAACGTTTTAAGAAATCCATGAACTTTTGGGACAAACTTATAGAAAGTTGAAAGTATAATTTACTAGACGAATGACCCGGCTTCGCCCGAGAATTCCCCCGAGTGCAATTTCCTTCATACTGAAAGTACATCAATAATAAATATTAGAAGTGCCATAGAATAGCAATACAGAAGTAACACATAAACCACAGGCAAAAAGTGTGTGTGATGGCAAAAATTGTATTATATTAGTGTTAAGGTATTTGATTTAATTATTTTTTACAATCCATTTAGTTGTTTCAAATTCAATATATTTTTAAATAGATGGCAGCTTTTCACCCAAACCCCGAGGTATCTGCTCTAGCGCATTAACCCTTGAAATTGCCTGAGTGACTTCGATGCCCATCTTCTCAGTAAGAATAGGAAAAAATAGTTTTATTGAAAAAATTAAATCCAAAATACTGGCATGTAAATATTTTTCTATAAAAAATAAAAGAGCACATGGAAATTAGGCAAACCTATATGTTTGATAATGACTGCATTTTAAACGATAAAAAAGAAATAAAAAAAACAAAGGCCAAAACAAAAATTAATAAAAAATACGAAAGCCATTATTTACAAACAGTAACGCTAATTTTGTAAAGTTTTTTTAAAATTGCATTGTGTGCACTTACCGTAACTTAGTAATATGAATTTCTCTCTCAATACTTTTGTAAAAAAAAAGTAATACTCATATATAAAGATATTTTTAAAAAGTAAGCAAGCAACTTGGAAAAAAAAAATACAGAACTCTTATTGGTAGCTTAATTGACCTGGTGTTGTTACTTCGCCTCGTATTTATTCCGCGTAAAAAAAAATATAGCTAGAAATTCTAATCAAAATGTAGCCGAAAATTTTCCTCAGGTTTATAAAAATCGACATGCAAAATTTGGTACCAATTGGTTCAGTAGTTTTTGAGTTTATCGCGAAACAGACATTGACTTATATTTATGAGCCAAAGTAATTTAAACCAAATCCCTTTAAAGCAGAGGTCTCTAAAGATAGGTTTTAGTGTTGTGGATATAATATACAATTAAAAATACAATTTTCAAAATATTCGCAACCTTTCAAGGTTGCACATAAAGTAACACTTTAATATCATTCATGAGGAATATTAAATTGTATAAAGCCAGTTCGTTATGATTTCAAAAGTTGCAGTTAAAAGTGACGAAAAATTTTATTCAGAACAAATTAATGGGTCTTCAATTTTGTATAGCGAGTTTTAAATAATAGCAAAAAAAAAAATAATTTTAAAAACATTTATAGGAGGGGCAACATAAGATATGGAAATATATATATATATTCAATTAATGATTATAGTACAAGTTTTATCAATTATAGTACAAGTTTTATCAATAAACGAAAACCTTTTTGAATTCTTTGTTCATTAATAGGAAATGCGGAGTGGCGCGGACACCGGGCGAGAGGTGAATTCTTGTACAGACATCCTTAGACAGAAAGACATGCACATGAGTTCCTGGAAGAGGAGCTTGCAGGCATAGGGGAACTTGATTAGGTATATCTCGTTGTAAGTGCGGCAGCTTGGGCACCTGGTCGATAATATCATAGAAGGCGATTAATCCACATCTGCCGCAGACGTACACATCGCAGACATCAGACGGTCCCTGAGAAACAAGGAGGAACCATGGGAGATCTGACAATCCCGCTCCATCTCCCCAAATCTCAGCCCACCGCCTCTCCTCCGGCCTTCCAAAGGCTGGCGGACTAGCTGGATGACTGGCCCTCTGGCTCTGGCGTGGATCTTGTCGTCCACCATATGTCTCAGCCGCTAGTAGTAGGTCGGACCAATAAAAATTTGGTTTAAAATTTTCTTTCCGGTGAAAGCGGAATACATCACCTCGTTTCCATATTTATGGTAACCCTTACTTGTTAGCACGTTTCCGATTTCCTCACGCTTGAAGGTCTTGGCGAACGCTGTTCCGTCCCCTTCACCTCCTTCGAGGGCTACAGCCTTCCCCATGAGGCATTCATTGAGGTGCCCGAGGGTCTCATTCGGGAAGGCATGGCGTGAGGATTGATGATCAGGTCGGGCATAATGCCCTCGGCGGTGAAGGGCATGTCTTCCTCGTTGTAAACCATGCCGCACGTCCCCTTTTGCCCATGTCGTGAAGAAAATTTGTCCCCAATCTGTGGGACTTCCATTGTCCGCACTCGGACCTTGCACATTTTCATACCGTTCTCGTTGGTTGTCAGCATAACTTTATCCACAATTCCGGATTCCAAAGGGAAGCCTAGAGAGGCATCTCTTGTTATGATTCTGCTCCTTGCTCCTGTTATTTCGTCTTCTTCGCTTTCTCCAACAAAGACCGTCTTCCCGACGAGGACATCGTTTTTAGACACTCGCGTTCCGGGAGAAATGATTCCGTCCTCATCCAGCTTATCGTAGTTAGCATCCTTGATCATGATGCACGATTTCTTGCAAGGCTTCTCGAAGGTCTCTATTGCTTGAAAGTTTCGTTTATCCTCAATTTCAGTATAGGATCTGTAGGAGTAAGAGCGGAAGAGTACTCTCTGAATGGACGAGGTATTAAAGATGATGGAGTCCTCCTGGTTATAGCCGGTATATGACATAATGGCCACGATAGCGTTGATCCCCGCTGGCATTTCCCTGAACCGCAAGTGCTCCATCGGCCGGGTCGCGATCAGAGGCTTCTGAGGGTAGCATAGGATGTGGCCCCGAGTGTCCATCCTGGCGTGGAAGTTGGTGATGTAGATTCCTATGGCCTGTTTCCCCATGGCGCTCTGGTTGTGTTGGGGAAATGGGATTATGGAGGCACAGGTCCCCAGAATCACGGATGGATGTATCTCGCAGTAGTTATAGTAAGCCTGCCTCAGGTCCTCTGGTTTGAGGGCGATTCTAACGACTTGCTCTTCACTAGTGTCCACGTACACTATCTTGCCTGTAGCCACCAGATGGTTCCAATCGGAATGTCCACTCTCGATTGCTTCCACGTCTCGTTTCGTTAAAAGAAGCTTATGATCTTCAACGACAAGTACGGGTCTTAAAATGCGCCCTTCGTCTGTGAAAATTTGGATCTCGGAGTATTCTATAGTGTATCTGACTGAAGTGCCTGCTAGCAAATCTTTTAGTTTAGAGCGAAATTTGCGCAGTGTCCTTATCAGAGTCTTCGGGTCGTAGCTGACGCCGACAAAACAGCCATTGACGAAAACTTTAACGAGATTTAAGGAGCTCGTTGGGATTTCATCCAAAGTTTCCATTCCGTTCTGCTCTAGGATTTGTAATATTAGGAGCGGGGATGTCTCGAGGGACACTGAACTCATGAGGGCCATGTTCTTGACAAGTCCTGTGGCCTGTCCTTCGGGGGTCTCATCTGGACAGAACTTTACCCAATGCGTGTTGTGGAGTTGACGAGGCCTGATCAGCTTGCTATCGCGACCTGTTGGCGCCATGACGCGGCGCAGGTGAGACACCGTGGCGATGAAGGTGAGACGGTTCAACACCTGGCTCACCCCAGTCCTTGATTGGCCGAGCTTGGTTTTGTCCCCCCAGTTGCCGGTGGCCAGTGCGAACTGCACGGCTGTAGTAATGAAGTTGGACTTGAATAGCGATTCAAAACGGAAAGGCCTATTTTTCAGTAGAGTTTTTTCAAGAGTGAGTTTTACATCGTTGGCGAACGTGCGAAATACTCCGCGACAGAGGGAAGTTAGAAGAGGCCCAGCTAAATCTACACGTTTGTTGTCCATGCTATCTCTGTCGTCAATTTGCCTTCTGCCGAGGTGCACCGCAAGCAATCGGTGGACCATATAGCCTAGGAAAAAGGCTTTGTTTCTTTCGCTCCCGCTTTTAATGCCGATATGGGGTAAAAACTCTTTTTGGAGGACTTCTTTGGCAAAGTTTATTCTATCCTTCTTGGTGACACCAGGCTTTGTCCCTCGAGTCCCAATGTAGTTGAGTGCCTGTTCGCTGTCCTGGATGCAGTCTGTGTGAGTGATACATGTCTTTAGATATTTCCAGGATTTCTTTATCTCTCGAGTCGTAGGCAATCAGATTGATAATACTCTTGTCGGTTTCGAATCCAAGGGCGCGGAACAGAACGATGATGGGAATCTCAGCCTTGATCAAGGGAAGAACGGCGACAATGTTGAATTCTTTCTTCTGCTTGCCTTTCCCCCTAGGCAGATGGACATAGAAGGTGGAGATTGGTCGAGAAGATTCAGTGAGGTGGGATCGGATTAGGGCAGTGAGATGGTACTTTTCGAATCGGTTAAAGACAAACACGACGTTATTTTCCATTCTTTCTTGTGCGACCAGCACCTTCTCTGAGCCATTGACGATGAAATAACCTCCAGGGTCCTTGGGACATTCGTTAACCTCTGAAAGGTCCCTCTCATTCATACCGTGGAGTAGACAAAGCTGGGACTTGATCATAATGGGAATTTGACCGATATAGAACTTCTCTAGAACACTCTTGACTGGTTCCTCTTTCTCCACGAGAATGGTGATGTCGACAAAGAGTGGGGCGGCGTAGGTCAGCCCTCGCAATCTGGCAATGTTGGGCGTCAGGACCTCGTTGCGGTATATCGGCTTCGAGACGTACACTTAGCCAAAGGTAATGGTCACCTTGTCTGGTGCACGGGGGACTCCATCCAGGTATTGCGGATCGGACTCGGCAACGATGGGCGGAAGGTCCAGCACGATCCGTTGAAGGGACTCCTGAACAAAATGATCGAAGGATTCAATTTGATGCTGGACCATTCCTCGTTGCGCAAAGTAAGCATCTATCACGTTCCAGGCGACCTGGTTCCAGTATTCTTGGGTGATCACTTAATCTTTTGCTATTTTATTACGTAAATTCGACATTTTCTAAAATTATGTCAATGTAATGTGTTAATATATTTTTTACCTTTTAAATTTACGAGGTGTGTTCAAAAGGTATCGCGACTTTTGTGTTTTTCAAAAATTATTTATTTATTCATGAATACCTATTTTGTCCCCTTAAAAGTAATCCCTATGAGATATTATACACTTGTGCCAACGGTTTTTCCAATCTTCGAAGCACTTCAAAAAATCATTTTTTTTTTTAAATCTTTTTCAGCTCCTCCTTCGATGCCGTCTTTATCTCGTCAAGCGTAGCGTAACGTCGTCCTTTCATGGGCCTCTATAGTTTAGGGAACAAGAAAAAGTCACAGGGGGCCATATCTGGGGAATACGGTGGCTGCGGCATCATTAGTGTGTTGTTTTTGGCCAAAAAGTCGCGCACAAGCAACGATGTGTGAGCAGGGTCGTTATCGTGGTGCAAAAGCCAATTTTTGTTCTTCCACAAATCCGGGCGTTTCTGGCGGATTGCTTCGCGCAAATTGCGCATAACTTGCAGGTAATATTCCTTATTGACCGTTCTACCCTGTGGCAAGAACTCATGATGCACCACGCCCCTGCAATCGAAGAAAACTGTCAGCAAAACTTTCACATTCGACCGAACTTGGCGCGCTTTTTTCGGTCTTGGTTCGTGCGGCAGCTTCCATTGAGATGATTGAGCTTTGGTTTCCACGTCATAACCATAAACCCACGCTTCGTCACCAGTTATGACCCTCTGGAGCAAATTTGGGTCGTCGCGGACAGAGTCCAACATCTCATTAGCAATGTTCATGCGATGCTGTTTTTGGTCGCAATTGAGCAATTTTTGTACGAATTTCGCGGCGACCCGTCTCATGCCCAAATCATTGATAAAAATCGAATGGCACGAGCCAATCGATATGTTTAGGTCCTCAGCAACTTCTCTAACGGTGATTCGACGATTGGCTAATATCATTTTCTCCACTTCATTAATTTTTTCGTCTGTTGTTGAAGTGCTCAGGCGTCCGGCACGCTCTTCGTCGTTCACATCTTCTCGGACTTCTGAGAACATTTTGTACCACCGATAAACGTTGCTTCGGTCCAAGGTAGCTTCTCCGTATGCCACAGTCAACATTCGGAATGCATCCGCACACTTAATTTCGTTTTTCACAAAAAATTTGATACAGGTTCTTTGATCCATTTTTTTAAATAGGTAAAAATCGAAGACGATCCAAAACACCTGCAAGCAAAGCAGCTGTCAACAATTAAGTGAACATTCAAAATGGCCGAGCTTGTCGGCATAAGTAAGAGACATGAGTACCAACATAAAACCACAAAAATATCGAAATTCGAATATACGTAACCCGCGAAAATTCAAAAGTCGCGATAATTTTTGAGCACACCTCGTATATCTAGAGAGAGAGAGAGAAAGAGAGAGAGACGGTTAAACATACTTTATTGACTACTAGTCAATTATGGATGAAAAATAATGATATAATACAGTGGAATTATGATTGAGGAAGGCTCCACCATCGAGAGAGAGGGTGAGGGGGGGAAGGTGGGCGGACTTTATTACAAACTCCTCATTTCTTCTATTCCTTCTTATTTTTGTCCTCCTCGGACTTCCTCTCAGGGTTGAGGGTGCCCATGGCGGAGCTGATGGCATCAGACTGGGGGTCCACCCCTGGCAGGTTCTCCAGCACACTCTGGAGGAACTCCGGGTCGTTCATCACCTCGCTGTAGTCTTCTTCCCTCTGATCCGTGTCCATGGGGGTCTCCTGGCTCTGGGCTTGTTGTAGGGACATCTGCATGGCGTAGGCAATCTGCTCGTCTTCCGTCATGGAGGCAAAGTCTGGGACAGCACTACCTCCGGTGGAGTGGCCGGCTTGGTCAGTCTCCATGGACATGGCGAGGGCTCGCTCCAGAAGCTCCTCCTCATTGGTGCTCTCTGGGACGGTCTCTGGTACAGAGACAGCCTCTGCAGCGCGCCGTGCCTGCTCTTCCTGCCTTTGCCTCTGTTCCTCCATGGACACGCGCAAGGCCAGCGCAAGCTCTGGGTCCTCGTTGGGGTCCACGCCAAACTCAAAGGTGCCTGCACCACCAGGAGCACCACCGCCATCTTCTCCCTGTACAATGGGGGAGCTGATGAGGGCGTCGGAGAGGTGGGGGGCCGGGGGGTACTGTCACTAGGTGGGATCCGTTGCTATCTTTGCCGTTGATGGTGTTGATGAAGGAGGTGAGCTTGTCAGTATTGGCTGTCTGATCCTCTCCAAAGTTGATGATGTCTACGTTGACCTTCTCCTTCTTCAGCTTCTTGGCAAACTTGATGATCTCTTTGTCATCAACTTCCAGGGGGCTTCCAACAAACACCACGATCCTCATCTTGTGGTTCTTGCCCTGACGGTGCTTCAATGCCATATGTGCGATGCGGATGCCGCTCAGGAAGCTGATGTTGCCCTTGGGCTGGACCTGGTGGAGCTTGGAGAGGATGTGACCAATGTCGGAGGTGAGGGTGGCCAGAACCTCAGGGTTCTGAGAGAGGGTGAGCAGTCCCACGTTGTTCTCTGGATTGGCCCGGGTCTTGGAGTGACACACCAGACTGACGGCATCCTGCTGGGCCTGGAGTCTGGTGGGCACAAAGTCCCCGTTCCTCATGTACTCGCTGTTGTCCACACAAACAAAGGTACTTTCTAACACCATTCTGTAATTATTTGGACAATGCTATTTGTTTATATTTAAAATGTAGAAGAATAGCAGGAGAGAGAGAGACAAATAAATTCTGTGACTATGACTATATACAGATTTATTAATTCTGTGAAAATTAAAAAATATATTTATATTTAAAATATATATATTTTAAACAGTTATTATAAATTTTAATTCACTTAATATGTATTTAATACTCATGTATATTAAAAATTGGTAGTTGGCGTTAAGCGCTCTAAAAGAAAACCTGGGTTATAAAATTATATATTAAAAATTATTCCCTAACGCAAAAATATAATACTATGTAATTATATAAAATTAATAAATTAAAATAACATTTTAAAAAAGGCTTTCACCTGAGTGCAATAAAAATATATATATTTAAAAAATAGTTTCTATAAATTTTATATTTAAATCAATATACACCTATCCCCCAATTTACACGGTACTTGTTTTACACGTTTTCGCTTTTACACGGTTTTCCAAATAAGTTTTTTTTTTTTTTGTTTTTGTTTTTATCGCACTATACTAAATGCTACTGTGATTGAACACATGCGCTGTGTACACATCTCACGAGGAATCCCGAGCTTATGTGCTGACTACATATTTTAACCTGTCAATGCATTTTATTTTTATTTCTGTGTACACCTATCCCCCGATTTACACGTTTTTCTCAGGAACGTATCTACCGTGTAAATCGGGGGATAGGTGTATATTTAATACAGTAGAACCTCCCTTCAGCGGACACCTCTCTACAAAGGACAGTTTTCATTTTCAAAATTACTACCATTTTTACTATTTAGCAACTCTCCGGTAAGAGGCCACCTAAAGGACACTTTGGCTCTGCCACTAGGTGTTGTCCCTATACAGGGAGGTAGTTCTACTGTCTATGTATTAAATTAAGAGGTAGTTGGCGTTCTGCGCTCCAAGAGAGAACCTGAGTTATAAATATTTACATATTTAAAATTTTAAAAAATGGATATCCTGACCTGGAGCACATGTGCTTTTCAGATGGCAGAGAGAGCGCCATCTAGTGGAAAATAAATCAACTAAACATTGATTTAGCCTGTCCTTGATATTTGGCAAACTCAAATTATTGATAAATCAAGATAAGCCATCCACGAACGCGTTTCGCGCTTTTGGCGCTCGTCAGCTTGGAGTAGGCTGTACCACTGCGACCAAAAAGAGTCTTGGTCCCAGAGGCTTCTTGAGAAATCAAGAAATGGGTATTTAAGGCCAAACTTGCGTGAAAACGCTTAACATGTGAAATATACAAGGCATGTCCCATAAGTTCCCGGACTGGGTCCATAAAAAAATTAATAAATGAAAAATGTAAATGAATTTGACTGTTTATTATAGAAAAAATATCTGGCTACACGGTGGTACCAATATCGAGGCGGTACTTGCGCGCGCGCCAAGGTTATTCTAATTTATTTAAAGGTCACACCTAGCGCTGCGGCGATTTTACGATGGAACAAAAATTGAAGCAGAGGATTTGCATAGAATTTTGTGTGAAACTTCAAATATCAGCAACCGAAACTTTTGAAATGCTTAATAAAGCATTCCCCAATGACGCCCCAAAGAGAACAACTGTTTTTGAATGGCATTCTAAGCATCTAAGCATTATTTTATCAAGACAATACAATAGCATTAACAGAGACTTACCGAACATTTACAATATGATATATCCTGATAATATTTAATAATACCAATAAATTGTGTTATATAGTAGAACCTCCTTGTAAAGGACACCTAATTACAGAGCCAAAGTGTCCTTTAGGGAGAGGTGTCCTCTTACCGGAGAGTTGCTAATTTGTAAAAATGGTAATTTTGAAAATGAAAACTGACCTTTGTGGAGAGGTGTCCGCTAGCAGGGTGGCCTCAAAAGGGAGGTTCTACTGTATATGGGCCTTTATGAAACATAAATACAAAATAATAAATAAAATTTCAAGCTATATGATAATTCCTAAAATAAATCAAACAATGGTCAATATGCAAATACATACTAACTGAATAAGAATATATTCTAACCTCAAATAATATGCAAAATCTAACCGAATGGCACAATTCCAGATGGCACAAGAACTTATAAAGCATGCAACAACTGTCCTGGTGTGGAACTAACACCTACCCACATATTCTCATGCCCAGCAATGGCCGAAGCCTTGCAGAAAATTGACTTAGACCCAGAGCAGCAGCTTTACACACCCAAGATAGTGGATATTGCTGCTGCTGTGATGGAGATGCATGGAGACATCTGAGGCTCTTCTTTGGACACGACAACAACAACAACCGAATATATAGATGTATATAGATTTTGGTAATAGTTTACCATCAGGCGGCGTTTTATTCATTTATTTAAGTTCTCCTGTAGAAGGGCAGAGATGCCCGAAAGCTTGAGAGTACGTGAATAAAAGATAAAAGAAACCCATCTCCAGAAACCTGTGGTATTGTTTGATTTATATCCAGGAGATTAGAATCAATTGAGAGTTGAATCATATAAATTAATGTTATTGCACTTTTAAAATGTTAAAGTATATTTTAATACAAAGAAATAACTCGCAATCTGGCCTTATTGTTTGTGGAAGAACATTCCTCGATGCAAATATTTATATGTAATTCTACTGTCCTAAAAGCTTATGTCCATCGTTTGCTTAAATAACATTTCTAAGATTCCACCTTTCACTGTTGCACATATAAGCAGAATTTTTCAATACAGTATTAGAGCTCTAAAGAAGCGGTCTGGTAGATTAAAAAAAAATTGGCCAAACCGCTGGGAGAGTTCACTACTAAGGAGCCAAGCCCTTCCAATATATATTTTTTTATCGCAGTAAGGACAGTAGAAGTTTGATTTATTTGTGAAAATAAACATCCGCGTCTTAATGTTTACATTTGTTATAGAGTATATTTTGGGACACTGTGCATTTTAAAATTTAGTACAAACACGTAATTTTAATTGATAGATGACGTCTATAATGCGGCTTTGTTCAAATAACACTGGTCAACAACATTTTTGCCCAAGAGAACTTGATGGTCTTTCTAGTGTAACTTTTCATGCTGAATTCAAAATTCTAATCAGAAATATTCCATCACCCATGGTTTTTGCGTGACAGCCTTTTTATATTTGGTATTGGGATAAATAGAGCAAAAAATGCGAAAAATATTACATAAGCATTTTTTAATTATAATTATCAATATATATATATTTAGTGGTCGCTCATTAGAGACAAAAAATCGATTTTTTTTGTGGTCGCTGGTCGTTCATGGGAGCTCGCTATAGTAGGCTTACAAAGGAAATCCCTTCGTTTCTAACAAGGATGGTTGCTCATGAGAGACTGTAGTTATTTCAATAGTTGTTGTGGTGGGATTCCAGCAACATTGTTGTCAGGATGTTTCCTTTAAAACGTTGATTGTCACATGCACCTGGTTTATTCATATTTTCTGGTCCCCTTAAATAATAATTTGGATTTTAGATTAGAACTAAAAATTAAAAATACAAATTATTGATATTTATTACAAGTAAATCTACATCTTTTTTATTCGATTGGGCCGTTGCATACTTTATAGAAAAACGTTCCAATGAAAATTCTAAATGATTGCATCGTTTCATTGAGAGTGAGAAATTGTAAATAAAATATGGAATGGTCAAATGTATTATATAAATAAGTGTGCCAGAAAGGTTATATACATGTATATTGAGAGAATGGGGGGTGAAAGAATTCAGGGAAGGGTAATAATTTACAAATTGTTTATTTTAACATAAATCTTCATTGAGAGAAAATATATAAGAAATGAATATACCTTCACACATATTTTATCATTAGGCACTTTGTTAATGTAAAATTTGAATAAGAATTCGGCGATGTCGTTCATTAAATGGTGCTATACAAGGTTGTCACGTAAACACTTGCAAAAAATTGAAATACCAATATTTTTCGCCGTTATGTATAATGTCTTTGTATTATGTATAAAGTAATTGTATTATGTATTCGTCGTAAAAATATTATTCGCCAATTAATAAGAAAAACAACGTTTTAAGAAATCCATGAACTTTTGGGACAAACTTATAGAAAGTTGAAAATATAATTTACTAGACGAATGACCCGGCTTCGCCCGAGAATTCCCCCGAGTGCAATTTCCTTCATACTGAAAGTACATCAATATTAAATATTAGAAGTACCATAAAATAGCAATACAGAAGTAACACATAAACCACAGGCAAAAAGTGTGTGATGGCAAAAATTGTATTATATTAGTGTTAAGGTATTTGATTTAATTATTTTTTTACAATCCATTTAGTTGTTTCAAAATCAATATATTTTTAAATAGATGGCAGCTTTTCACCCAAACCCCGAGGTATCTGCTCTAGCGCATTAACCCTTGAAATTGCCTGAGTGACTTCGATGCCCATCTTCTCAGTAAGAATAGGAAAAAATAGTTTTATTGAAAAAATTAAATCCAAAATACTGGCATGTAAATATTTTTCTATAAAAAATAAAAGAGCACATGGAAATTAGGCAAACCTATATGTTTGATAATGACTGCATTTTAAACGATAAAAAGAAATAAAAAAAACAAAGGCCAAAACAAAAATTAATAAAAAATACGAAAGCCATTATTTACAAACAGTAACGCTAATTTTGTAAAGTTTTTTTAAATTGCATTGTCTGCACTTACCGTAACTTAGTAATATGAATTTCTCTCTCAATAATTTTGTAAAAAAAAAAGTAACACTCATATATAAAGATATTTTAAAAAAGTAAGCAAGCAACTTGAAAAAAAAAAAATACAGAACTCTTATTGGTAGCTTAATTGACCTGGTGTTGTTACTTCGCCTCGTATTTATTCCGCTTAAAAAAAAATATAGCTAAAAATTCTAATCAAAATGTAGCCGAAAATTTTCCTCAGGTTTATAAAAATCGACATGCAAAATTTGGTACCAATTGGTTCAGTAGTTTTTGAGTTTATCGCGAAACAGACATTGACTTATGTTTATGAGCCAAAGTAATTTAAACCAAATCCCTTTAAAGCAGAGGTCTCTAAAGATAGGTTTTAGTGTTGTGGATATAATATACAATTAAAAATACAATTTTCAAAATATTCGCAACCTTTCAAGGTTGCACATAAAGTAACACTTTAATATCATTCATGAGGAATATTAAATTGTATAAAGCCAGTTCGTTATGATTTCAAAAGTTGCAGTTAAAAGTGACGAAAAATTTTATTCAGAACAAATTAATGGGTCTTCAATTTTGTATAGAGAGTTTTAAATAATAGCAAAAAAAAAAAAAATTTAAAAACATTTATAGGAGGGGCAACATAAGATATGGAAATATATATTTATATTCAATTAATGATTATAGTACAAGTTTTATCAATTATAGTACAAGTTTTATCAATAAACGAAAACCTTTTTGAATTCCTTGTTCATTAATAGGAAATGCGGAGTGGCGCGGACACCGGGCGAGAGGTGAATTCTTGTACAGACATCCTTAGACAGAAAGACATGCACATGAGTTCCTGGAAGAGGAGCTTGCAGGCATAGGGGAACTTGATTAGGTATATCTCGTTGTAAGTGCGGCAGCTTGGGCACCTGGTCGATAATATCATATAAGGCGATTAATCCACATCTGCCGCAGACGTACACATCGCAGACATCAGACGGTCCCTGAGAAACAAGGAGGAACCATGGGAGATCTGACAATCCCGCTCCATCTCCCCAAATCTCAGCCCACCGCCTCTCCTCCGGCCTTCCAAAGGCTGGCGGACTAGCTGGATGACTGGCCCTCTGGCTCTGGCGTGGATCTTGTCGTCCACCATATGTCTCAGCCGCTAGTAGTAGGTCGGACCAATAAAAATTTGGTTTAAAATTTTCTTTCCGGTGAAAGCGGAATACATCACCTCGTTTCCATATTTATGGTAACCCTTACTTGTTAGCACGTTTCCGATTTCCTCACGCTTGAAGGTCTTGGCGAACGCTGTTCCGTCCCCTTCACCTCCTTCGAGGGCTACAGCCTTCCCCATGAGGCATTCATTGAGGTGCCAGAGGGTCTCATTCGGGAAGGCATGGCGTGAGGATTGATGATCAGGTCGGGCATAATGCCCTCGGCGGTGAAGGGCATGTCTTCCTCGTTGTAAACCATGCCGCACGTCCCCTTTTGCCCATGTCGTGAAGAAAATTTGTCCCCAATCTGTGGGACTTCCGTTGTCCGCACTCGGACCTTGCACATTTTCATACCGTTCTCGTTGGTTGTCAGCATAACTTTATCCACAATTCCGGATTCCAAAGGGAAGCCTAGAGAGGCATCTCTTGTTATGATTCTGCTCCTTGCTCCTGTTATTTCGTCTTCTTCGCTTTCTCCAACAAAGACCGTCTTCCCGACGAGGACATCGTTTTTAGACACTCGCGTTCCGGGAGAAATGATTCCGTCCTCATCCAGCTTATCGTAGTTAGCATCCTTGATCATGATGCACGATTTCTTGCAAGGCTTCTCAAAGGTCTCTATTGCTTGAAAGTTTCGTTTATCCTCAATTTCAGTATAGGATCTGTAGGAGTAAGAGCGGAAGAGTACTCTCTGAATGGACGAGGTATTAAAGATGATGGAGTCCTCCTGGTTATAGCCGGTATATGACATAATGGCCACGATAGCGTTGATCCCCGCTGGCATTTCCCTGAACCGCAAGTGCTCCATCGGCCGGGTCGCGATCAGAGGCTTCTGAGGGTAGCATAGGATGTGACCCCGAGTATCCATCCTGGCGTGGAAGTTGGTGATGTAGATTCCTATGGCCTGTTTCCCCATGGCGCTCTGGTTGTGTTGGGGAAATGGGATTATGGAGGCACAGGTCCCCAGAATCACGGATGGATGTATCTCGCAGTAGTTATAGTAAGCCTGCCTCAGGTCCTCTGGTTTGAGGGCGATTCTAACGTCTTGCTCTTCACTAGTGTCCACGTACACTATCTTGCCTGTAGCCACCAGATGGTTCCAATCGGAATGTCCACTCTCGATTGCTTCCACGTCTCGTTTCGTTAAAAGAAGCTTATGATCTTCAACGACAAGTACGGGTCTTAAAATGCGCCCTTCGTCTGTGAAAATTTGGATCTCGGAGTATTCTATAGTGTATCTGACTGAAGTGCCTGCTAGCAAATCTTTTAGTTTAGAGCGAAATTTGCGCAGTGTCCTTATCAGAGTCTTCGGGTCGTAGCTGACGCCGACAAAACAGCCATTGACGAAAACTTTAACGAGATTTAAGGAGCTCGTTGGGATTTCATCCAAAGTTTCCATTCCGTTCTGCTCTAGGATTTGTAATATTAGGAGCGGGGATGTCTCGATGGACACTGAACTCATGAGGGCCATGTTCTTGACAAGTCCTGTGGCCTGTCCTTCGGGGGTCTCATCTGGACAGAACTTTCCCCAATGCGTGTTGTGGAGTTGACGAGGCCTGATCAGCTTGCTATCGCGGTCTGTTGGCGCCATGACGCGGCGCAGGTGAGACACCGTGGCGATGAAGGTGAGACGGTTCAACACCTGGCTCACCCCAGTCCTTGAATGGCCGAGCTTGGTTTTGTCCCCCCAGTTGCCGGTGGCCAGTGCGAACTGCACGGCTGTAGTAATGAAGTTGGACTTGAATAGCGATTCAAAACGGAAAGGCCTATTTTTCAGTAGAGTTTTTTCAAGAGTGAGTTTTACATCGTTGGCGAACGTGCGAAATACTCCGCGACAGAGGGAAGTTAGAAGAGGCCCAGCTAAATCTACACGTTTGTTGTCCATGCTATCTCTGTCGTCAATTTGCCTTCGGCCGAGGTGCACCGCAAGCAATCGGTGGACCATATAGCCTAGGAAAAAGGCTTTGTTTCTTTCGCTCCCGCTTTTAATACCGATATGGGGTAAAAACTCTTTTTGGAGGACTTCTTTGGCAAAGTTTATTCTATCCTTCTTGGTGACACCAGGCTTTGTCCCTCGAGTCCCAATGTAGTTGAGTGCCTGTTCGCTGTCCTGGATGCAGTCTGTGTGAGTGATACATGTCTTTAGAAATTTCCAGGATTTCTTTATCTCTCGAGTCGTAGGCAATCAGATTGATAATACTCTTGTCGGTTTCGAATCCAAGGGCGCGGAACAGAACGATGATGGGAATCTCAGCCTTGATCAAGGGAAGAACGGCGACAATGTTGAATTCTTTCTTCTGCTTGCCTTTCCCCCTAGGCAGATGGACATAGAAGGTGGAGATTGGTCGAGAAGATTCAGTGAGGTGGGATCGGATTAGGGCAGTGAGATGGTACTTTTCGAATCGGTTAAAGACAAACACGACGTTATTTTCCATTCTTTCTTGTGCGACCAGCACCTGCTCTGAGCCATTGACGATGAAATAACCTCCAGGGTCCATGGGACATTCGTTAACCTCTGAAAGGTCCCTCTCATTCATACCGTGGAGTAGACAAAGCTGGGACTTGATCATAATGGGAATTTGACCGATATAGAACTTCTCTAGAACACTCTTGACTGGTTCCTCTTTCTCCACGAGAATGGTGATGTCGACAAAGAGTGGGGCGGCGTAGGTCAGCCCTCGCAATCTGGCAATGTTGGGCGTCAGGACCTCGTTGCGGTATATCGGCTTCGAGACGTACACTTAGCCAAAGGTAATGGTCACCTTGTCTGGTGCACGGGGGACTCCATCCAGGTATTGCGGATCGGACTCGGCAACGATGGGCGGAAGGTCCAGCACGATCCGTTGAAGGGACTCCTGAACAAAATGATCGAAGGATTCAATTTGATGCTGGACCATTCCTCGTTGCGCAAAGTAAGCATCTATCACGTTCCAGGCGACCTGGTTCCAGTATTCTTGGGTGATCACTTAATCTTTTGCTATTTTATTACGTAAATTCGACATTTTCTAAAATTATGTCAATGTAATGTGTTAATATATTTTTTACCTTTTAAATTTACGAGGTGTGTTCAAAAGGTATCGCGACTTTTGTGTTTTTCAAAAATTATTTATTTATTCATGAATACCTATTTTGTCCCCTTAAAAGTAATCCCTATGAGATATTATACACTTGTGCCAACGGTTTTTCCAATCTTCGAAGCACTTCAAAAAATCATTTTTTTTTTAAATCTTTTTCAGCTCCTCCTTCGATGCCGTCTTTATCTCGTCAAGCGTAGCGTAACGTCGTCCTTTCATGGGCCTCTATAGTTTAGGGAACAAGAAAAAGTCACAGGGGGCCATATCTGGGGAATACGGTGGCTGCGGCATCATTAGTGTGTTGTTTTTGGCCAAAAAGTCGCGCACAAGCAACGATGTGTGAGCAGGGTCGTTATCGTGGTGCAAAAGCCAATTTTTGTTCTCCACAAATCCGGGCGTTTCTGGCGGATTGCTTCGCGCAAATTGCGCATAACTTGCAGGTAATATTCCTTATTGACCGTTCTACCCTGTGGCAAAAACTCATGATGCACCACGCCCCTGCAATCGAAGAAAACTGTCAGCAAAACTTTCACATTCGACCGAACTTGGCGCGCTTTTTTCGGTCTTGGTTCGTGCGGCAGCTTCCATTGAGATGATTGAGCTTTGGTTTCCACGTCATAACCATAAACCCACGCTTCGTCACCAGTTATGACCCTCTGGAGCAAATTTGGGTCGTCGCGGACAGAGTCCAACATCTCAATTAGCAATGTTCATGCGATGCTGTTTTTGGTCGCACTTGAGCAATTTTTGTACGAATTTCGCGGCGACCCGTCTCATGCCCAAATCATTGATAAAAATCGAATGGCACGAGCCAATCGATATGTTTAGGTCCTAAGCAACTTCTCTAACGGTGATTCGACGATTGGCTAATATCATTTTCTCCACTTCATTAATTTTTTCGTCTGTTGTTGAAGTGCTCAGGCGTCCGGCACGCTCTTCGTCGTTCACATCTTCTCGGACTTCTGAGAACATTTTGTACCACCGATAAACGTTGCTTCGGTCCAAGGTAGCTTCTCCGTATGCCACAGTCAACATTCGGAATGCATCCGCACACTTAATTTCGTTTTTCACAAAAAATTTGATACAGGTTCTTTGATCCATTTTTTTAAATAGGTAAAAATCGAAGACGATCCAGAACACCTGCAAGCAAAGCAGCTGTCAACAATTAAGTGAACATTCAAAATGGCCGAGCTTGTCGGCATAAGTAAGAGACATGAGTACCAACATAAAACCACAAAAATATCGAAATTCGAATATACGTAACCCGCGAAAATTCAAAAGTCGCGATACTTTTTGAGCACACCTCGTATATTTAAAGAGAGAGAGAGAGAGACGGTTAAACATACTTTATTGACTACTAGTCAATTATGGATGAAAAATAATGATATAATACAGTGGAATTATGATTGAGGAAGGCTCCACCATCGAGAGAGAGGGTGAGGGGGGGAAGGTGGGCGGACTTTATTACAAACTCCTCATTTCTTCTATTCCTTCTTATTTTTGTCCTCCTCGGACTTCCTCTCAGGGTTGAGGGTGCCCATGGCGGAGCTGATGGCATCAGACTGGGGGTCCACCCCTGGCAGGTTCTCCAGCACACTCTGGAGGAACTCCGGGTCGTTCATCACCTCGCTGTAGTCTTCTTCCCTCTGATCCGTGTCCATGGGGGTCTCCTGGCTCTGGGCTTGTTGTAGGGACATCTGCATGGCGTAGGCAATCTGCTCGTCTTCCGTCATGGAGGCAAAGTCTGGGACAGCACTACCTCCGGTGGAGTGGCCGGCTTGGTCAGTCTCCATGGACATGGCGAGGGCTCGCTCCAGAAGCTCCTCCTCATTGGTGCTCTCTGGGACGGTCTCTGGTACAGAGACAGCCTCTGCAGCGCGCCGTGCCTGCTCCTCCTGCCTTTGCCTCTGTTCCTCCATGGACACGCGCAAGGCCAGCGCAAGCTCTGGGTCCTCGTTGGGGTCCACGCCAAACTCAAAGGTGCCTGCACCACCAGGAGCACCACCGCCATCTTCTCCCTGTACAATGGGGGAGCTGATGAGGGCGTCGGAGAGGTGGGGGCCGGGGGGTACTGTCACTAGGTGGGATCCGTTGCTATCTTTGCCGTTGATGGTGTTGATGAAGGAGGTGAGCTTGTCAGTATTGGCTGTCTGATCCTCTCCAAAGTTGATGATGTCTACGTTGACCTTCTCCTTCTTCAGCTTCTTGGCAAACTTGATGATCTCTTTGTCATCAACTTCCAGGGGGCTTCCAACAAACACCACGATCCTCATCTTGTGGTTCTTGCCCTGACGGTGCTTCAATGCCATATGTGCGATGCGGATGCCGCTCAGGAAGCTGATGTTGCCCTTGGGCTGGACCTGGTGGAGCTTGGAGAGGATGTGACCAATGTCGGAGGTGAGGGTGGCCAGAACCTCAGGGTTCTGAGAGAGGGTGAGCAGTCCCACGTTGTTCTCTGGATTGGCCCGGGTCTTGGAGTGACACACCAGACTGACGGCATCCTGCTGGGCCTGGAGTCTGGTGGGCACAAAGTCCCCGTTCCTCATGTACTCGCTGTTGTCCACACAAACAAAGGTACTTTCTAACACCATTCTGTAATTATTTGGACAATGCTATTTGTTTATATTTAAAATGTAGAAGAATAGCAGGAGAGAGAGAGACAAATAAATTCTGTGACTATGACTATATACAGATTTATTAATTCTGTGAAAATTAAAAAATATATTTATATTTAAAATATATATATTTTAAACAGTTATTATAAATTTTAATTCACTTAATATGTATTTAATACTCATGTATATTAAAAATTGGTAGTTGGCGTTAAGCGCTCTAAAAGAAAACCTGGGTTATAAAATTATATATTAAAAATTATTCCCTAACGCAAAAATATAATACTATGTAATTATATAAAATTAATAAATTAAAATAACATTTTAAAAAAGGCTTTCACCTGAGTGCAATAAAAATATATATATTTAAAAAATAGTTTCTATAAATTTTATATTTAAATCAATATACACCTATCCCCCAATTTACACGGTACTTGTTTTACACGTTTTCGCTTTTACACGGTTTTCCAAATAAGTTTTTTTTTTTTTTGTTTTTGTTTTTATCGCACTATACTAAATGCTACTGTGATTGAACACATGCGCTGTGTACACATCTCACGAGGAATCCCGAGCTTATGTGCTGACTACATATTTTAACCTGTCAATGCATTTTATTTTTATTTCTGTGTACACCTATCCCCCGATTTACACGTTTTTCTCAGGAACGTATCTACCGTGTAAATCGGGGGATAGGTGTATATTTAATACAGTAGAACCTCCCTTCAGCGGACACCTCTCTACAAAGGACAGTTTTCATTTTCAAAATTACTACCATTTTTACTATTTAGCAACTCTCCGGTAAGAGGCCACCTAAAGGACACTTTGGCTCTGCCACTAGGTGTTGTCCCTATACAGGGAGGTAGTTCTACTGTCTATGTATTAAATTAAGAGGTAGTTGGCGTTCTGCGCTCCAAGAGAGAACCTGAGTTATAAATATTTACATATTTAAAATTTTAAAAAATGGATATCCTGACCTGGAGCACATGTGCTTTTCAGATGGCAGAGAGAGCGCCATCTAGTGGAAAATAAATCAACTAAACATTGATTTAGCCTGTCCTTGATATTTGGCAAACTCAAATTATTGATAAATCAAGATAAGCCATCCACGAACGCGTTTCGCGCTTTTGGCGCTCGTCAGCTTGGAGTAGGCTGTACCACTGCGACCAAAAAGAGTCTTGGTCCCAGAGGCTTCTTGAGAAATCAAGAAATGGGTATTTAAGGCCAAACTTGCGTGAAAACGCTTAACATGTGAAATATACAAGGCATGTCCCATAAGTTCCCGGACTGGGTCCATAAAAAAATTAATAAATGAAAAATGTAAATGAATTTGACTGTTTATTATAGAAAAAATATCTGGCTACACGGTGGTACCAATATCGAGGCGGTACTTGCGCGCGCGCCAAGGTTATTCTAATTTATTTAAAGGTCACACCTAGCGCTGCGGCGATTTTACGATGGAACAAAAATTGAAGCAGAGGATTTGCATAGAATTTTGTGTGAAACTTCAAATATCAGCAACCGAAACTTTTGAAATGCTTAATAAAGCATTCCCCAATGACGCCCCAAAGAGAACAACTGTTTTTGAATGGCATTCTAAGCATCTAAGCATTATTTTATCAAGACAATACAATAGCATTAACAGAGACTTACCGGACATTTACAATATGATATATCCTGATAATATTTAATAATACCAATAAATTGTGTTATATAGTAGAACCTCCTTGTAAAGGACACCTAATTACAGAGCCAAAGTGTCCTTTAGGGAGAGGTGTCCTCTTACCGGAGAGTTGCTAATTTGTAAAAATGGTAATTTTGAAAATGAAAACTGACCTTTGTGGAGAGGTGTCCGCTAGCAGGGTGGCCTCAAAAGGGAGGTTCTACTGTATATGGGCCTTTATGAAACATAAATACAAAATAATAAATAAAATTTCAAGCTATATGATAATTCCTAAAATAAATCAAACAATGGTCAATATGCAAATACATACTAACTGAATAAGAATATATTCTAACCTCAAATAATATGCAAAATCTAACCGAATGGCACAATTCCAGATGGCACAAGAACTTATAAAGCATGCAACAACTGTCCTGGTGTGGAACTAACACCTACCCACATATTCTCATGCCCAGCAATGGCCGAAGCCTTGCAGAAAATTGACTTAGACCCAGAGCAGCAGCTTTACACACCCAAGATAGTGGATATTGCTGCTGCTGTGATGGAGATGCATGGAGACATCTGAGGCTCTTCTTTGGACACGACAACAACAACAACCGAATATATAGATGTATATAGATTTTGGTAATAGTTTACCATCAGGCGGCGTTTTATTCATTTATTTAAGTTCTCCTGTAGAAGGGCAGAGATGCCCGAAAGCTTGAGAGTACGTGAATAAAAGATAAAAGAAACCCATCTCCAGAAACCTGTGGTATTGTTTGATTTATATCCAGGAGATTAGAATCAATTGAGAGTTGAATCATATAAATTAATGTTATTGCACTTTTAAAATGTTAAAGTATATTTTAATACAAAGAAATAACTCGCAATCTGGCCTTATTGTTTGTGGAAGAACATTCCTCGATGCAAATATTTATATGTAATTCTACTGTCCTAAAAGCTTATGTCCATCGTTTGCTTAAATAACATTTCTAAGATTCCACCTTTCACTGTTGCACATATAAGCAGAATTTTTCAATACAGTATTAGAGCTCTAAAGAAGCGGTCTGGTAGATTAAAAAAAATTGGCCAAACCGCTGGGAGAGTTCACTACTAAGGAGCCAAGCCCTTCCAATATATATTTTTTTATCGCAGTAAGGACAGTAGAAGTTTGATTTATTTGTGAAAATAAACATCCGCGTCTTAATGTTTACATTTGTTATAGAGTATATTTTGGGACACTGTGCATTTTAAAATTTAGTACAAACACGTAATTTTAATTGATAGATGACGTCTATAATGCGGCTTTGTTCAAATAACACTGGTCAACAACATTTTTGCCCAAGAGAACTTGATGGTCTTTCTAGTGTAACTTTTCATGCTGAATTCAAAATTCTAATCAGAAATATTCCATCACCCATGGTTTTTGCGTGACAGCCTTTTTATATTTGGTATTGGGATAAATAGAGCAAAAAATGCGAAAAATATTACATAAGCATTTTTTAATTATAATTATCAATATATATATATTTAGTGGTCGCTCATTAGAGACAAAAAATCGATTTTTTTTGTGGTCGCTGGTCGTTCATGGGAGCTCGCTATAGTAGGCTTACAAAGGAAATCCCTTCGTTTCTAACAAGGATGGTTGCTCATGAGAGACTGTAGTTATTTCAATAGTTGTTGTGGTGGGATTCCAGCAACATTGTTGTCAGGATGTTTCCTTTAAAACGTTGATTGTCACATGCACCTGGTTTATTCATATTTTCTGGTCCCCTTAAATAATAATTTGGATTTTAGATTAGAACTAAAAATTAAAAATACAAATTATTGATATTTATTACAAGTAAATCTACATCTTTTTTATTCGATTGGGCCGTTGCATACTTTATAGAAAAACGTTCCAATGAAAATTCTAAATGATTGCATCGTTTCATTGAGAGTGAGAAATTGTAAATAAAATATGGAATGGTCAAATGTATTATATAAATAAGTGTGCCAGAAAGGTTATATACATGTATATTGAGAGAATGGGGGGTGAAAGAATTCAGGGAAGGGTAATAATTTACAAATTGTTTATTTTAACATAAATCTTCATTGAGAGAAAATATATAAGAAATGAATATACCTTCACACATATTTTATCATTAGGCACTTTGTTAATGTAAAATTTGAATAAGAATTCGGCGATGTCGTTCATTAAATGGTGCTATACAAGGTTGTCACGTAAACACTTGCAAAAAATTGAAATACCAATATTTTTCGCCGTTATGTATAATGTCTTTGTATTATGTATAAAGTAATTGTATTATGTATTCGTCGTAAAAATATTATTCGCCAATTAATAAGAAAAACAACGTTTTAAGAAATCCATGAACTTTTGGGACAAACTTATAGAAAGTTGAAAATATAATTTACTAGACGAATGACCCGGCTTCGCCCGAGAATTCCCCCGAGTGCAATTTCCTTCATACTGAAAGTACATCAATATTAAATATTAGAAGTACCATAAAATAGCAATACAGAAGTAACACATAAACCACAGGCAAAAAGTGTGTGATGGCAAAAATTGTATTATACTAGTGTTAAGGTATTTGATTTAATTATTTTTTTACAATCCATTTAGTTGTTTCAAAATCAATATATTTTTAAATAGATGGCAGCTTTTCACCCAAACCCCGAGGTATCTGCTCTAGCGCATTAACCCTTGAAATTGCCTGAGTGACTTCGATGCCCATCTTCTCAGTAAGAATAGGAAAAAATAGTTTTATTGAAAAAATTAAATCCAAAATACTGGCATGTAAATATTTTTCTATAAAAAATAAAAGAGCACATGGAAATTAGGCAAACCTATATGTTTGATAATGACTGCATTTTAAACGATAAAAAAGAAATAAAAAAAACAAAGGCCAAAACAAAAATTAATAAAAAATACGAAAGCCATTATTTACAAACAGTAACGCTAATTTTGTAAAGTTTTTTTAAATTGCATTGTCTGCACTTACCGTAACTTAGTAATATGAATTTCTCTCTCAATACTTTTGTAAAAAAAAAAGTAACACTCATATATAAAGATATTTTAAAAAAGTAAGCAAGCAACTTGAAAAAAAAAAAATACAGAACTCTTATTGGTAGCTTAATTGACCTGGTGTTGTTACTTCGCCTCGTATTTATTCCGCTTAAAAAAAATATAGCTAAAAATTCTAATCAAAATGTAGCCGAAAATTTTCCTCAGGTTTATAAAAATCGACATGCAAAATTTGGTACCAATTGGTTCAGTAGTTTTTGAGTTTATCGCGAAACAGACATTGACTTATGTTTATGAGCCAAAGTAATTTAAACCAAATCCCTTTAAAGCAGAGGTCTCTAAAGATAGGTTTTAGTGTTGTGGATATAATATACAATTAAAAATACAATTTTCAAAATATTCGCAACCTTTCAAGGTTGCACATAAAGTAACACTTTAATATCATTCATGAGGAATATTAAATTGTATAAAGCCAGTTCGTTATGATTTCAAAAGTTGCAGTTAAAAGTGACGAAAAATTTTATTCAGAACAAATTAATGGGTCTTCAATTTTGTATAGAGAGTTTTAAATAATAGCAAAAAAAAAAAAAATTTAAAAACATTTATAGGAGGGGCAACATAAGATATGGAAATATATATTTATATTCAATTAATGATTATAGTACAAGTTTTATCAATTATAGTACAAGTTTTATCAATAAACGAAAACCTTTTTGAATTCCTTGTTCATTAATAGGAAATGCGGAGTGGCGCGGACACCGGGCGAGAGGTGAATTCTTGTACAGACATCCTTAGACAGAAAGACATGCACATGAGTTCCTGGAAGAGGAGCTTGCAGGCATAGGGGAACTTGATTAGGTATATCTCGTTGTAAGTGCGGCAGCTTGGGCACCTGGTCGATAATATCATATAAGGCGATTAATCCACATCTGCCGCAGACGTACACATCGCAGACATCAGACGGTCCCTGAGAAACAAGGAGGAACCATGGGAGATCTGACAATCCCGCTCCATCTCCCCAAATCTCAGCCCACCGCCTCTCCTCCGGCCTTCCAAAGGCTGGCGGACTAGCTGGATGACTGGCCCTCTGGCTCTGGCGTGGATCTTGTCGTCCACCATATGTCTCAGCCGCTAGTAGTAGGTCGGACCAATAAAAATTTGGTTTAAAATTTTCTTTCCGGTGAAAGCGGAATACATCACCTCGTTTCCATATTTATGGTAACCCTTACTTGTTAGCACGTTTCCGATTTCCTCACGCTTGAAGGTCTTGGCGAACGCTGTTCCGTCCCCTTCACCTCCTTCGAGGGCTACAGCCTTCCCCATGAGGCATTCATTGAGGTGCCAGAGGGTCTCATTCGGGAAGGCATGGCGTGAGGATTGATGATCAGGTCGGGCATAATGCCCTCGGCGGTGAAGGGCATGTCTTCCTCGTTGTAAACCATGCCGCACGTCCCCTTTTGCCCATGTCGTGAAGAAAATTTGTCCCCAATCTGTGGGACTTCCGTTGTCCGCACTCGGACCTTGCACATTTTCATACCGTTCTCGTTGGTTGTCAGCATAACTTTATCCACAATTCCGGATTCCAAAGGGAAGCCTAGAGAGGCATCTCTTGTTATGATTCTGCTCCTTGCTCCTGTTATTTCGTCTTCTTCGCTTTCTCCAACAAAGACCGTCTTCCCGACGAGGACATCGTTTTTAGACACTCGCGTTCCGGGAGAAATGATTCCGTCCTCATCCAGCTTATCGTAGTTAGCATCCTTGATCATGATGCACGATTTCTTGCAAGGCTTCTCAAAGGTCTCTATTGCTTGAAAGTTTCGTTTATCCTCAATTTCAGTATAGGATCTGTAGGAGTAAGAGCGGAAGAGTACTCTCTGAATGGACGAGGTATTAAAGATGATGGAGTCCTCCTGGTTATAGCCGGTATATGACATAATGGCCACGATAGCGTTGATCCCCGCTGGCATTTCCCTGAACCGCAAGTGCTCCATCGGCCGGGTCGCGATCAGAGGCTTCTGAGGGTAGCATAGGATGTGACCCCGAGTATCCATCCTGGCGTGGAAGTTGGTGATGTAGATTCCTATGGCCTGTTTCCCCATGGCGCTCTGGTTGTGTTGGGGAAATGGGATTATGGAGGCACAGGTCCCCAGAATCACGGATGGATGTATCTCGCAGTAGTTATAGTAAGCCTGCCTCAGGTCCTCTGGTTTGAGGGCGATTCTAACGTCTTGCTCTTCACTAGTGTCCACGTACACTATCTTGCCTGTAGCCACCAGATGGTTCCAATCGGAATGTCCACTCTCGATTGCTTCCACGTCTCGTTTCGTTAAAAGAAGCTTATGATCTTCAACGACAAGTACGGGTCTTAAAATGCGCCCTTCGTCTGTGAAAATTTGGATCTCGGAGTATTCTATAGTGTATCTGACTGAAGTGCCTGCTAGCAAATCTTTTAGTTTAGAGCGAAATTTGCGCAGTGTCCTTATCAGAGTCTTCGGGTCGTAGCTGACGCCGACAAAACAGCCATTGACGAAAACTTTAACGAGATTTAAGGAGCTCGTTGGGATTTCATCCAAAGTTTCCATTCCGTTCTGCTCTAGGATTTGTAATATTAGGAGCGGGGATGTCTCGATGGACACTGAACTCATGAGGGCCATGTTCTTGACAAGTCCTGTGGCCTGTCCTTCGGGGGTCTCATCTGGACAGAACTTTCCCCAATGCGTGTTGTGGAGTTGACGAGGCCTGATCAGCTTGCTATCGCGGTCTGTTGGCGCCATGACGCGGCGCAGGTGAGACACCGTGGCGATGAAGGTGAGACGGTTCAACACCTGGCTCACCCCAGTCCTTGAATGGCCGAGCTTGGTTTTGTCCCCCCAGTTGCCGGTGGCCAGTGCGAACTGCACGGCTGTAGTAATGAAGTTGGACTTGAATAGCGATTCAAAACGGAAAGGCCTATTTTTCAGTAGAGTTTTTTCAAGAGTGAGTTTTACATCGTTGGCGAACGTGCGAAATACTCCGCGACAGAGGGAAGTTAGAAGAGGCCCAGCTAAATCTACACGTTTGTTGTCCATGCTATCTCTGTCGTCAATTTGCCTTCGGCCGAGGTGCACCGCAAGCAATCGGTGGACCATATAGCCTAGGAAAAAGGCTTTGTTTCTTTCGCTCCCGCTTTTAATACCGATATGGGGTAAAAACTCTTTTTGGAGGACTTCTTTGGCAAAGTTTATTCTATCCTTCTTGGTGACACCAGGCTTTGTCCCTCGAGTCCCAATGTAGTTGAGTGCCTGTTCGCTGTCCTGGATGCAGTCTGTGTGAGTGATACATGTCTTTAGAAATTTCCAGGATTTCTTTATCTCTCGAGTCGTAGGCAATCAGATTGATAATACTCTTGTCGGTTTCGAATCCAAGGGCGCGGAACAGAACGATGATGGGAATCTCAGCCTTGATCAAGGGAAGAACGGCGACAATGTTGAATTCTTTCTTCTGCTTGCCTTTCCCCCTAGGCAGATGGACATAGAAGGTGGAGATTGGTCGAGAAGATTCAGTGAGGTGGGATCGGATTAGGGCAGTGAGATGGTACTTTTCGAATCGGTTAAAGACAAACACGACGTTATTTTCCATTCTTTCTTGTGCGACCAGCACCTGCTCTGAGCCATTGACGATGAAATAACCTCCAGGGTCCATGGGACATTCGTTAACCTCTGAAAGGTCCCTCTCATTCATACCGTGGAGTAGACAAAGCTGGGACTTGATCATAATGGGAATTTGACCGATATAGAACTTCTCTAGAACACTCTTGACTGGTTCCTCTTTCTCCACGAGAATGGTGATGTCGACAAAGAGTGGGGCGGCGTAGGTCAGCCCTCGCAATCTGGCAATGTTGGGCGTCAGGACCTCGTTGCGGTATATCGGCTTCGAGACGTACACTTAGCCAAAGGTAATGGTCACCTTGTCTGGTGCACGGGGGACTCCATCCAGGTATTGCGGATCGGACTCGGCAACGATGGGCGGAAGGTCCAGCACGATCCGTTGAAGGGACTCCTGAACAAAATGATCGAAGGATTCAATTTGATGCTGGACCATTCCTCGTTGCGCAAAGTAAGCATCTATCACGTTCCAGGCGACCTGGTTCCAGTATTCTTGGGTGATCACTTAATCTTTTGCTATTTTATTACGTAAATTCGACATTTTCTAAAATTATGTCAATGTAATGTGTTAATATATTTTTTACCTTTTAAATTTACGAGGTGTGTTCAAAAGGTATCGCGACTTTTGTGTTTTTCAAAAATTATTTATTTATTCATGAATACCTATTTTGTCCCCTTAAAAGTAATCCCTATGAGATATTATACACTTGTGCCAACGGTTTTTCCAATCTTCGAAGCACTTCAAAAAATCATTTTTTTTTTTAAATCTTTTTCAGCTCCTCCTTCGATGCCGTCTTTATCTCGTCAAGCGTAGCGTAACGTCGTCCTTTCATGGGCCTCTATAGTTTAGGGAACAAGAAAAAGTCACAGGGGGCCATATCTGGGGAATACGGTGGCTGCGGCATCATTAGTGTGTTGTTTTTGGCCAAAAAGTCGCGCACAAGCAACGATGTGTGAGCAGGGTCGTTATCGTGGTGCAAAAGCCAATTTTTGTTCTCCACAAATCCGGGCGTTTCTGGCGGATTGCTTCGCGCAAATTGCGCATAACTTGCAGGTAATATTCCTTATTGACCGTTCTACCCTGTGGCAAAAACTCATGATGCACCACGCCCCTGCAATCGAAGAAAACTGTCAGCAAAACTTTCACATTCGACCGAACTTGGCGCGCTTTTTTCGGTCTTGGTTCGTGCGGCAGCTTCCATTGAGATGATTGAGCTTTGGTTTCCACGTCATAACCATAAACCCACGCTTCGTCACCAGTTATGACCCTCTGGAGCAAATTTGGGTCGTCGCGGACAGAGTCCAACATCTCAATTAGCAATGTTCATGCGATGCTGTTTTTGGTCGCACTTGAGCAATTTTTGTACGAATTTCGCGGCGACCCGTCTCATGCCCAAATCATTGATAAAAATCGAATGGCACGAGCCAATCGATATGTTTAGGTCCTAAGCAACTTCTCTAACGGTGATTCGACGATTGGCTAATATCATTTTCTCCACTTCATTAATTTTTTCGTCTGTTGTTGAAGTGCTCAGGCGTCCGGCACGCTCTTCGTCGTTCACATCTTCTCGGACTTCTGAGAACATTTTGTACCACCGATAAACGTTGCTTCGGTCCAAGGTAGCTTCTCCGTATGCCACAGTCAACATTCGGAATGCATCCGCACACTTAATTTCGTTTTTCACAAAAAATTTGATACAGGTTCTTTGATCCATTTTTTTAAATAGGTAAAAATCGAAGACGATCCAGAACACCTGCAAGCAAAGCAGCTGTCAACAATTAAGTGAACATTCAAAATGGCCGAGCTTGTCGGCATAAGTAAGAGACATGAGTACCAACATAAAACCACAAAAATATCGAAATTCGAATATACGTAACCCGCGAAAATTCAAAAGTCGCGATACTTTTTGAGCACACCTCGTATATTTAAAGAGAGAGAGAGAGAGACGGTTAAACATACTTTATTGACTACTAGTCAATTATGGATGAAAAATAATGATATAATACAGTGGAATTATGATTGAGGAAGGCTCCACCATCGAGAGAGAGGGTGAGGGGGGGAAGGTGGGCGGACTTTATTACAAACTCCTCATTTCTTCTATTCCTTCTTATTTTTGTCCTCCTCGGACTTCCTCTCAGGGTTGAGGGTGCCCATGGCGGAGCTGATGGCATCAGACTGGGGGTCCACCCCTGGCAGGTTCTCCAGCACACTCTGGAGGAACTCCGGGTCGTTCATCACCTCGCTGTAGTCTTCTTCCCTCTGATCCGTGTCCATGGGGGTCTCCTGGCTCTGGGCTTGTTGTAGGGACATCTGCATGGCGTAGGCAATCTGCTCGTCTTCCGTCATGGAGGCAAAGTCTGGGACAGCACTACCTCCGGTGGAGTGGCCGGCTTGGTCAGTCTCCATGGACATGGCGAGGGCTCGCTCCAGAAGCTCCTCCTCATTGGTGCTCTCTGGGACGGTCTCTGGTACAGAGACAGCCTCTGCAGCGCGCCGTGCCTGCTCCTCCTGCCTTTGCCTCTGTTCCTCCATGGACACGCGCAAGGCCAGCGCAAGCTCTGGGTCCTCGTTGGGGTCCACGCCAAACTCAAAGGTGCCTGCACCACCAGGAGCACCACCGCCATCTTCTCCCTGTACAATGGGGGAGCTGATGAGGGCGTCGGAGAGGTGGGGGCCGGGGGGTACTGTCACTAGGTGGGATCCGTTGCTATCTTTGCCGTTGATGGTGTTGATGAAGGAGGTGAGCTTGTCAGTATTGGCTGTCTGATCCTCTCCAAAGTTGATGATGTCTACGTTGACCTTCTCCTTCTTCAGCTTCTTGGCAAACTTGATGATCTCTTTGTCATCAACTTCCAGGGGGCTTCCAACAAACACCACGATCCTCATCTTGTGGTTCTTGCCCTGACGGTGCTTCAATGCCATATGTGCGATGCGGATGCCGCTCAGGAAGCTGATGTTGCCCTTGGGCTGGACCTGGTGGAGCTTGGAGAGGATGTGACCAATGTCGGAGGTGAGGGTGGCCAGAACCTCAGGGTTCTGAGAGAGGGTGAGCAGTCCCACGTTGTTCTCTGGATTGGCCCGGGTCTTGGAGTGACACACCAGACTGACGGCATCCTGCTGGGCCTGGAGTCTGGTGGGCACAAAGTCCCCGTTCCTCATGTACTCGCTGTTGTCCACACAAACAAAGGTACTTTCTAACACCATTCTGTAATTATTTGGACAATGCTATTTGTTTATATTTAAAATGTAGAAGAATAGCAGGAGAGAGAGAGACAAATAAATTCTGTGACTATGACTATATACAGATTTATTAATTCTGTGAAAATTAAAAAATATATTTATATTTAAAATATATATATTTTAAACAGTTATTATAAATTTTAATTCACTTAATATGTATTTAATACTCATGTATATTAAAAATTGGTAGTTGGCGTTAAGCGCTCTAAAAGAAAACCTGGGTTATAAAATTATATATTAAAAATTATTCCCTAACGCAAAAATATAATACTATGTAATTATATAAAATTAATAAATTAAAATAACATTTTAAAAAAGGCTTTCACCTGAGTGCAATAAAAATATATATATTTAAAAAATAGTTTCTATAAATTTTATATTTAAATCAATATACACCTATCCCCCAATTTACACGGTACTTGTTTTACACGTTTTCGCTTTTACACGGTTTTCCAAATAAGTTTTTTTTTTTTGTTTTTGTTTTTATCGCACTATACTAAATGCTACTGTGATTGAACACATGCGCTGTGTACACATCTCACGAGGAATCCCGAGCTTATGTGCTGACTACATATTTTAACCTGTCAATGCATTTTATTTTTATTTCTGTGTACACCTATCCCCCGATTTACACGTTTTTCTCAGGAACGTATCTACCGTGTAAATCGGGGGATAGGTGTATATTTAATACAGTAGAACCTCCCTTCAGCGGACACCTCTCTACAAAGGACAGTTTTCATTTTCAAAATTACTACCATTTTTACTATTTAGCAACTCTCCGGTAAGAGGCCACCTAAAGGACACTTTGGCTCTGCCACTAGGTGTTGTCCCTATACAGGGAGGTAGTTCTACTGTCTATGTATTAAATTAAGAGGTAGTTGGCGTTCTGCGCTCCAAGAGAGAACCTGAGTTATAAATATTTACATATTTAAAATTTTAAAAAATGGATATCCTGACCTGGAGCACATGTGCTTTTCAGATGGCAGAGAGAGCGCCATCTAGTGGAAAATAAATCAACTAAACATTGATTTAGCCTGTCCTTGATATTTGGCAAACTCAAATTATTGATAAATCAAGATAAGCCATCCACGAACGCGTTTCGCGCTTTTGGCGCTCGTCAGCTTGGAGTAGGCTGTACCAATGCGACCAAAAAGAGTCTTGGTCCCAGAGGCTTCTTGAGAAATCAAGAAATGGGTATTTAAGGCCGAACTTGCGTGAATACGCTTAACATGTGAAATATACAAGGCATGTCCCATAAGTTCCCGGACTGGGTCCATAAAAAAAATAATAAATGAAAAATGTAAATGAATTTGACTGTTTATTATAGAAAAAATATCTGGCTACACGGTGGTACCAATATCGAGGCGGTACTTGCGCGCGCGCCAAGGTTATTCTAATTTATTTAAAGGTCACACCTAGCGCTGCGGCGATTTTACGATGGAACAAAAATTGAAGCAGAGGATTTGCATAGAATTTTGTGTGAAACTTCAAATATCAGCAACCGAAACTTTTGAAATGCTTAATAAAGCATCCCCCAATGACGCCCCAAAGAGAACAACTGTTTTTGAATGGCATTCTAGGTTTAAAGCTGGCAGAATTTCCATTGAAGATGATCCTCGTCAAGGACGCCCAAAATTTCAAAGGACTGATAAAAATGTGCAAAAAATCACCGATTTGATAAAAGAAAATCCTCGAACCACTTTGCTGGAGCTAGAGCAAGACACAGGCATCTCTAAAACAACGATTGGAAGGATCGTAACCGAAGATTTGAAGCTCAAAAAGACTCCTGCAAAATTCATCCCAAGATTCCTCACCAATTAGCAAAAACTGTGTCGGCTTGCAACCTGTGAGGACATGATGGAAATGACCAGAACGGATCCAGAATGGAAAGACAAGATAATCACAGGCGACGAGACATGGGTCTATGGCTATGACCCTGAAACCAAACCTCAAACTGCCGAGTGGAGAGGTTAGGGTGAGCCTAGACCCAAAAAATCCAGAAACAAGGTGTTGCTGGTCGCTTTTTCGGATAACAAGGGCATTGTTCATCACGAGTATCTTACTGCAGGCCAAACAGTTATTAAGGAAATGTATTTGGGCATTCTTCGCCGTCTAAGGGAAGCGATTCGAAAAAAAAGGCCAGAAAAATGGACTAATGGTGGCTGGATCCTACACCATGACAATGCTCGCCCTCACACAGCGCACTTGATGACTAGCTTTTTGGCGAAAAACGGGACACAAATCCTACTTCAACCACCCTATTTCCCAGACATCGAACCAAATGACTTTTTCCTGTTCCCCAAACTTAAAGCAGTTCTAAAAGGAAGACATTTTGACACCAGGGATGACATAATAGAAAAATCGCCGTTCGCATTGAAGAGCATTCCAAAAGAGGCTTATAAAAACTGTTTCGACAATTGGGAGAAACGATGGCGCTGGTGCGTTGAAGCAAGGGGGGATTACTTTGAAAAGTTTTAATAAAAAAAAAATTTTTAAATCTTACCTTTTTTTTTATGGACCCAGTCCGGGTACTTATGGGACATACCTTGTATATATTAAAATTTATTCCCTAAAGCGCACTTTATACCGAAATAAAAAACGACATAACAATTATTAATTATATCAAAATGTGTAAATGTGATATTCAAATATCTCTCTCTAATATGCAAATATATATATGTCATAATTTATATAATGCCCAAAATGTGTAATTTATTTTCACCATAATTATATTATGTTAAATTGTAAATACAAATTCATCCATGTATAAATCTGGGTGCCAGCGCGCGCGGGCGAAGGCCACGCCTCCGCCGCATGCGCGCGCGCTCACGAGTGTCGAACAAGTTTTTTTTTTTTTTGCCGCATACATGCACAACGCTTGCGCCCTTCCATTAGACCACGACGCATACGACAAGAAAGAGTCCACAGAAATAAGAACCTCAATAGAATGAGCAAGTCAAAGAGACAAGAAGGCCAGAAAGAGGCCGAGTTAGCTCAAGAGAATAAGTCGGTGATAGATGCACTAACAGCGATGATGAGAAGACTAGGGCGGGACGCGCCCACCGCCGCAGCCATATTTGACGGATCAAGTTCCGCGGAGTCGTTCTTAAGGGAGCTGAAGAGGTCCCCGGAATTCCAAAACAGCAGCTGTGATGAACAAGGCCGCATGGTAGTGGCAGCGCTAGAGGGAGAGCTCCAGAGAACACTCCAATCCATGGACTACCTCCACGAACCCTACTGGAGTATCAAACAGCTCCTTGAGGATCTGTACCCCCCACCCGAGACTCCGACACACCAGGAGTTCTATCAACTACGTTGTGGGCCTCAAGGCTAACAAGCATACTATAAACAGAAGGTACGCATGGATACGCAGCTCAACATTGACCGCAAGAAAATGGCCAATGCTCTCACTCAAGGAATGCCCTCCTACAGTCGCAATCTGCTACTGATTGCAACACCCAGCAGCCCGTCGGAATGGTTTACTCTGGCCAGTAAAATTTATGGGATCGGCGGAGACCCAAGTCGTCCCGGCATTTCCTCTCCCACAGAACACCCATCTCCGCGCTAATCCAATAGACAAACAAACAATTCGTTAAGACGCTCATCCGAAGATGTGTCTCATACCCAGAAGCGACCAGGAGGATCTCCCTTCACCCCGCCTACACAATGTAAACATTGCCAAGGGCCCCACTGGAACAATCAGTGCCCACAACGGTCCACCTTGCTTGGACAGCGTGCCGATCATCCTCGACTATCGACACCGCCGCGGTATTTTCGTGACCTAAAAGACAGCGCTACCAAGTAACCAGAAGTACAACCCACACGCCATTAACTCTCAAGTTGCTACTAGCCAACCATTTTTTTTTTTCATTTCTAATAGATACTGGCACTAACGTTAATATTATTTGTTTAAAATAATTCAAAACATTAGGAACTAGAATGTTACCTTTAAATAATGATGTTACTATTAGGACTTTGTCTCATAATATCCAGCCTGTGGAATTTGCATTTATTTCGGTTACTGTAGGATCCATTAAGGAACACTTTTTATTTTATATAATAGATAATGATCTACCATTTGGCATTTTATCTTCAAATTCATTGGGGATATTTCGATTAACTATAGATTTTTTTTCAAAAAGAATATATCGGGATAATATCATGTTAGCACAGTCACAATATTGTTTTAAAGATTATTTTACGCCATCATTAAAAAACTTTACAATTCAACCCGACCCTAATAACAATACCATGCCCTACACTACTCAATCTTTTCCTCACAACAACCTTAATAGTAGCACAAATGTAGAAAATTATATATTTGCACATCCTCATCTAATAAATGAATGTAAAAATATTATTAGAGAAAATATTGGTTTGTTTCCTATCGATAAGTTTCCAGTACCTGCTTTAAATATCGACCCGATTAACACTAAGACCATATAGAATACCATATAGCGATTACCCTGAAATAAAATATCAAATAGAGAAAATGTTAGAAAATGAAATAATAGAACCATCGAATAGCCCATATGCCGCTCCCGTAACACTTGCTAGAAAAAGGGATGGCTCGAAACGTTTTTGTGTAGATTTTAGAAAACTTAACGAATTAATGTCTGTAGATAATTATCCCATACCACTAATAGAAACAGTACTAGACCAATTATATAATTCCAAATACTTTTCCACCATAGATATAAACTTCGCCTTCTAGCAAATTCCTATCTATCCCGAATCTAGGCCCCTACTTTCATTTGTTACCCACCTGAGGCAATACCATTTTAATAGACTTCCATTTGGTCTCAAATTAAGTCCCCAAATATTCGAAAGCCAGTTAAATCAATTGATACAGAAACACAAATTAATATTTGCTAATCATTATTTTGATGACTCCATAATCCATTCTAACAGTTTAGAGGAACACTTAGGACACTTACAGGAATTTTTTAATTTTTGTAAATTAGAAATATAAAATTAAATCTTAATAAATGCCAATTTTTCAGAACATCTATTGACTGCCTGGGATATAAGATTAGTTCAGGTACCTGCACTCCACATGTTAGGAATATACGATATATGATTATATGAATTATGCATCTACATTAAGTAACCCTTTTAATCACACGAACCCCGATATTTTCTTAGATAATGACGAACCAACATTAACAGCCAGATACATTTCTACTCCTGACACCATCCCAAAGATTGATATCCAATTAGAACTTTCCCCGACAACGAAGATAATGCTCCCAACCTCACCAACACGTAATCATACTCCGCAAATTTTAGCCCTCAATTAAGTGCTCTCCTTATTAACTGTGACAATGAGAAATTTTAGAAAATAGGTCAGTTATAAGCAAAAATACGTTAGTACCGTTGCCTATAGTTAAATATTTTAATAGGATTAAACAATTCCCAATTTTTTTCCTATCTCTCCTTACAATGGCGCGTATTAACCCAAACGTCTCCATGCCCATTATAGATTTGTTGATTAATTTATTGCCGTCGTCCCGATTAAGACAAATACAATCAATATTGATTCATTGTCTTGAAGAGCTTTCGATAGTTATTTGGAACACCTTCAAGGACTTCATTAATCACTCAGAAAAAAGATGGTGACCACGACATTAAGATTGATGATCCCCCATAAGATCCTAGCGTCAGGGAATTCCTATATATAATTCCTATTTTGAATTAGAATCACGCGTTGCCCATTGACCACCCCGAACTGATAGTTTTTCCCAAGTTTATTTCCTTTTAAGGTGTCAGCAGGATTACTGATAGTCACAGACCCATTTTGAAACATTCCGTTCAGGATGTACGTCACAGAATTTAGTACGTTGCCCTCTGACAATTTGCAATAAACCATTATGTTCACACACCAACATCAAGAGATATTCTCCTTGCGCTACTTCATTGACATGACAACCATTTTCTTTTTCTCTCCATCCCAAACGAGAAACCTTCCGAGGACTCCAGTGACCCAATTTGGATCATCCTACCAAATTGTTCGCCACGAGCAAGTCTTCATTCCTCAAACGTATCTTGCCATATCAAACATTCATTCCTTTTCATCCCTGAGCACCTTTTCAGCACCCCTTTTCTTACGTTCCCTATGGAAAGTACGGTACATAGGAGGATGCTCAGCCCATCACCAATCCACCAACACCCCAGCGCAGGAGATCCTCTCACACACAGAACACTCCCACAAACAGATACACAGTCGTAGCCACATCACACAGGTTCGTATCCTGCTACATTTAAAACATTTAAAACTTTACTATCTTATGTATTATATATCAGATTTATTGTTGTTTTCATCTTTAATTGTATATATTTTAGTATCTTTTCGCTCTCCACTTCTCTCATCCATATTTCCAATTTTTTTTTTCTTTTTAAATTTTTTTTTTCTTTCTAATAATCTGTATATATTTTCCATATGTATATAATCTATCTCCATTTTTTATTTCCCACTTTCATAGGTTTCTCCGTTTTGTAACCCCAAGGAGAATCCTCTGTAAGACCTGTGTGTCTTAATAAAGGCTTGTGGGTGTGTATATATTTTAGTTTAATATCACACAATTTTTTAATTTTTGTACCATAGAATCAGAATTCAATTTATAAAATTGCCTCCCAATCTCAACAAAATAATTTTAAAATCATTTTAAATGTATTTATCCCACACAGGTTCCATCTGTCATACTTTATATAAAATGCCCAAAATGTATAATTTATTTTCACCATAATTAGTATGTTAAATTGTAAATACAAATTCATCCATGGATAAATCTGTACAAAATAAATCTGGGTGCCAGCGCGCGCGGACGAAGGCCACGCCTCCGCCGCGTGCGCGCGCGCTCACGAGTGTCGAACAAGTTCTCTTTTGACGCTTACATGCACAACGCTTGCGCCCTTCCATTCGACCACGACAGCTACGACATATATTATTGGAAATATAATTATTTTTAAATAACTAACACCAGTTTTCGAAATATTTAAACTATTAGATATTTTAAAAGAAACATCGCTTCACTATTAGTGTTCACTCATTGTTACCTTCATACATCTATATAGATACAAATTTAGTTCAGCTCTAGGTTGGTGATCTACAAGAGGGTTGCCGTCAGGAATCTTTGGTAGCGGAAGGTTGAGCAGGTGAAAAGGATGTGGTCTACGGTTTGGTCTTCAGTCTGGCAATAGGGTCAATTTAAGCCTTATACAATAACTTTGTAGAATCTGCCCGAATGTAACCATGGCCAGTCACTATTGTTGTTGAGGTAAATCCTTGTTTAGTGTTCAAAACAATGAGAGCTCTACAGCTGCGGAGAGTAGCCGCAAATCTTTGTAGATTTATGGTGGTGTCGTCTTGGATGTAGAGGCATTTCTACATTTTCAACAAGGGCTATCTACATTTTTTTTACCGCGCGACACTCTTTGGGAGGGTAGATAAAAGATAGTGGCAGGTTAGAATGGGCTTTTAACGTCTGGTGTCAGCTCATTTCCTGAATTCAACCCCAAAATGATTTTGCCAAAGCAGTTTCATTTTAATTACTTGGATCTTTTGATAATAGAGACACAATCACATTATGTGTGAGCATAATATTAATACCTTATTCTTCTCCATAAATGGTGATTCTATTTCTCTTTGGAAATTCGTTAATATCCCTCTTTCTACGATGTACTAGAGCGCCATCTGTTATCAAATTATAAAACTATTTTAGAGGCGTAATATTCTTTTTAAAATAAAACAATTTCTACTGTCCTTACTGCGATGGAAAAATTAAAGGGAGGGCCTGGCTCATGGCTGATGAGCCAGGCCCTCCCTTTAATTTTTCCATCGCAGTAAGGACAGTAGAAATTGTTTTATTTTAAAAAGAATATTACGCCTCTAAAATAGTTTTATAATCCCTCTTTCTATATAGAAAAAAATATCCTGAAAAATCTCTAATTTTCTGTTGCATAAAATTGGTTTTCTTCAAAGACCTTCTAGACTCAATATCTCTGGGGTCAAAATTTGCATTTAAGAATTAAAAATACATTTGATTCAAATACCAGCGCTCTGGTCTATATTCAAGTAATCATAAATATATTAATTCAAACAGGCCGTTTTTCTATTATTTAAAATGATCCCAAAAATAAGGTTTTGTAATAAATACAGTTTTTTTTTTAAGGAACAACGATTATTCCTGAAAGAACTGGTATCATCAATAATAAATAGCATCCATATAGACCTCCCAATATGGCAATATCCCTGACAAATTATCTATATAATTGTTTGTGTATATATATTTCATCCCATTATAATATCTATCATCTTGGCTGTAAACAGTCTGATGCACGTCCACACATGCCAATGACACATTTTTCAATTATTTTTGTATAAAGATCATCTTGATATTAAACATAAAAAGTATTTTAAACAATACTTAAAGTTACACCGCATAAGTTTCTTTTCTGTGAAAAATCAATATTTATTTCAAAGAGAAATATTTACTATTTCTAACTTTTTTGAATGAAGTATGAGAGGGTGAAAATATGAAGAGTAATGGCGAACGGAAAAATAAAAGTGTCCAGGGGCGGGAATTTTATTTTTCCGTTCGCCATTACTCTTCATATTTTCACCCTCTCATACTTCATTCAAAAAAGTTAGAAATAGTAAATATTTCTCTTTGAAATAAATATTGATTTTTCACAGAAAAGAAACGTATGCGGTGTAACTTTAAGTATTGTTTATAATCACACGCCGCAGTCCTTTATAATAAAAAGTATTTGCCCGTTGAAAAGCAGAAAATTTACTCGAAAGCTTGCAAAACCAAAAGAAACTTTTTACATGAATTTTATTGTTCCTTTTTCAAATAATCTCTAATTGTTGGTGGATCGCAATAATTACTCTCTCCTGGTGTAACCCGTATTCTTGGAAGGTACTTCTCTTCTAAAATATAAATCTTATTTATTGAAGGTACAAAAATAAGGAACAAATTACTAAATCAAAATTTGAAACTATTTTAAAGGCGTAAGATTCTTTTTGAAATTAAACCATTTCTACTGTCCTTACTGCAATGGAAAAATTAAAGGGAGGACTTGGCTCATCAGTGGTGAACCCTCCCAGCGGTTTTGCCAGTTTAATCTACCATACCGCTGTTTTTTTGCATTTTTGGAACTTCCTTTTATAGTGATACTGTTGGTAGACTCTTGGAATGGGTATTTTAGAAGAACTATGGACCTAAGCTTTGAGGACAGTAGGATTACATACATTTATAAATATATAATTTCAAATATAATAAATATATAAAAATATCAAATTACTAAATACAGTCGAACTTGGATAATTCGAACCCCAAGGGACCATAAAAAAATCGAATTATCCAAAAATTCGAATTAAAGATGTTTTGAATAAAGGCTTAAGGCTTCTAGGGACCAAGATAAATATTCGAATTAAAGAGGTTTTCGAATTAAAGAAGTTCGAATTATCCAAGTTCTACTGTATATCTAACGTTACTATTTAAATATTATTTATTTATTTCGTCTCTATTTACAGGTGTTACATTCGAGTCACCTTGTCCTGGCTATTTACACATGGCCAGTTGGTGGAGGTGACAGACCTTGTAGCTGGAGCTCCTAACTAAGTGTCAGGTCGTCCGGGATTGATATCTCCTTTGTTTTGAATAATGTCTTGTATAGTTGGATTTGATGGATTTTGTAGTTGAAGGTATAATTTCTTAACGAAAATTTGGTTTCTCTACATACCTTACTGCAATGATAAAAGTTGTTGAATGAGAGGGTTTGGCTCTTCAGTCGTGATATAGATATATATTATCGGCCAGCTGAGCCCAGTTTTTTTTTTATCGAGCTTGTTCCTGCTGCCTTCATCCTTTTTATTAAAAGCTTTTATTTAACTTGCTTTCCTGTCTGTCCGTTTGTCTGTCTGTCCACAAATCTTGTAATCGATTTTTAATATACTTTTAGAGTACGTAGGAACCTGAAATGTGGTACACTTTTCAGAAACCGATGACAATGCAAGTTGACAAATTTTCAGACTTCTGGGTTGTCGGGGTGGCCGAAAATGGACAAATTTCCTTATTGCCTTTCAAATTTCGTGACTTAATTTGATATACTTCCAGATCACATAGAAGTATGAAACTTTTAGCACTCACTCAGTCCAATGAACAATGCAAGTGTGCAAATTTTCAGAATTCTGGGTGGTCGGGATGGCCAGGAATGAACAAATTTCTATATTTCCTTTTAAGTCTTATGTTACGCCCCTTACAAAAAATTGATCAATCCGCCGCGAGCAGGCTTCTGTCTATTTAAGGCCTAATCCCCAGTGAACTTTTGATTCTAAGTATTGTAAATTAATGACTAAAACTTTCTAAATAATTAATAAGTAAAAATACATTTTAAAAAAGCTTTTATTTAAATGCAATATAAAGGAAAAAATAAAATATTGTATCATCTGTCATTGAGCAATTAGATGTATCTGAGTGAAAATAAAAGCGTCAGGGGACGATCATATTTAGAGAAGAAGTAAAAATATAGCAAAAATCAGTTGCTACATATTAAATCACATTAGGTTCGAAATTCATGATTGTTCCCGCTGCTTTTATTTTCACTCAGATACATCTAATTGCTCAATGACAGAAGATACAATATTTTATTTTTTCCTTTTTAGTGCATTTTAATAAAAGCTTTTGTTGTATATATATTAATTAATTGTTACCACAGAGTGTGTGTAAGCTCACAGGTAAATAGGCGCTAACTGAAGAAGAAAAAAGTTCCTTTGTTCAATATTAGTTTCCCTTTTATATTTTGATCTCTCTCTTGTAAATCAATAAATATAATGTTTAATTAATAATTATTTGAATCAGTTTCATTAAAAATTCTAAGAAAAGTCAACAGCTTTTTTTTTAAAGTGCATTTTTACTTATTCATTCGGACTTGGGACCGGCAGCAATGACAGTATGGAATGGTGCTGCTTTGAAAAATAGCTAAATTATTTGAACACCGATTCTAATATTTGCGACTCTCCCTCTCTATCTTCATAACAAATTAAACATTCACAATCTATTCCCCATGGAAATTAAAGAAGGACCTTTCTTGGGAAAATTTACTGCGTAGCATTATATAATTGTGATAAATACCTCCTTCATGTTGAATCTTCTAGATGCAGTCATATTTGTATATAAAAATAGTATTTATCATCAATTTATTAACGTGATACTCCTGTTGAAGGACTGACAAGTCCGAAAGCTTGAAAATAAAAAGTTGAACAAGAAATTTAGCCATGGAAGCTTTATTTATTTTATAATGCAGTCATATTTGCTTGGTTCCCAAGAAATAAATGGTCTTCATATATGGCTTCAATCTACCATGCTAGTTCTTTCTTCCTTAAACCCATCCAGGAAACATGCTCAATGCTTAGCTGATTGATTCCTCTTCGCTTGTTCCGCACTTTCTTCAATCTCTTTCCCTGAATCTTCTTTCGTGGATTTCCTAGTTTTCTTCAATCTTTTCTAAATCTTGGTCAAATTGGAAGTAATAGAGTATTTTCCCTAAATCCAACTTCTTATGACCTTTTCGGAATTTCTCTTTCGTTCCTTTTCTCGGGCCGGTGGTAGTTAGTGGAATCCTTACTGATCATACCTGGATTGAAGACTAACTTCTTACGTTTAGAAAACTAAGCTAATCTTATAGCCCTTAAGACAGCTGAATCTTTGATCTCAAGAAACAACTCGTGAGAAAGTTCTATGTTCTTCTAACCAAATTTGTCTGCAATCCTTTATTTCGCCGAGAATCGAAATGTGTTTTGTTTATTTAAAAACTTGTACTCTCTTACGTCCAATTCTTCCTAATCATAGGAATCTGTCCTCTTTTATTTATGAAATATATTCTCTCTTATCATTATTAATTTTTACTTTTTATTTATTCCTTTTTTCCTCCTGATAACCTTGCTTCAAATTCCTTCATCCTTTTCATTACCTTTAGGCTGCCCTACATATGTAACCTCAACATTAACAGAGAATTAACTACAACAATTTCAAGAATCAGGACATTTTAAAGGAATGAAGATAAACCCAGACATGACTAGATCCTACAGGAACTGCAATAACTGTTACAACACCCAACTTACTCCAGACTATATATACCCGGCCATCCTTGCAGCCCTCTATATGGCAGACATCAATCCAGAAGAGGACATCCATACGAACAAGGCACCTTTGGTGGCCGGTATTGTGATCAGGGTGCATGGACCGATCTGATCTGCTCCATGGACAAGACACCACCACTACCAAGGCTACCCTACCTCATAGTTCAATCCCTAGGCATATGTTTCTACTGAATGACCAGTGTCTTCCATTGCCCTCGCCGTCGGGATTGTCTCAACGGTGACAATCTAGAAAGGATCTCTCCTCAGGGAAATGTATCTCTATAAAAATTTATCTAATTTAACACAAGACTTATTACACGACGTTTTAGTCACACCACCTTTCACACATTAAGCCCATCCATAATTGAACGTCTTTATTGTAAATACCATTGCTGATTTTTTATTGTTACTACAATGGGGGATCAATAAATAAAGTGAATTATCTTATTTCTTAAAAATTAAAAAAGCAAAAATAATTTAAACCACAGAATATTAAAATACTAGCCGAATGGCCCGGGCAACGCCCGGGTTTTACCCGACTGGACCCGGCTTCGCCTGGGTAGTGTTCGAGCGAGGTTTACTCATGAATGAATAGAGGCCCCAACTGTTTGTAATATAATTAATTTGTAATATAATTATTTGAATCTAACCTCATTTTAAAAAATCGACTTTCTCGTTCACACTTTTGTATCTATTCAATTATGTATTTTTTTTTATGTATCTCTTTAAAAAAATATCTGTATAGTTTAGATTAAAATATTTTAAGTGACATATTTTCAAGTCGTATATTTATACACAAGTTTTATATTTATTTTACAAATATTGTATAAGATGTGATTAATAAACTTTGTAAAAAATAATCTTAATACATTTTTAATAACATGACGTTATGTTATATTCTAATAGGTAAAATAGGTTAGTTTCAGACGGCTTATAAATTAGGTTAGTTTAAGGTGTGTTATAAAAAGGTTAGTTGCATTAATTAAAAATCGGTGAGATTCAGATAGGTTATATTAGGTTAGTTTAATCGCTAAATAAGGTTAGTTTTAGATAAGTTGAATTAGGTTAGTTCTAGATAATAAAAAATAATGTTCGTATTTAGAAAAATTAGTTTAATATTTTATATAAAAAATTTTTTTTTTTAATTGTTAAATCTTTTTTAAAATTATATTTTAAATTAATATATTTAAATTGGTAAAATTCAAAGTATTTCACCGAAATTGTATTTTTAACTCGTGTAAAACGCCTCGAAGGTACGGCGGGTGGCAACGCACAGCGCCGCCTACCAAATATACCCTTAACTGGGAACACTCCACAAATATATATAGTAAAATATATGTAGCAAGCTATACAGCAAAAACATAAATTTTTTCAATAAATATGAAAAAGAAAAAAATATAGAATATGAGCAGCTATATAATATGAAGCAGATAAATATAAATCCTACCTATACAAATGACAGCAAAACAAAAAATTGAGCCTACCCCTAAAAAAAGCAGTTATTAAAAATGCATAGAAGCTGCTTATAATATAAATGTTAATAAGTATAAAACGATTGCATGGAACAAACATATATAGTAAAATATATGTAGCAAGCTATACAGAAAAACAATTTTTTGCAATAAATATGAAAAAGAAAAAATATAGAATACACTGCTCTAAATCGTAAATGATTACATGAATATATAATATGAATATTCCCCTTATGAGAATAAAACAGTATACCTTATTTTAAAAAATGTAGTATCAATTAATTTAGAAATAAATAAATAAATAATAAATAATAGAAATAATTAAATAAATATATATAATCTTACTATTTTCAAAACGATTTTAACCAGTTTTGGTACCGACGCGCTTCGCCTAGCCAGAACAATGGAAAGGCTTAGACTTTCTATCAACAGTTGGAAATTACACTTACATTTTAATCACCAGTGTCTCGCCGCAAACATAATTCCACCTTCTTTAATTTTAAAAGATCCTGTCTGCACAAATTATTTTAGAAAAATATTATTTGAAACGGGTAAGAAACTTTTAAATGCTAGAAAATTAAGGAATATAATCTTACCTTTTGAAAAATGCAGCGTGAAACTAACATAATAAGTTTAACCAATCAAATTCATGTATCGTCGCGACCAGTGCAGCGCCAAGCGGCAAAAGGCGAGAACTAATCCATTTCAGTTAAATAATTTTTAAAAAAAGTACATTAACCTTTGTAGTTTTTTGAATAGCCTATATGTTAAACGAAATCTTCAGCTACCTACATGCGAAATTCCATAATGATTGAGTCAGTAGATTTTGCGTGATGCGATAACAAACATCGATTTCGCATTTCATTTTTATAGATATAAGGATTTTTATAGATATAAGGATAACATCGAGAGACTATTTAAGGTGTCCTGTTCTTTTTTTCCCACGCGCGGCGCGAGACTTATAAATAAACTAAAATGGAAGCTCCCTTGAAGGATTGCACCACGCTTGAACAACGTGAAGTTATTCGTTTCTTGAATGCAGAAGGTATTCAAACATCTCAAATATGCCAAAGAATGAAAAATATCTATGGTGAGTTTTGTTTGTCTCGAAAAAAAAAATAATAATAGGGTTAACGAGTTCAAAAATGGACGAATTACATGTTCCTCAGGTCTCAACGTTCGGCCGGTAAAGTTTTGTTAACAATTTTTTGGGATGTTGGACCAATCTGTCTTGATTTTTTATCCTCAAGGCAACGTATGAACAGCGACCTTTATTGTGACATTCTTGTAAATAAGCTAAAGCCCGGTATAAGAAACAAAAGAAGAGGGAAGCTTAGTAAAGGTGTTCTCTTCCTTCATGATAATGCAAGGCCGCATACATCATGTAAAACTGTATCTACAATCATTAAATTAGGTTTTGAAGTTTTAGAACATCCTGCATATAGTCCAGACCTAGTCCCCCTCTGACTATTTCCTTTTTGGACTACTAAAGAAGGAGTTAAAGGGAAAGCGATTTGACTCGGATGAAGATGTCCAGAAAGTGGTGCAAGATTTTTTTCACACGCTTCCTAAGAGTGCCTATAAAGAGGGTATTTACAAGTTGCCAGAACGATAGAGACGATGTATATAGAAATCCAAGGTGATTATTTTGAATAAATCAAGTCCTAATTTTTAATATCGTTCTTATTTTTTTAAATAAATTATAATTCACCTTATTTATTGATCCCACCTTGTATTACTATAGATAAAGAATTCTTCTCCTGAATTGAAATTAGACGAAAAAACAAGGTGAAGGAAGACGAGTTTCTTTTATTGATGCATAGGTGCAAGCTTTCGGGTAAAACCCCTTCAACAGGCGAGAAATGAAGCGCGACCTATAAGAACTATGGTACAAATGGTAGGAAGAAAAAAAAAATATATATATATATATATAAAGAAAGTTTTTAAACTATTTATATTGTTGTAAGATTTAGGTACTTACAGCTTGTAGGAAGGCATGAGGACGTAGAGGATTATATGATAATAATCTTTATTATCCATTTAGCAAGAAAAGACAAAGTTATGGTAGCGAACAGTTATTGAAGTATAGAGAAGAAAGGTAAACAAACAGTTG